>MU399554.1:1212783-1782006 GCA_022578875.1 Hypoxylon crocopeplum
GCTGATCGACTAACGACTGTACCGAATTGTCTCAGCTTGACATGGCCCGTCTTCTAGTGGCCATTCTCCCTCAACTTTGGGAGCCTCAACCTAGCGTTCTTCCGTACCGACGTGTACGAGCACATTGACCATGGGAACTCATATTGCAGTCATCATTTCCCCTTTTTGTCTTGTGCCTTGCTATTAGAACCGCGTTTTGTAGCGGCGGGTCGAGTAGTATTGTGTTACTCACCCGAAGTATTAGGATGGCAAGGGTTCAGCCCGCTAGGATTGTCACGTTTGCATATTGCAGATCGAGAGTGACTTGGAAGCAGCATTGCATGAATTTTGCGTGGCGTTGATGAGGGATACCATTTTTAGTGATTCCTGGTGCGTTGTATTCGCTCGCGATACATGAGAATCTGGACGATGCTGAAGCGATATTGTACATGACCGGCGAAGATACCGGCAGAGAAATCAAACCAAAGTTTTGACCCAGTCTGCTCTCCTTGAGACCTTGATTCAAGTCGCTTTGAAGGCTACTCTCCACGTATGATTATCATTAACCAACTCTTATAATAGGTCGATCTCACGGTAAACTCTAGCAGGACTCGAGTTGCGAGGGAGGACAGATACCACTGGTACAGCTAAAGAATGCTCCTTGAGTGATTACGGGAAAAGATCCGTCTTATACTTGCGAGGCGACCATGGATTAAGCGTTGTCTGACCTAGTGAGCATCATGATGCTCTGTCCTGCCACTCTCACAAGCCGTGATGATGGGGGTTACGAGGCTCAAAACCAGAGTTTATAGCTAGGTGATATGCGATTCGAAAACATGATTTCACTACTGAATGTGCTCTTCTCATATTCCTACCTCTTTCTCTGGTCAGGTGTATTTCATTTTAGGGTCTGAAAACGTTTATGGTAAATGGAGTCATGGCTCCGGTATATATTACTTCTAGTCAACCTCATCGTAGCGAAATCTCGGAATCTTTTCATACTGCTAGCCAGGTCGTTTCTAGTTCTCTTCTGTCTCTTTTCCGTGCGAGGTATATTGCGATGGTGACTAAACGACAAGCCCTCAAGATTTATTGGTACCTTGGTTTACCATTAGGTGCGTAGGAGTCTCCTGGTACTCTCCTTCCCGTCCTTATTCTTCCCGGGGCTGTCAGTTTGCACTTGGCCTGTAATAAAATAAATTCAACCACGAATACGCTCCTCACATCCTGTCCTCGCCTCCGTGGGTGCTACTCACGAGATCCCCGGGTTATACCACCCAGGCTGGTGGTCAATTACAACCGAGGATCGATCATGCGTTATATGTCGAACAGAAAGCGAAGCAGTCTCGCGGTACAAGGTAGGCGGGTAGCCAAGCATATCACTATCGAGAGTAAAGGAGGCCTATTGTTAAGGTATCGTGCTCCGAGGATTACTTGCTCTACGATGAACGTCTACGGAGTTGGAAAATACGTAAGTTCCACTTGATTTTATCAAGGTGGTGGCCAGATAAAGGCTATGATAGACAAGACAGCTTGTCTCGTGAAGCTGGGCCTAAATTTACCTTCAACTCCTGAATGTATGATAACATATGCGGGCTCGAGTTCACGATGGGGAATATAATGCAGATATTACTTCCATTCAATGTATGAGCATACCGTAACTAGATGTATAGCATACGTCCTAAAGGCTCGTAAACATGGAAATGACAAGAGCAGAAGAGGACACGTCTCGATGTCATCTGCCAGTATCTGTGGATGTCTTGCTACTACCAATTAATCCCGTAGAGGGTGGCTCGCATCATCTCTCTAGGGCATCCTATTGATGACAACGAATGCGAGACTATCCGGACCGTATGGCTCCCTGTCTGGCAATCAGTCTAACCCTAGGGATACCTGAGCATTAAATAGGTCTGTTGCAAATTGGGTAGGGCAGGGCTCCATAATCCTACTCCCGATGTCTGGGTTTCCCTGAGATAATGTAAGTATGTGACGGCAACAGGCAAAACACGGAGTTCTCCTTACTTGAAACCCGACTAAAGTCTCGTTTAAACAGTCTTTGGCGGATTGTGTTGTTATTTCCTTATGGTCATCGCCTTCACTTGCCGTCCTGCATTTTGACAAACGCAGGGTTCTGCTCCATAGTCGCCGAGATGAATCCCCTCAACGTAGCAAACCGATTCGCCGTCGACATCTGCGCCGGGCCCGTCCCCGTCCCCGTCCCCTGGGCCTCCTCGACAACCACACCCCGCATGCCACCCTCCTCGCTCTGCTCAACCTTAGCCTCCGCCTCCACCTCCACCTCCACCATCTTCTCCTCAACAGTGCTCAGCCTCGCCAGACTAACGCCGAACCTCTCGACCTCGCCCCTAACCAGCTTCTCCTTCCTCTTAAGGGCGCCCTTCTTGCTCTTCAGACTCTTATGCCTAACCTTACCCTCACGCATCTGCCGCAGGCCTTCTTCCGTCTCGCCGTCAGCCAGCAGGTTAGGCAGGGTGTCGGCGAGCGAGTCGAGGTTAGCCACGAGTTTCTTGCCGGGCCGCCGGCGCTTGAGGGGCTTGCGGTTCGCCTTCTCGATGCGCGACACGAACGACGCGTGCTTGACCTGGCGCTTGTCCCGCTTCGAGTTGATGAAGCCGTCGCTGGTGCCCGCGGCGTCGGGGCGTGGTGCTCTGCGCGGTGCGTATGGTTCCGAGCTTGATTTTGCGGCGAGTTTGGCGCGGAGGGAGCGGCGCTTGGTGGGGGCTACTGGGGCCTGGTTGGCTGTTAGCTTGGGATTTGGAGGATGGGTGAGGCTGAGAACGGACCATATCGTGGGATTGATTATTGGAAATGGTGAAGTTCCGCTCCGTGAAGTAGATGTCGTGGTTGTTGTCGTGGTTGTTGTCGTGGTTGAAGGATGATAGCTGTAAGTCGGAAAATGTAAACGGCGGTAGAAATTCTAGTGGGGCAGTTATGTAATCGAGGCACTTTAAGCAATCAGGACCGCAACTTGAAGAAAATCCAGACCCCTATTCATCATATTTCGTTTCTTTTCACCTTTCTCAAATCACTATAAGCATTCTTGAAAACAATCATTGCCACGACGATGAATTTCAATTCAAGTTGATTCCAGGTTTGTGGCCATATTCCTCAAAGCCCAAGGCCCCTCCCTAAACGCCCTTGCCTATCCTGTTTTATAGCACACTCCGCCGAGGATTATGACTTTCTAACAAAAGAATTATGTCCTCTGGCCCTTGGTGATGCCGGTACAAAATGCCCCGGGTCCAAATCATGCAAGTAGTAGTATAAAGCAATCCTATAAATATTTTAGTTTCCTGGTTGCAAATACGGCCACAACTGCGCTGCAAGCTCCGATGAATAGACAAATAGAAATCGCATTGGGTCCGTCGGTGCCGTGGTGCTCGTCTGGATGTGCGTTATGCGCCAACTCAGGGCTCTTGCCCGGTTCGAGTATGCTGAAGATGATAGTGCTGAGAATTGTGCCGATGAACTGTGGAATTGTCGTGTAGATGTTCAGGATGCCAAAGTAAACGCCGGACAACTGGCCTGTTGAGGAAGACTTTGAACCGGAACGTGAGTCTTCCGGATCAAGAAGAGAAGGACTGGACGGCCCGTTCATATCCTCCAACTCCATGTTCGAATCGCGCGATAGGCGACGGCGTGGGCCATTATGCCCAGTCGCACCACTAAGCTTGTTCACCTCAACTCCGAGGAAAGCAGAAGGCGCCCATGACGCTATATTCCAAGGCCTGAAATGTGAGTTAGATATCAATTGCAACTCTCCGCGAACATAAGAGGGATACTTACAATCCACAAAGGCAAACAAGCAAGGTCGCAAACCTGAAGCTTGTTGCAAAGGGTGCGAAGAACATAGCGCCCGCGAAAGTTGCATGCGCGCACATCCACGCAGTGAGAAGATCTGGCTTATACCTATTGAGCGTCTCTACGAAGCCCTGAAGGCTCTTGGGCGGACGATGCGTATAACTCTCGTCATCCGGAGACCTAATAACCATAGGTAGGATCCAAGAGCCGAAGAACGTGATAACGGAGTAGATAATGAAAGCCTCGCTCCCAACTCTACCGATCTCTCCTAGCGCATCCCCTGAATCCTTCGCCTGGTGGACGGCGTCGTAGCGGAAGTAGGTCTCACCTATCCACGTGGTACTGTAGAAGAGGAAAGGAAACCATCCGATCCAAGCCCAGAACTGCGCCATACAGATCGCTCTTATGCGAGGTGGGAGATGGACGATAGTGTACCAGATTTGACTAATGACCTTAAAACCACCTTCTTCCTTACGAGGGTCGTGTCTCGTGGCGACCAAGATCCTTTCCGTGACGGCCCAACAAGTAACTCCACAGGTGAAAACGAGTCCCAATGCGGCGATGACGGTCAATTGTTTGAATTGGGAGTCACCTAGGGTTGTCCCAAGGAGTGCAGGTAAATCAACGGCGCCAGTCGCATAAGCAATCCCATGGCCAATGGCCGACATTCTGCTACCTTCGATATTGTTAGTACATATTAAGAGGATAGGCACCGTATTGTCATACCCCAAGCAGAACCTGTTTGTTGCTTGTCGATTGGAAGCGTGTCAACGACGAGACTCCTGGCTGCGGACATTACTATTGGCACAGTTAGCAAGAGGCGTTTCGAGGCGCGTTTTAAGTATGAATAGTTGCTAACCGGCATTGATCGAGAAGTCAACTGCGTATATAGACAACACAGCAGCGGATATTGTCAGGGCTTGCGCCGCCTTCTCGTCGGGGACGAAATATCCCACGATCTCCTTCGTGAAACCCAAGGTGAGGAGACAGAGAGCTGACAGTATAGAACCGACGATAATGAAAGGCCTGCGTCGCCCCCATTTCGACGTCGACTCGTCCGCAAGTGCGCCAACTATCGGCTGGACAATGAGCCCAGAGAGAGGTCCAGCGATCCACACTAGGGAGGTTTTACTCTTCGTCAGACCGAGGGAGAGGAGGTAGGGGGTGCAATCTGGACGCAAATATCATTAGTTCTAGCTTCATATCAAGAGCATTGGAAGACTTACAAGTCTGCTCTACGCCCCAGACGAACCTGCACACGGCGATTGGGTCAGCATTCATCTTCCAAGCAACCATGTTACATAGATGCGACGTACGTAATGCCGATGGTGTTGAGGGTCAGCAAAGCCATTCGTATGGCTTCAGTGCTTCCCTTGATATCGGGCTGTCCTATCCATCTCGACATATTGTCTGGTGTGTCGGGGCTTGAAGCCCGGTCGTCGTTGTCGTTGTCGTTGTCGTCGTCGGATTCGCGCTGAACGTCGTGCTGGCCAGCCTTGCGCATTGTTAGTATCGATAATCCTTTAGACTTGTTCGTAGTTTCGGGGGGATTCGTACGTGTCTAGCTTATATGACAAAAGATATTTATTTAGTGGTGATATGTGTTGAGTTTTATTGTTACCCGAGCGTTTGTCGCGACCATGTTGAGCTGAAGGAAAGTTGGCGTTCTCGGCTCGTCTGGTCTCGTGAGATTTGCGAAATGCATAGGTAATTACGGTTTAGGAGGTCAGTTAACACATATTAACAACACCAAGACCGCAATATGTCTGGGGACAAGGGTGTCCAAGTGCGCTCCACTGTGGCTTGGCGATTACGGCGAGAACTGACTGTGCAATGCAAGTGAAACACGAGGACGAATATCCTATCTCGTTGGCAGAAGAGGGATGAAATGGTTGCGAGGCGCTGACGTTGCGCAAACATGTACTGACAGGATTCTTGTTTTCTTAGTGGAACCAGTTCGTTTCGAGTCTTCGTTGCTATAACGGTTTGTGATACTACATGTGTATATAAGTCTACTGTACATGTAGCTCTAATAAAAGCAACAAGAGAAAGGGAAGAGCGCGCTTGATCCCCGGAATATCAATGCAACCTTGACGAGGTTCAACGTTGAAACCGTAACTCTAAACAGCGGATAAGCGGCAACAGGTACATTGGACCCTACCAAGAAGGCCAAGTGGCTCGCGAGTTCTGTCGGATGTCAACTACGGATCGCGGCAAGCGTCCCAGGGCGTTGGTTCGCTTAGGTACTCGAATAAGGTACCTAGGTACTTTCATATTCAATCTAAGGCGGGTACTTTATATATATAGCACATACATGTACATGTACTATCAATCCATGAGTATAACTTATAATGATATAAGCTAACTATTGTTATTGATGAATATGTTATACTAGGTATAATTATAAGGAGTATAAAAATATAGTCATCATCCTTCTGGATAGGAGCCACGTTTATAGACCCAGGATTCTTACTAGACGACTGGGTACAATGTGTATGCAGTTCAGTGCCCCGCCATCAAAAATCAACGAAGTGGAAGCTCCGATTCAGGAACGTGGGGTTGTGCATTTTGACTAAATCTGAAAATATCCTCCGCCGTTTTTCCTCTGATGCAAGGGAATCTATCCGGCCGAAAGCAGCGAAGTAAACACCAACGAGACATCGCAACAGGAAATCACGAATACTACAGGTGACGCAAACATCGTTCTACTCAATTGGGTTATTATCACCTCGAAATTTGCGCGCTTCTGCAGTTATCCTCAGTTGTGTTCCCAAGCCAATACTCTCCTCTTTCGACTAGAGTCAACAATGGATCTAGTTAACCAGTTCGTCCACCCCAATTGTTTGTTTTACACGGCCCGCAGATGTCGAGAGAACTCGTGATCTTTTGGATATGTATCACAATGACTAATTCTTTACCTGTTCATATCAGCCTAGAAGGCCGGCTATTGTTTGCTGTCCCCAAGAGTAGGTTGTCCTGACTGTTACTTGGGGCCGGCCATACTGACTCACTGGACAGAGGGACGACTAAATCAAGCCGCCCTTAACTTATTGGAAGGCGCAGACATACAGTTTAGGCGAGAGAATCGGCTTGACATAGCCTTGGTCAAGAATCTTCCCATTGCTCTCATCTTCCTCCCCGCCGCCGATATACCTACATTCGTTGGGGAAGGCCAAGTCGATCTTGGAATCACGGGGTGGGATCAGGTACAAGAGCACGATGCTGGCGTCCGAGCTCTCCACCGGGCACGTCGATTCTCCGGCGAGATCACCCCGGAAGAAGAAAGCGAGCGGAACTCTAAGGGGTCGGGATGCGAAACGGTCATGGACCTGGGCTTCGGCGGCTGCAAGCTGCAAGTTCAGGTACCCGAGAAAGGGGGTTATAACTCGCCCAAAGACCTGATTGGCAAGAATATTGGTACAAGTTTCGTCCACTTGGCACAGAGGTACTTTGCCAATTTGGAACTGGAGGAGGATGCGACCAAAGAAGCAATAAATGGCCCTCCGGTCAAGTTTACCAGCAAGCTACGGACAAAGATTATCGAGCTGAGTGGTAGCGTCGAGGCCGCTTGCGCTCTCGGCGTAGCGGATGGCATTGTCGACCTCGTCGGTAGGTCGGCGTAATTAATAGCCTTGGGCTTGACTGGAATGTAACGCTGACTTGGATAGAATCTGGGGAGACAATGAAGGCAGCGGGACTCAAACCAATCGATACCGTCATCGAGACGACGGCAATATTGATCAAATCACGGAAGCCTTCCAATTCAGAACTCGTTGACCTGATCGCTGCCCGAATCCGCGGTGTCATCACGGCCCAACGATATGTCCTGTGTCAATACAACGTCGAAAGATCGGGTCTTGCGGCAGCAACTAAGATTGCGCCGGGAAAGCGAGCGCCAACGGTGACGACCCTGGAGGAAGATGGCTGGGTCGCTGTCAGCGTCATGGTTGAGAAGAAGAAGATCGCGCCAATAATGGACGAATTATCTAAGGTTGGAGCAACCGACATCTTGGTATTAGATATTGCAAATACTCGGAGTTAAAATGGAGAGTTGCACATAATAAAAGGGAAGGGAAGTTAACAGCTCCAGGAACGGATCAAATAGAGAAAAGAAAGGTGCATATACTGCCTTCCAAAATTTATCTCGCTTGTTGGGTGTTCACGACCCTGGCTAGTATCATACCGCGCCCAAACAAGATTCTATTACTATACCGATCTTACCTATAAAAATTTTGAGATAGTCGGATATTCTACTTCGGACAAGGCTTATGAGTTCTTGCGGCTTTGCACCAGGAGAGTTACGCAAGCAAGAGCGGCGCGGGTCGGGCGGAGTAGATCGGTCGCGCCGTCGCGGGCTTTAGGACAATACAGGTCACGTCAGCCCTCGTATCCAATCGTAGGCGACGATTTAGAGAAAATCACTGTCTTGTCCGTTGTAACTTAGTACCTGAAGATCCGGGCGAATCCCGAGCTCAATGAGATTGACCGGTTTTCTTTTTCTTCCCTCCTTCCGATGGCAATAAACTAAACTTCTTCACTCCTCTTCTCAAATCCATCTCGACTCTCCAAGTGAAACAATAGTATTAAGTAGCTGTCGCAGTCGGTGTCGACAGTACCTTGTCTCCAACTCAGCAAGCATGGAACCGAAAACGATGTCTCACCCTGCAGCTAGCGGGGGAAAGCAATTGAGCCTTTATCAGGTGAGTACATAGAACTGATTCATGCAGTGGAGGATGTTGTGACCGTCGAGATATACAATATGCTTTGACTCTCCATATTGTTATTAGATGTACTCCCTACCTCCATAGCTACCGACTTGGACTTTAAATAACTTTGTCGGGCTCGAACTAACAATAGGAAATACCAGGCGATTATGACCCCGATCAACTTCATCTCATTCATCTTGTCGCTCTACCTCGTAGACTGCCACTACCACGACAAGCGCATCCAAGAACATTCCGGGCGCTATAGCCGCCTGCCGTCGTGGCTTTTGCCCGCATGGCTAGACCGTGTACTGTTCCGCCCACACCCGTACGGATGGGTCAACGGGGCGAAACCTGCAGCTTCGAACAGCGGGCGCCAGGAGCGTTGGTATTACCACACCAAGCAGAAGAAACTCATGAAGATGGAGGCCGCGGATGCGTTCGAGTTGAGCCGTGCCGTCCTACTCGGACTGTGCGCCGTGATGCTCTGCGTGACGTGGGCGCTTTGGCGATTCGCCATTGGACTTTGGGCTTGGTACGAGGGATGAGGTTAAGAGAATGAATAGTTGCGGTAGATGTGCTTAGTAGGAGGCGTTCATGGATATCAAAATGGGGGTTCTATTTGGCATTTACGGAGTAGCGAAGGCATTCATCGTATTTATGTTCACCAAGAGCGACGAATCATGATCTTGAAGCTTGTGTAAGACAGGCTCACTACGTACTTACGAACATTCCTATGGATGGAGAGGATGGTCTCATATAGCCATGAATACATATTCAAATATTCCACCGTCTGCCTTTCAAATATGCTTAAGTTCAATAAATACCTACCTAGTGCTTTCGTCTACCTATTTTGGGTGCTTAGAATTCGAGATAGCAATTAGCATACCCCCACGTCGGATACCTATGTTGGGAGCACAGCTTAATTAAGCTTCAGCGTTGTATGCATCATCCCGCAAGGGTTGTCTGGATTTCGAACATGGGTTTATGAGATTCATGGATACATTTTATCTTGCAGCGAACAGGAACAGGCAGTTAGCGAGCTACTGAGAAGAATCTTTCTAGAAGAGAACCTTGGAACCGAGTTGACGGGTTTGACGTCATAGCCCTCGGGAGCTTAAAACTAGCCTCTACCGGGACGACCTTAGCGGCAATCAGCAAGCCACTCACACGATGAACACACGTTCATCATGAGCTGGCGGTCGAGATCCACAACGCCATATTAGCTTCGGTAGTACAATACCTCCCTTGTCCTATGTGCTACCTAACTCTGTACGGGTTCACTTACGTCAATGAAACCCCTGCTTCTCGAAACAGTTTACTCCTCGATTCACCTAATCGGTGGTTTTTACACGCGCTAATAATAGAAGTCTCTCCCTGTCAATGTAAGAAGACAAAGCCACAAAGTCCAACGCTTGGCCCCGGATGCAGAGCCAGAATCTGAAGAGAACTCTGTTTCGTCGGGTCGTTAGAGGATGGCCCAGCATGCTGATATAGCGTCGACGTATCGAGAGTTCTACCGCGCAAAGTTTCGGGATGATGTCCTGGCCGGCACCAAAAAACCTTTCCTAGTGCCTCTATACTTTCTTGGCGTCTGGATTCTACCGACTTTATACTTGGCCATACCGCACAAGGACCGGCCATGGCTATACAAAGCTAGGTGGCTTGTCCTCGCATTTGTTGTAGTCTTCAACTTTCATATGATACTCAACGTGTCGAGCCACAATTTTGCTTCTGCGTACGGTGCTGGTCTTATAGGCGCCTGGGGCATCATATGGACTTTCACGGTGCTGGTCTGGACCAAGCCGCAATGGGAGGCTAAGAGAGTGGACATCAGGAAGAAGAGCCGCGTTGAGAAGCCAGAGAGCAATGGAGACAGGGAACTAAGCACTCCTTCGTTATCTACGACTTCAGGGAACGGCCATGCTCCTAGAAAAACTAGCGGCAAGCAGAGCTCACATCTTAGTAGCGTTCCCCAGCAGAGACGAAATGCCTCTGGAGAGGGTTCCGAAGAAGAGCCAGGTGTAGCTGAAACATCTGGTCGAGAGCTAAATGGACATGCAGCTAATGGAGACGGTCTATCTCGGAGCCTGAAAGAGAGGCGGACGCATGCTGATACGGCCCAACCACTCCTAGAATGGACGAGTATGCCAGGGGAATCAAGAAAGGAATTGTTAGAAGCGATTCCTTCGCTACGGCAAAATGAAAATGGCGCCACATCAGCCGCTGACCTCGAGAAGCTGGCAGCTGGGCAAGAATTCGAATACTACTGGCAAGAATACCCAGCTGATGCCTCTTTCTGGACCAGGCTTGACTGGGCATTCGACATCGTCAGCACGTTCCGAATGACAGGTAAGTCGCATCTTATATCATCAAAGGAGCGAGCAAGACTTATATTCTACCCCAGGCTGGAACTGGGCAATCCCGTGTCTACCACCTTACGAACCACCGGCCACATTCGGGTCCTTTCAGCTTCCCCTGAACTCCGTTGGCCCACAGCGCACTAAGCAGGGCTACACGCGGGAGCTCTCATACACGAAGTTCTTCCTATCGCGGCTCTTCCTCGACATAATCCCCAGCTACGTAATCGTAGACTTCTGCGCGGTCCACATGACCGCAGACCCGTACTTCGTGCTCGGGCCCGAGCACAACCTCCCGCTCCCGCCACACCTAGCCTCGCATTCCCCGCTACTCCTCTCCGCGCAGCGCACGGCCCTGTCCTTCGTCGGCGTCGTGTCCGCCCTGCAGCTAACCTTCAACGCCGGCGCCCTGGCCCTCGCCTTCCTGCCCCCGCTGCCCCAGACCCTGCGCTTCAGGTCCCACCCCTGGCACCTGCCCACGCCCTTCGGCTCTTTCGCCCGGGTCCTCGACCGCGGCCTCGCCGGCTTCTGGGGCGCCTGGTGGCACCAGACCTTCCGCTTCGGCTTCGCCGCCCCGGCGCGCTGGCTCCTGCGCCGCGGGTACGTGGACCCTGGCACCCCGCGGGCTCGCGCTGCGGCTGCGGTGGTCGCGTTCGCGCAGTCGGGCTTCCTGCACGCGTCGGGCAGCTATAGCACCGTGCCTAACGGGACTAGGTGGTTCCTGCCGCCGCTCTTCTTCCTGCTCGCGGGGGTAGGTACTGTGCTGCAGTCGTGGCTGTCCCGCGCTGTCCTCCGGGCGTATATCACGCGATTGCCGAGGTGGATGCGCCGCCTGGGGAATCTGGTGTTTGTGCTTGTGTGGATGTGGATGACGAGCTGGCTTCTCATCGATGATTTTGGGCGTTGTGGTTTGTGGATGTTCGAGCCGGTTCCTGTTTCTATCTTCAGGGCCCTTAAGTACGGGCCGTCACAGGACCACCGTGTATGGAGGTACGAGAGGGATTTCTGGCCGCGGTGGTATTGGGGCAAACACTGGTGGGATAGCGGGATTGGTGTTTGAGCATTTGGGATTACAGGGCAAGGGGCACGGCGCGGTGCATATAGTCAGGTTGGGTTATTACTGGGTTTAATGGTAAAGGGGTATCATTGTTAGACTACAGGTACTAGCTACGTGCTTCGATAGCGTATTGGGTATACATAAAACATAGAGGGACGGCCTAGAGGGGACTGAATACGACGAGACGGGTTACACGCCCCTCGCGGATATCCTTATGGAGACTGAGCTTTCTGATCTCGGCTTTGAGCCAGCTGAGAGTCGCGCCGTGCTTCGATTGCTTTCGCTCCAGCACCTCGCGGAAGGCGTTATACGCAAGCCTGAACCAAGCGGTTAGCAGCCATCGAGAGTAAGGGAGACATTGTCCAACCCACCATTTCACCTCGGACTTCCTGATGTCACACGTGTAACCCGGGTACCGGAGTTTGCGAACCTTGCTAATCAGGAGCTGGTACGCCATATCGACCAATTTCGAAATCGTCCCTGTCGAACACGCGTTAGCCTAACCCCTTCGTCGAGTAGCACGACATAAATGCAATAATCCTTCGGGTCCCACAACTCACTAATGACGAGCGCTGCTGATGGCTGCTTCGGTGCCGGTAGGCAACGGGCATACGCCCACATCTTGGTGGCGGTTTCAGAAAATGCGCTGTAAACGTTGCTCAGCATGGTCTTGGACGAGTTGAGCTCCGAGTCGAAGAACATGAGGTGGCTTTGGATCTTGAACGAATCTGCGTTGTGTGTTAATTCGCACGTATAGAGGTTACCGTTAGAGTGAAAGGGGGCCTTACTGAGAACTTTCCGCTCAAATGTTCGCCCAGGAGCTCGGGAGAACTCGACTGTGAGAGAATTAAATACTCCTGAATGAAGTAAGTTAGGACACTGAATTTGGAAAGACGGCATTGCCTTACCCGTGTCTTGCCCCTTTTCTCGGTTTCGAGAGATATCCAGCGTCTTGCAGTTGATAGCGGTGCCACAGTAGGGAAAAGCCTGGCCAGGACCTAATTTGGCGACGGCTTCTCCTTTGATCTCCAGATCAAAGTTGATGAGAGACTTCCGTGGATTCACTTTAACTCCATATTCTGGAACACCTCGATGCATCGTCTCCACGAACCTAGCAGCTTTTTGTCTGTCCGTAGTGATGAGGAGGAAGTCATCAATCAGCCTTAAGAGCAGACAATCCTCGGAATTGAGGAATGGGAGGACGTGTCTCTCGAGGTCTGCGTAGAAGTAATTGCAGAGCGTAGAGGATAGTATGGATCCTTGCGGGATACCTTGATTTTGCCTGTAAAACTTCTTACCAATCTTGACGAGATTTTGCTGGATGTGGGAGGCCACCAGTTGAAGTAACTCGCTGGTTTCGTAGTACTTCTTCCACCGGTCCACAAACACGGTGTCCATCTTCGTGGCGGCCCGCCCGCCTTCGAGAAGCTGGAGAAGCGTAGAGCTGTCACTGGTAGTTGTCGCCGCGGCAGGCCATCGCTTTACTGGCTTTGATTTGGACGTGTCACCTCCCTGGCTCGCCTGGTTTAATGCAACCTCGAGGTATGTTGACACTCGGTACTTACGTTGCTGAGGTATGGAGTCAAGCAGACTGACAATCGCCGCCTGGGGTATGGTGTCAAAAGCAGATTGCACATCGACTTTTGCAAAATAGAGCTCCATGCCGGACTTGCTTATTCTAGATTTGAAGGGCTTGACACGCTTGTAAATGTCCCCTACCGAGAACATGGTCGATCCCAGTTTTTCAGGGTTTATAGCCTATACGAATCAGAAATCTGGGCTTGAACACGAACGAGACACATACCTTTTCCAGCTGAAGGATTGTGTGTGCTGGCGCTAGGATCCTGTTGATGCCGGGCCCCAACTCCTTCGGTTTGTTTCGTAAAGCAACCCTCTTGCGTAGATTCATGATTGGCCGCATGCCAGTCTCCTTCGGCAGCAGACGGACTTGACTAAATCCGAGGGCGCGGGAATCGAGAATTTGATTGGCGCGGGCGACGTCGACCTCAGTGAACATCTTACTTTTCAAGGCAGCCATCGCAGGCTCCGCCACATACCGCCAGACGTCGTGGCGGAAGAAAAACAGGTGATACTTGTGAGCGCTCGACTCCGTCACGTAGAAGTTGCTGCGGATCAGGGGTATCAAAATGGAATCGAATAGGAAATACAAGAACTCGGCGAAGAGCTCGAGACGCTTCTGGGAATCGGTCAGAGAAGTCTTGTTTGCCATGAGCCGAGGCGGCGCAAGCCAGTCTATCTCAATGATCTGTCCATTGTTAGCCACGTCGAATTTGGGGCTGAGATTATCAGACTGACCTTCATGTCCTGTATTACCTCGTGAAGTGACGTGCTTTCGAAACGCCTGAGTGATATAAAATGGTCTACCTTCTTCAGAAACGACTTCTGGTTATGTTCAGCGGAGGATCCTGTGCCCCAGAAACCGTTTGGCACGATCTTCTTCAAAACAGCCTGGCAGAAGGCAGATACCTTCGCAGGCGGCATTGCTAGATCAAAGATAGACGACATCGGATCCCTTTGTAACGGAGGCTGTTCTTGAGACTGCGGCGCAGTCTTCTTCAGCAGCGCAGCTCTTTTGCGTGAGACCTTACGAACACTACCAGCCTCAGTTGGCTCAAGGACTTTGCTATCAAGCGAGGCATGAAGCTTCGAAGAGTCAGTGCTGCTGACAACCTCCACGTTCGGTAGGCTTGCTGGGCAATGATAGTGGAGGAGTTCTGAGTAAGAGCAGCGTTGGTGTAAAGTCTGAAGTTTTCGTATCAACTCCGTGGCTGTACCTCTTAATCTTTTGGGCGTCTTAACTCGAGTATCTGGTTTGTTGAGCTGGCCGAATTTTTCAGAGATCTCCTCTTCTCTCAGAGTATAATCTTTGAGCCGTTGGGCCGTTTCCTTGAAATTGATCTGAGACGTAAAGACATTATGGAGCCCGAATTGACGGGGGAAGATGTACATCATAACTCTTAGTGTGTTGATTTCATTCCGTAGCGCCATGTCTGTCTTACCATCGGCCGAGCGTTCTTCGTCTTCGTCGAGGTGGGTATAAGGAGACCGATTCAGCACATCTACTACCATTAGTTTCCGCAAAATATAAGGTGTTGAGCATCTTACGGATGTGCCTAAGACCAAAATGCACGAGTCCCCGAGCGTTCAAAGCAGCTCTGGCGTAGAGCATGCGGTTGCGTACGAAGACAATCTCTGACGGGCTTTTTACAACACCACCCATGGGCTGCTCTCTGAGTTTCTCAGGGATAAGCGCTTCAACATCTGACAATGGCCTCCCTAACTTTAGATGAGCATAGGGATCTTGTTTTTATTGCGAGTTGATACCACTCACCACTAATTTGACAGAAATTGTTTGCTCCCGCTTTCACTGACACAAATATGGCGCAGTCGAGGAGCAAATCCATCATGATACGTTCTCCGGAGTCGCCCATCAGCGCGAGGATCTGTGTCCATGGCGACTGTTTCAACGCCTCGACATGTGGGTTGGGACGAATTAGACGTAGGCCCAACCCGCGATTTCTGCTGTAGCCATCGCAGAGCAGATGTTTTGGCCACGTGTTGGCTTTCTCTCTAGAGAACAGCGTCTTCACAACGTATTCCAGTAGCTATTTCACATTAGCCAATCTACGAGCTTATAATGATAGGTAAGTGGGTTTCATTGGTGTGAGAGGGATTTGGGTCGTACAAGTGCCTGCGTCTCGATACAACCAGCAACACCATCGGACAAAGTGACATATGACTCGTCGCCTTTTTGGGAGAAGGTCTGCCATCCTTTTAAGCGATCTTCCTCGAGGGTTTCCGGCTCCTTCGGTATGCCAATAAGCGTGCTATCAAGCAGAGCACCTAGAGATCGCTCCACATCCGAGATAGGTAAGCCCGGAGCCTTTGCGACTCTACCGACGGCAGTAACCTTCTTCCTTCTAACCTTAGATGTAGAGGGTAGCCTTGAGAGGACATAATTGCGTAAGGTTAACACTTGGGGGTAGAATCTGTTGAGTACGGCATGTTGAGCCTGTAGAGGCGCCAGCTGTTCATTACTCTTAGGACCTTTCCTGCCCTTCTTCGACGGTGGCCCGTCAAGTAAATAGCCGTTGACTGCGCTCTTACGCTTTCGCTTCCTTGGATGAGCCATTATATAGGTTCATGCCGTGGTGCCAGCGCATAGCTTTATGCCAGCCAGTCTCGACATCCGGTTCGGGTCTGGGACTAGAAAATCAGGACAGTAGGTACTGCTAGTGGTGAACGTCTAGAATGGGTATTTGCAGAGGCGCGTCATCTACCTTGCGAAATCGTTACCCGGTCTCGAAACTCGTTCGGCCTCGAAGAAGTGGTTTAGTGTTGTGTGTATGTCTACTGTGAATGCGCGTTGTCCACGCGTTTGAGGACGCGGACAACATCGGGATTAATTCAAGTTTGGGCCCGTTCGGCGCGGCTCCGGTACGGGAAAGCACCGTGCGTTGATGTGGAGAATTTACTCCACATCAAAAGTGGATGCAATAGCGAGTATTAATTCACTAACTCCACTCTGCTAATATACTTCACTCATACGGTAATTCGAAGCGGTTAATGCCTACATATATAATTCAACCACAATAAGTAACTGGCACCATTCTTTGCTTTCTAAACCGGTGTCAGACTTCAATTAACAAGTATAGAGCAACTCGACTGACATATGAAGTAGGCAATTAAGTACTAGCCTATGTCGTTTGCCAACTTGGTCTCCAACGAGGTATGCCAGACCCTAGGTTGGGCACTGTCAGATTCACATTGGACATCGAGATAGGGCCAGTTGACTTGGCGTCCAGGAGTATCTACCCAATTATTAGCCACGGCATACAACTTAAACACCCCAGATTGGTTCGCTAAGGGTTCTCGACCAGGTTTAAGTCGTCATGTTTCCATAAACACCCTCTCTACTGCATATTAGTAGAGAAAGGAGGTGCGGTGGCGCGGAGTATCGCAACAGAAACATTTTGTAATATCCACTGGATTAATCCGAAAGGTCGACTGCCATGCAAGATGAGAACGCCGGGGACGAATGAGGTCCACCAATTCCGGCTGTCGTAGTAGGGGTCCAACGTGGAAGTCCCGGGTCTTCGATAGGGGTTACTCGTCAATTCATAGTTGACCTCTACGTCTGTGTTATCGTCGAAACTTAGCAAGACGGCTCTGCATTACACATATTGATGCTTACACATGCAAGCCGACAGCCAGTGCTTTCGTTGTACCATGATTCATCAATCTATTATAATAACGGACAGAAGAGTCTGGCATAGATTGTGGCTTCACCCCGTTGATTGAGTTCTCTGATAGTGTGAGAAGGCGAGTGGCTGAGATGAGATTATGCAAGCTGCATGCACTCCTGTCTAAATCTATGCCGTATTCCAATCGCCAGCTGCTCAGGTTTGTCTTCCAAAGTCCTTCTTCCGCCCACAAGTTGCCAACCGAGACCAGGTACAACTACAACGTAGCCAATACCTGTCGATAACGGAGCATAAATAAGGACATCTGCAGGACATGATCGGGTCTCTTGTTTGTAGAGGGTGGTTCACTCGCGACCAACCCAACAACCTTGTGAGAGATCTCAAGAGTTGTGGCTTATTGGGTTGACTGGCTATGTTGAGACTATTTAATAGCTTTGCTTGTCTCAACGTTGAACTAACATCTCTATGTCTTACTACAGCTCATCGCTAGCAAGACATCACATTGTCATATTTAATTCCGCAATGCTTCATACCTGAATTAGGTCACATTTTAAATAGAAGACCGCGTAGTTATATCGCGTCCGTACCTAGGTAGCAGATCTACCACCCTAGCAGCCGGGTGATGTTCTCCGAGGCTTCGATCGCCGAGTAGTAGAACGGACTACGGATTCTGTCCTTTTTCCACCACTCGTGAAAATGAAAAAACTACTATCCTATCACATATTTCCAAGTTTGCGAATTACATATAGCTGAAAATTCACCTAACCAACATATCTTTTACATCTTCGTATCTATCTTACAGCTTGCAAGTTCTACATCCATGATCCTAGATAGGTACTTTAGGTACCCGGGTAGGAGACAAAACATGTGTGTTGAAGTTGCTTATTAGCCAAGTCTAGCAAGGTCCAATAAACGGAGCTAGTACCTAACCGGACGAAGATACGAGGCGTGGTGGAGGTCACTACATACCTAACACAGATACCTAACCGGATAGCGACTCCTCTATAGTAAAACTAAGTACTAATACTAGGAAGAGCTACGTAAGTTCAAGCCGGGGAGCCTCAGCTTCTAGATTCCACCAAGGGAATTGAACAGAAGTAGCGTTCCAGCGTGCCAGCGTCCAGTGTACCTAACCGTACCGTACCGCCTCTTCTTGCTTCCCCATATGATTCTCACCAAAGTCACCAAAATCACCAAATCACCTTGCATGCCAGGCTGCCAGCGCATCAACTCGGGACATATCCCACCACGACCAAACAGCTTGCGAGCTTTACCAGGGGATCGTCAAATGGCTTTCTGAAAATCCTTTTCGACCACGCCTGCGCGCTGCACGCTTGTATTGTACGCTTGCCCGCCTGGCCACCCCGTCCACCCGTCCACCCCCCACACTTCTCGCTGCTACCTCACCATCGCTCATTGGCATCCAATTGCTTGCCAGCTCGAAGCCTAAGTCGTCCATGTTGGAAACATTCGGGGCAACCCAAGATTATTCGACAACGTAGCCTGGCACGGGAGAACCCTGGCTCGGCTTGACCTACCTACTCCCTTCATTCGCATTGTACGATAGAATATCGACGCCTGAATGTCAGGGTGATGTCCAGAAAATGCAGGAAGAGGAGGACCCCCTTGGTGCGACGCTGGCAGCCCATAATTTTGAATCCCAGTCAGGTCCAGGTTCAGGTCCAACACGACACCACCAACATCGCTATCACCACCACCATCTCAGTCCTAATCCAGCAGCATTTGACTCTTCCGACTACGACGATTACCAATACGAAACTAGCCTCAGTCAACGTCCCGCCTTGTCTCCGGCCGAATTTGCGTCCTATGCCTCAAGTAACTTTCACGCCGCCCATGCGAACGCGACGAGTGTCGAGCCCGTGGGCGTCGTAGATCCGGTCGATTTCTATAGGACTTACCGTGACGTTCACACATCCTTGCCAGGCTCGACCTACGACGAATTAATGGCGTCAACCTTGCCTGCCTCGAGGCAAGACCAGAACCTTTCCCTGCGATCGAACGGAAATGCTGCGGCCCCGAAGCACCCCGCCGTTCCCTCGACACGGCCCGGTGTGAGACCTCCTTTGCGTTCTGTATCGGCCCCCATCGACGATAAACAGCCCGGTGGTACTTCAAAATCGAGATCTGCAGCCACAACCGCGTACGCGAGCCGCAGCGGGCATCAACCCAGTGTGAAGGATCTAAAGAAGAGATTCGACCAGAATGCGGCGCAGCCAAATAATCCTACTGCCCGCAAGGCAGCCCCACGCATTCCAATTAGAGAGACATCGTCATCACCTAGATACCGTAGGGTAAGTGGCTCTTCTCCAACGAATGGCCAGCACTCGTACGCAACGTTGCGGTCGTCCGTGACGCGTGACCTCGAGCCTGGAACAGGATCATCGTCGACAACGCGAACAACACAGAGGAACAAATCGGTTCCAGAGGATCAATTATCCAATAATTCACAATCATTTGCTAGTCGTATAGCAAAACCTCGAGTCTCGATCGGTTCTCATACTCAAGCGTCAAAATCCATGAGCAACCTCTCTCCGACCACTTCGCCAAGCTCGATTCCACCGGTACCCCAACAGTCCCGCGGTCTTCTGTTTGGGGAGATAATACCCGGCGAGGTAGATGCGGGAACGGCGGGCTATGGAATCGAAGGTGTTCGGGCCAGGCGAACGTCAGAATCAAATCTTCATAACCCAAACGGTCTGCGTCAACGAAGCTTGTCACATACTGATGTTGAACCGCCTTCGCCAAGCGATTGGTACCGTAACGCGAATGGGGAATCCGCGATTCATGGCGACACTGAGACGAAAAATCTAAAATCCGCTAAGGTCCACAACCGATCGCATAGCGACGTCGCTGGAACTAGGGCCGGCCCAGTACAATCGCAAACACCTCAAGCTTCGCGTTCGAGACCCCACATAGGTCGAGGACCGTCATCCACGACTTCAAGGTTGCCCGTCTCGGTACGAAAACTCAATAGCCCTTCAGGCTCCTCCAGCCCAGCATCAACCCGATCGAATTCACCAGCTACTCGTAGACGGCCTGCTCTCCAGACGAAGACGTCCAAGTCGGTACCTGTTGCAAGAGCAAAGACGCCTAGTAGCAGCTCTAGTTCCGCAACGAGACGGCCAAATCGGCTAGACTCTGTAACTCCAAATGGTAGTACACGGCTTAACGCCTACATCTCGACACCTGCACCGAAACTGTCACCTACACTAAGAAGTTCACGGCCTCGCCAACCAGTATCTTCAGCAACCACCGCGAGCTCTAGAATGAAGGCTGTTGAAAGGGACCGATCGCCATCGCATTTTGACTCGCGATCGGGAACGAGGTTCAATGAGCAAGGAGGTCGAAGACGGAAAATATCTATGGGCCCGATCGACTTCGAATCGCGACGGGAGCAGATCAAACTGTCATACACAAAATCTATCCGAGAGAGTGAGGCTCGGGCAGCAGCCAGGAAGGTCGCGGAAGAGATAAGAAGAAAGGAGGAAGCTGAGGCCGTGGCCGAGGCCGAGGCTGCAAAGGCTGAACAGGCCATTGAGGAAAAGCGTCTGGATGAGAGCGATCGAGAAGAACTCACAAACGACTTTGTTCAAGGCCCAGCAGGCATCGAGATACCAGTTGCAGAGCAAGCACCGTTGACGATATCGACAAACCTCGGACAATCTAGCCTGAATAATGTGGCTACGGGATCAGGCGCGGTTCCCAAAGATTCCCCAACGCTGGGCATACCAGGGAGCTTTCCAACCGCAGGAAATATTGAAGATCAAGATGAAGCCCCCCCTTCAGCAATCTCGAATACCACCGAATTTGATATTGAGCCACAAACAGATCCACCGTTGCAAGAAATTCCTGTGCGACTTGACGTCAAGAGGATCGAAAAGAATGACGATAACGCCGGGCCAGAGCATTCGAAATCTCAATATAGATCACCGTTTGAAGATGAAAGCGCCAATGATGACACCATCTCTATCGGTGTCTCGTTGGATGCTTCCACGGAGATGAAACCGCAGCCTATAGACCCTGTCTCGACTACAAACGAACTTAGCACGGGTCATGCCATTCCAGGCTCATTTGAGGACATAGACGAGGATGAGTACTCACCCCAGCCGCTCCCATCGCAACCATACCAGACAAAGGTAACAATTATTGCGCGCGACTCTGATTTTCCGTCCTCCACGCGTGAGATCAATGAACCGGCATATACGACTTACCCCACTACCCGAGATTTCGAAGATAGCAACTCTCAACTCAAGCCGCCTGATCTATCTCGAAATATCTCCTATGGCAGCGGAGCTAGTCCGAACGATGACCAAGCAGACCCAAGCGCCGGCCTTAGTGAGATTGAAGAGTTCTTCGTCGGCCCAATCATCAAGGACCCCACAGCGGCGATTCCCCGAGAGCCCAACCCTAAGCTGTCAGAAGGTAATGATGCGGTTAGTTCTAGACACCAAGTCGCAGAGGGCCCGCGTTTCTCTATGGACTCCCGAAGGACCATGGGCACGACGCCAAGTCTCACCGTGCCCAGAACTTCGGCTTCGATGAATAGAACGAGCCAAACTACTGTCTGGACTGATTATTCGATCAATAGCCAGGATGCGTACTCTGACTATGAGTTCAAAGATCGCGATCTACAAGCCCGTGATTCGACCTATCAGGATAATCACTCGATATCAGAATCTAGCTCTATATCACAACAATATCAGTACGAGCGAGACTCGAGGGAGACAACTTGCAGTGCCGAAATACCTTCTAATAAGACTTCCGAGGAACTTGAGTCGACACATCGTCCGCCACTCCAGCTTCCAGAACTCAACACTGGAGGTGGCTTCATTGTAGACTACGTCAGCCACAAGGATAGCCCTATCCCAGTCCGACCAGATCACTCTCCACCACCGCCTCCTGATGAGGGATCATTGCGTGATGTCGCTAGCTCTGCGCCGCCGAGTGAATACTTTGACGACACCAGACCCAATAGCTATCTGCAGACTGGAAAAGACGACCAGAGCATGTTCTCTATCGATCCTTCAAGGAGAGAGAGCGAAGATTATGATCAATCCGAATCGGGTTCGCGCACGGCTTACCAAAACTCGCTTGAAATCACTGAAGGGCTTCCAGCTCGCTCAATTCTCTTAGACAGTCAGCAAACACTAGCAGAAAGTATCGACCGGAGCGAAGATACTACGGGGCTTTCAGCGAAGGAGAGAAAGCGGCTATTCACGCGCCTTGAGACTATCAAGGAGCTGATTGATACCGAAGCATTTTTCATTAGGGATATGAATATCGTTGAAGAAATCTACAAGGGGACAGCCGAAGCCTGCCCTCAGCTCGATGACAAGACCATTAAGTTGATCTTTCGCAATACTGATCAGATCATCAAGTTCCATTCGAGCTTCTTGGTTGAACTTAAGGAAGGGGTCTCTAACGTCTACACTCCTAAGGGCCACCGTACCCAGTTGCCAAAGGACGCGTCAAGCCTGTCGGATGGCACGTCTTTGTCGGCACCGTCTACGACTGCTACAGGTCATCTGAGTGATGGCAGAGACCGGCAGACATCAATTGGTCCAATTTTCATACGGAACATGGAGAGTATGAAGACGGCGCATGAGGCCTTCCTCAAAAACAGTGACTATGCCGCGAAACGACTTATCCAAATTCAAGAAGACCCAACGGTGAAAGTCTGGTTGAACGAATGCAACGAAGTTGCGCGAGATTTGACTAAGGCATGGAATCTTGATTCTCTTCTTATCAAGCCAATGCAGAGAATTACGAAATATCCCAACCTTCTCATCCAACTACTCCACGAAACGCCTGTAGATCACCCCGACCGTCCATTCCTTGAGTCTGCTAAGGCCGGTCTAGAAAACGCTATAGAAGAAATCAACAAAACGAAGAAGAATTTCGAGTTGGTCGGGCAGATAGTTGGTAGAAAACGCAAAGAATCCGATGTCAGAGCTGGTTTTGCGAGGGCTTTTGGGAAAAGGGTCGATAAGTTGCAGGCTGCTCACAAGCCGGCAGAAGATCCAGAATACCTCAAACTCCATGAGAGGTTCGGTGACGACTACCTTCGGCTGCAGGTTGTTCTGAGAGATGTCGAGTTCTACACGAGGCAGGTCACCGAATACGTGCACGAGTTCTTACAATACTTGTCGTCGATGGAGCTTGTCATGAGGCTTCAGCCCTCGCCCCACCCCGAGATTGAAAGCAAATGGGTCCGTTTCAACGTGTCGATGAGAGATATCGAGAAAGTAGCGCTTGAGCAGCATGTCAGTTATATCCCTCCCACGCTCATTCTTGGTCATCTTAGATTAATCAAACGATCTAGCTCTCCCAAGTTCGAAAGCAAGTCATTGAGCCCTTCGAGCTCGTAATTAAATCGTACGGCAACCCATCGCTTGCGATGAAAAAAAGGGCCAAACGCCGATTAGACTACGAGAAGTCAGTCCAACTCAAGAAGAGTGGTAAGAAAGTTGACAAACAACTCTCTGAGTTCATTGAACAGTACGAGGCCTTGAACGAGGCCTTGAAAAAGGAACTCCCTAAGCTTTCTGCGTTGACGGAAAAAGTTGGCAAAATCTGTCTCGGAAATTTCGTCAACATACAAGCTCAATGGTTTGCTATCTGGAAAGAGAAAGTAAAGGTAGTGCTCGAAGACCAAGCAGTGCCAGAGATTACCGATATCATCTCAACGTTCCAGCGTGATTACAAATTCCAGGACGAGCAGATCAACACAATCGGCATCGTAAACCCAGCTTCTATGGGCCGCCCTTCCCAATCAATCAGTGCCGACGAGTCTTTTGCAAGGCTCCGCCCTAGGCCTGCCGAGCTTTCACCTCGCGGCCGGGGACTGTCTTTGAACAGCGACTCAGTTCCAAGTTTACCTACCCCTGATTTCATGAAACGCCACAGCGGCCAATTCACTATCTCACCAACTGCCGCATCCATCCCCAGTCCTCACCAATATTACTACCGTGAATATTATACTGGAATCAACGCACAGGGACGCCCAGGATCTGGCTCACCCCACACTCCTGACTTGTCCAGCGTCTCTCGGCCCATGGGACCAGCACCTGTGCGACCGGGAACTGGCCAGAGTTATGACTCAAGCGGCGCTCCGAGGCCGAGCATGGAATCAGGCGCACACTCGAGACGTTACTCCAATACAATGTACCCCTCTCCATATCAACCAACCGAAAATCAACGCTACTCCGGCCTCTTCCAGTCGGCGCTTCCTCCATCTGATAGTCAAGAACGGCTTCCGCGCCCGTCTCAAGCGTCATCTCGTGCCTCTTCTCGAGAACGGCAACCCATTAATGGATACAACGTCCTATGGCTAGCAGCTTCTCTCTTCGAATTTAATATTGAGACTACAAAACATGAAGCTGGGTACCCCTATCTAACGTACCAGGCAGGAGAGGTATGCTAATCCCAATTTACAACTCGATATGTGTCATTGCTAAGAATTCTCCGTAGATATTTGATGTCATAGCTGAGAAAGGCGAGCTGTGGCTTGCCAAAAACCAAGACGACCCTAACAACCTCGTTGGGTGGCTGTGGTCTAAACATTTTGCCAAGTTGGCAGACGACTAGGTTGCGTATACTATCTTATGCTCAACTTTCTAATACACTAGCCGGGCCGTGGTCATGATAATATACGCGCGATACCACAAGCGCCAGGCTCTCGCCCGTCCCTATTACTCGGTAACTCAACCAGATTCTTGCTTCCTGGGAATAATGGTAGATAAACCTGGCGAAATAGGTTTCTCGAATCTACTTCCTTTGTGTGTAACAAAATTACGGCAAGAATTATGCGACAGCAGTCCGCTCCATCGGCGAGACGTGGGCGAAAATGGCGTTTCTTCATTTTTGGGTGGGTATCATCAAATGTACGACGCGATGGGATACGATATAATTCAAAGTACAGGCAGGGGCGAAGAATGGGATCTCAGCAATGAAAATGGGCCGAAAAAGATTTTGTCAACCATGTTTTTCTCCTCCGGAGCGTTTCAGCCCTTGGGTCTCCGCAGTGGCATATTATCTTTGACCCACGGCGAACAGATATTAGGGCTCGCTTTAGGGCCTCCCTACTTACTTGTATTTTTTTGTTACCTAGAAGCGGGATTCCGACGGTGGGATGAGATATGGGTATCTCGGTGGTTTGAGTGTTGGGGCGATGATATCAGATCTGAATTTTTTTATCCGAGAATCATGGAAGTTATAAAGAAATTTATAACAAATCGTACCTCGCGTCTTTACGACTGTGAATATTTTATCATGTTATGTTTCCCATCGTAAGAATATCATCAAAGTAGCCAGGCACTCGGTATTGTAGAATAGCTTCCTAGTTGCGAACTCTACATGGGAAAACCAAGTATAGCCATTCAACGAAGTACTCTTCGGTTACTAGACCAGGCTCCTCTTAATCTGCTTCTTTCCGCACGGCTGGACGCATGACAGCGGGTTGTTACGTTGTCAAAGGAGACATGAAGCAAGCAGCCAGTATTTCTAGTCGATACACGTGGATAGCAGGGAGGGTTTCGTCCCCATCCATCAACTCATCTTTCGTTGCGCCCTTTTCTGCCCCTTGTCGCCCATGGTTGTTTGTTTCCTCCTCAGGTTTGTAACTTTGTTTGCTTGCTTTTGCTTCTGCTTTTGCTTCGTCCCGGGTCTACTTATTATGCATGTCCACATAGCACGCTACTACTGCTACTACTGTACATTACCTTACCTCTTCCAACCCAATGGGACCGCCTCTTTTGCCGAGAGGTTCCACAGGGTTGGGAACCTCCCCTCCCCCTCCCCAAAAACGGCGTCGTGCGTCGTATGTATGTAATACGTACGCCCGTTCGTTCGTTTCGTTACTGCGACTCCAGGTGCCTGGCGAACCGGATGGACGGCGCTCTTGCTATCCGACCTCTCGGGCACTGTGTTATCCCCGTGACGGGAAGGTGACTCAGTGTTCTGGCCCTCTTTCGTTCGTGCCTGTCCCGCGGCCAGGGAAATGGTGTCGGGACCGAGTCCGGCTCTGGGTATTCTATCAAGATTTTGTCCTTTTGTCTGATTCTGATAAACGGGGGTAACCAGACGGCGTAATGGGAGCTATCATGAGATTATAACTCGGACCGCCGCATCCGCCGCGTGCATGTACGTATGCTTAAGAGATGTATACGCGTAGTACGCTCAAGTAGGTAAAGTGTATGTCGGCATACGTAGCAGATTGCTCTATATACCGCTCTTCCTCTACGCCATATGAGGAGCCTAGAGGCTAGAACCTCACGTGCCAAGGACCGAAATCTCCCCTTGCAGACAGATCAAACCCCGTACAAGTTCTAGACTAAGCCCTGCAAGCAAGCTAGCACGGAGGATATCATAGATCACCCTAGGGTTAGTTTCGAGCTAAGATGTCTGTGCGGTTATGTAGACATTCCCGTCTCCTTCTCTAGGGTGCGTTGCCAACTTCTACTACTTCAATTTAGCCAGTGTCAGGTAAGTTGGGCACGAAGCTGACGAATGCCACTTATCCCTGTCTTCGATCTGGGTTCGCGAGAGGACCAAAACGTCCGTGTACTAGGGATCGTAGGTCAGGGAACGTACCTATTGACGTAGGGCTGGATAGTGCTTCCATGATGTCCAATACGCGCTCATCTAGGAAGTGAAGATTGCCATAATGGGGACTCGGTCTGCGTCGTTCGAACAGTTCGCGTACCGTAGGAGGCCTAGCTCGCTCGGCCTTACCGGTGTAACGCGCAGTAAGCACTTTACTGGGGGGAGGCGGACGACGACGCATAGCCATCTGGATTCTGAAGTCTTAGCTTGCATGTTTTATGCACATAGCTACATACCCAACCCTCAGGGTTTAAATCCAACGGCACGGCACGGCCGAATATTTTGCAGCCGGTCGATTAATGCTTTGACTGCACTGGAACGTAACCTGAACAAGCCGCCGCAGCAGATCGGTTTATGCCTGACTCGTGACGAGACACGCGGGCAGACAAGACTAGAAATAGCGAATGCAATAAAGCCAATCTTAACGCGCACACACAAGTGCGTATGGCGAGTCTTATTGAGTGATGGGTAGTGATGGGTGGATAGGGGCAAGGGGTATCGTACAGACTTGGCACATTCGTCCCTCTCCACTTCGATAAAAGATACAGTGCAGAGCATAGAATCATGCCAGGCAAGGTTGGCAAGGTAGGGTAAGGCAAGGCAAGGCAGGGCAGGGCGGGTTGACCTGCCTGTCCGTGGGTTCTTGCGTTGATCGACTGACCGCCCGCCCGCCCGCTCATCCATCTGTCAATCTACTGCAGTGTCCCCATAAGCCCATTCGATTTAGGGGCGGGACGCCTTGACGCTAAAATAGAAGAGACGTTTATGCCACATAGGATCGCCAACGTAGAGCGGGAAACAGTGGACCAGCTAGGAAACGAGAGAGAAATCGAGACTACTACGCAAGCTTGCGCTAGCTCGAGAGGAAGACAATATTGAATCAACCGACTGTGAAGCCAACTTCTCAGCAAGGGTTCTCTTTTAGGCCTGATCTCCACTGGGTAGTTGCCAATCATGAATCGTGACCCCTCGACGTTCGGGGCTGGTTCGGGATGCAATGCGATGTTGTAGGGAGGTAGGGAGGTAGGAGGGAGGTAAGGTAACGTAGGTACGAACATTGCGTATGAATGGCTACGACATATAGATAGATGAATACAAATAGGTAGACAAGAAGTTCATTGCAGAGATCCTCGTAATTGACGACACCTGATTGATCGGTCTCTTACCATGAATAATGAGTCGAAAAGACCCGTTCTGAAAGGCCCGAGTCAAGACTATTATTACACTTTCGCCAACAGCTGCATGTGATATCAGTAGCTCAGTGAGGTGACGGAAGAGCTTATTCATCGAGAGGGAGATTTGCAAGAAGCGAGAAACTGACAGACGACATAACCCCAGACTGTGGTACTCGGTAGACAAGGCCCGAGATAGCATGGTAACATCGACGTAACGGTGGGATGCTCGAGAGCCGATCAAGTCCCGTGCCCCAGAGACAGCGCTCGTTTGGCCTATCCCACGACTCACATCTGAAAGAATCGATCCGGCCCCCAGGTTCTCGCTTCAATAACACGAACGGGTTCCAATAGGTCGGGCGACAGTGACGAGGGCAGCGTTGCTAATAAGCCAATGTCATGGAAGTCGATGTCAAGATACGGTCGATCTAAATAGGTGGGAATGAAAGCTCGCGTATAATGGTACCGCACCGCATCATGTATGTACCATGCATGCGGGGTGAGCTCAGGC
This sequence comes from Hypoxylon crocopeplum, assembly GCA_022578875.1. Lineage (NCBI taxonomy): Eukaryota > Fungi > Ascomycota > Sordariomycetes > Xylariales > Hypoxylaceae > Hypoxylon > Hypoxylon crocopeplum. Next base: position 1,241,237 of record MU399554.1, read on the forward strand.
GAACCAAGGGATAAGTCGACTATTGTAAAGTAGGACTCCTTGCCTCCTAGTGTAGACAAGACAGATAGATCTGGGCAAGCCGAGATCGAAAGGGAGAATAGTCGAAGAAAGGAACTAAAAATGCATAAGAGAAAAGTGAAAGTCCCCATATGCCGATGCAACGTACCGTAACTATTCTGCCCCCTGGTCCCCGGGCTTTGCATGCGGTACCAGATACATCCCTAGGCATTCCAGGCTCTAGAGTTATGAAGCTATCTTGACGAAACCCGGGCCGTCGGGATTCGTGTACCTAATCGAGACCGGCGAAATAACATCGTACGAGTCTTTCCCGTCTATGGTAAGCTGTATTTAATGGATGCATGATCAGCAACGTACTTGTGAGAACTGATCGTTCATATCTAGATACTATTTCTAATTAAGGTAGGTATACGTTATGCGCAACAAGAAGATATCATGAGAGAATAAAAGAAGGTGATCATCTCTTTAGGGGTCTAAGCTACCCAGGTAACTTAAAGAGTTACCATAGTAGTTTCCTTCAACATTAGGATTTGATTATCTAAGACTCATGTAATTAGCATTTACCTATCACATCTGCAAAAGGACTACCCCAAGACATGTTTATATTGCAACGTAGAACCAACTAAGAGTATACTATATCAGTCTCTCTTATTACATAGTCTAAGTAAAGATAGTGGGGCTATTACTATTTACTATGGTATACTTCGTACCTTAGGTGTGGCGGTATGGCATAATAGCAGGCCTTCATTTCAATCGGCGCTTATACAAGTGAATACTCCCGAGATGTTGTTAATATCGCACATATTATATCTATCTGCAGCTACGAGTCATGCTACATACTTAGATACCGTTCGATCGTCGTCTCTATCTCATATCTATTACCGAAATTGCATGTTTGTATGTCAGGCTGACAACATCTCTACAGTGTTCATTTCGTCAGATTATTAATAAGGAATGGGATGCGCTTCCTTCTCTATTTCGTTATGAAAGGAATAACGCCAAGTGCCTTACTACATAATCGGCTCCGACTATACGGCACCCAATCACTTTCGGCAGTCTCCCCTCTGCCGTGTCCTCGAATTCCTACATCAGTCGCCGTGTACCGAATCCTGCATAGGAAAAGAGAATCTCACCTAACGTGGGTGAGATTGTTTGTCCCGTACCTCTTATATAATACCTACAATCTTAAATCTCTATTCTTCCTTTCTATGTACTATACTTAAGTGGCTGTCGCATACCGACGGTTAGCACGTGTCATGATTCTCCAGTCAAACTTACATTGACAGGCCTATCCCGTGTAATGGTACTTGTTTTAGCTAGCTGCCTGTCCGTTTGCCCAACCCTACAAAAGTTCCGATGCATGCGTACCTGCTGGTTCGTAGCACATCAGCAAGGGTTAGACAGGTAGCCGCTACGCCCGCCTACACCTCCCCCATGTAAGCCCGCCTAGGCCATCAAATCCACCAAATCCACCTAATCTACTACCAGGGCTCCCTTTTTTAACCTTGACTATCCCCTCCCACGGGCCACAGATGCCCGCCCCCCACTTCAAACTGCTCGACAAGCTGCTGCTACCTACAGGTATGCCATCCATGTACTGTACGTACTTATAACCCTTGCCTCCAATCGGCTGGTGGCGCTCATGTCTTTAATAAAGTTTGCGCCTCTCCCAGCATCCCCCAGTTGACCACCGCAGCTGTCCCTTAAGAGCCTGGGCGGGACTTGTCTTACATACTTTTTTTTCTCCAACCACGTTTCTCCATGTTCGACGGTCAAATCATCCCACCTTATTTCTACCGCATAGTAAACAAACTTCGGACGGCATATCCAGTATAACCGTCCCATCTAAGCTTCCTGTCCCCGCGCCGGTTCTGTCTTGTTCCATTGGAAAGGTAAACTGTGGACTTCCCGCAAGGTCCACCGCCGAGGTACCTTCGATTGCATGAACCCTACTATCTCCTACGCATCTTACTACTCGCCCTACATCTACCTGTCTATATAGTGCTCAAGTCCTTATTAGAGGGCAGACACTCCTCATGCGTTTTTGAGCACTAGGCGCCATATTTTCACGCTTAAAATTCTTCCACTCCAACTTCGACCAAACGCTCAACTGCTCTTCAACCGCCCCTCCCAACCCTAGGGCCCTTCGCTCATAGCTTTACAAGGCGCAAGTGACTCGCGCTTAGGTCGACTGCGCGATCTCCGTAGATATCAGTATTGGGGATCCATTTGAGTAGCAACTAGGAGGAAGCAAGAAATTGAGGCAATATGAGTTCAGGATATCCGGCTCCGCCTGTTCATCACTCCCAGGCATTCCCGCCCGAGATGCCTGGTCCGTCCGCGCACCACCCGGGCTATGCCCAACTCCCTCCTCCCATGCCTTCAAATGCGTATTATCAACAAGATCACCGTGCGAATATGCCTCCTCCCCGATCAAATATGGCCCCGCCTACCATGCCTGGACCCAGGGATCGTGTCGGCGAGCTGGGCTCGGCAGAGAATGGTGTCAGCGGTCCTGGCCCTAATTCGCTTACGACAAAACCAGGGACTGAGGAGAAAGATAAGCCAGCTCCGCAACCAATCGAAGGTACCGACACAAGTAGGAAGTACCGGTATGTCGACTCTTAATCATGGCCCTCATAGACCGGGACTTTCAACCTTCGAGACTGACAAATAGAGTAGACTCGAGGTTGTTCAACAACCCTTGAGAGCGAGAATGTGCGGCTTTGGTGATAAGGTGGGCGCGCTTCGTCCGTTCCCTTTATCTGCGTTGATATCGAGCTAATGCCGAATAGGATCGACGGCCTATCACTCCTCCGCCATGTATTAGACTAGTCGTGATGGATAAGACCACAGGCAAGGAGGTAGATTGCAAGTGTGTGGATCGCAGCCTCGTCACTCTTTGGATCAAAACTAACTCTTAGGCTAGCGAGGTTGAACATCAACATTATGTATTACACGTCGATCTCTGGTCCGAAAATGGAGACAAAGAGGTCAACCTCGTCAAACACTCTCAACAATCACCATCTATCTCATCCACGCAGGCGTCGTCTTTCCGGGAGGTGATCGAAGGGAGCCAGGCGGGAGGTTATGGGTATCAGTCCATCGTGCCGTCAAATCGGGATTATGCGCAGCCACCCAATGCGGGATACCCTCACCAAATGCCTTCTTACCAGACAGACCCATACGGTCAAGGTAATAAGACCCCGGATGTACTCGCCCGGTTCTCTCGTTTCTCACATGTTCTCTAGGTTACGGCTATCCGCCACAAGCCCAGCCGTATGGCTACCCCGGTGGAGGTTACAGAAACGACATGGTGCCCGGCGTGCCTCAACTACCATCGCAGCCCATGTTTGCCCCTCGCTTCTCCCAAGATATGCCAGGCCATCAGATGACTCAACATCGTCTAATGGGGACACAATCACCAAATGGGATGTATACAAGGAATCTTATTGGTAGCCTTGCTGCCAGTGCGTCGCGTCTCACGGACCCCACGGATAAAATTGGAATCTGGTTCATCTTACAAGATCTGAGTGTCCGAACAGAAGGGTGGTTTAGGTAGGTGGCCAATTACCAGTCACTTACCACTACATGTGCTCACGTGGCTCACAGACTACGGTTCTCGTTCATCAACCTACGACGACCAGACGCGATTCCTAATGGCGGCAGCGATGCAGAGCTCTTGAACAGAGGCAGGGCACCCGTTCTCGCACAGGTCTTCAGCGAGAAATTTCAAGTCTATTCAGCGAAGAAATTCCCAGGCGTCTGCGAAAGTACCGCTCTCAGCAAGTGTTTCGCCGTGCAGGGAGTCAAGATCCCGATTAGAAAGGACGGTCAAGACGGCAAAGGGGGTAAGGGCCGAGGATCGGACGACGAGGATGATAATTAGGTGTTCGTCTTCCACCGCCCCCAGGTATAAAGGAAGCTAGGTCTCTCGGATGATGCGCCTATCAGATCCGACCATGTCGGTGTTGGAATAGTGGCAGCTTCCCCTCCACGATGCGACGCTCGTCGCATGTGCGCTCGTATATCCTACGATAGGTGTATGGGCGAAAGGAGCTCGGGTTTCGTCTAAGGAAAAAGAGAAGAGCCCGTTTGAGGTCGACAGAAAACGAAGTCAGGCGACCAGAGGGAAAAGTTTAAAATTGGCCAGCTCAACTTAACATATGGTTGACTAGGTTTATGCGTTGAGTTTGCAAACCGAGGGTTTGGTTCTGCAATATACCCCCACCATCAGCACAAGTCAGATATGAATGGATTCGATGATTTAAGAAAGATATGCGCGTCATTGTTCCTTGTCTATGTCTTTGACGCGCAGTAGCTTTCCGCGCAACTATGATGATTACCTTAATTCATACGATTTGTAGTCCAGAGGTATAGATGCTAGGACTGCTAGAAGGCCGCGTTGATAAAGCCTAGTATAGACAGTCAGTCCGGTATTGAAGCTCGAGTTTTCACAAATTGGATAGGAGGTACATATACTGAATCGCCAAAGAGACTGGAGTTATAGTCTTTAAAGCCACCTCAAAGTTGATTGGTCGAAGATTCGATATAGTGCACTTATATAGAAAGCTGGTGTAACTCTACCTTACAGCTGGGATGGCATACGCCTGTCACAAAACTTTAAGACAAGCCCGAGACCTTTAAAGCAATAGATGGGACCACGTCACTTCAGATAGGCTTAAATATATACCTAATGCAGGCGAAGTCGTCTGATCTCGGTAGAGAGCCAACACAGTTTTGATCGACTTACATGCGAGTTCGGACGGTTTTACTGTAGATGCAGTACACGTAGTCCTTGTGCTCGCTTATAATTATTGATAAAACGGTGCTGCCTTTCCGATAAGTTTCAAGACAAGGCCAATCAACCAGCAAACCTTATCAGATCGGGTTCATCACAGCTTAGATCTAATCTGGGGAAAGAACCGTATCTCCGGTAAGGCGCCTAGACTTGGCTAGCCTTAGTAGATCTACTAGTTGCCTTGTCCAAAACTGTCTGATAAGGTCGTCTTGGGAAAGCTGGAGGCTATTGAATAGAGTACCTAGGTACTCTGTTACTAAAATAGTAATTGTAATAATTACTGAAGCCAAGGCGGGCCTTGGGAACCAAAAGGCGATGACACCATCGAAGAAAGCTCGTGGTAGCCGCGCTAGGTCCCGATATTTCCATTACGTCTTAGTTACCTCATCCGACGGCTTTAAACGGTCAGCCCGGTTTCGTAGTGGAACCTCAAGACTCTAGTGTCTCTTACTGAGCCTGTGATGTAAAGAATTTGTACTTTATACCCTTTTTGCATCGATGACTACCTACTTCAGCCTTTTTTTTTTTCTTTTCTTTTCTTTCCCATTAGGCGGAAAATTTCTGATTCGTCCCGTGATCAAAGTAGGCGCGCCCCGTCAGTGGTATTATCCATGTCTCAAGATCGCCCTGTCTTAAAGTCAAGTAAGTCAGTCGCACAAACTTTGTACCGAGGAATTGGACTTGGCCGTTGCCCAGAACGGATCGCGCAATTCCTAGGAAGTAACAATTGGGTATATATCAATCTAAGCAATCGCTTTCAAGCAGCTCTGACTTTGCTCTCCCATCCATCTTCAGTATTCCTGTCTTACTTCTACTCCCAAAGACATAGCTGTCACGTACCTGTTAGGACGACTACATATCTATCTTATTGGTCTACCCTGTCCAATCACAATCTAGCCATTGTACTATTCTCTCAATAGCCATCATATCAATCTCTCTTCCTTTTCGTATCAGTCTATTGAACAGACGCCTTTAAAATGACTGGGAACATGACTTCGACCGGTCGTGGCGGCGCCGGCAATATCGCCGACGTTTCTAAATCCCCCAAGATTCAGCCTACCGACCTTGAGACACCGGTTCTCAAGACGCCAGTCGTTACCACTGGCCGCGGTGGTTCCGGTAACATGGCGCCAAACAAAGACCCTATCGAGACGCGAACGCGCCAGGACGTCGGGCCGTAAGTTCCCTATCACCCTCTCAGCTTGTTTTCGGCAGGCCCAGTCGAAGACAGTTGCCAAGAGGCATGAATACACGCGAGATCGCATGACTAACACAATCAACCCTAGTATTGAGCGACGACCTAGTCACGGCGCCACTCACGTCGGCCGTGGGGGTGCTGCCAACTTCGTCCGGTTGAGCAGCGAGGAGGCCGAAGCCGTGAAGACCAGCGCCGACGGCCCGTCAGCCGCCGGTGCCGAGGATCACAGCTCGGCAGTGCCTCACGGCAACAACAAGAACCACAACGGGCTGGCAGCCAAAGCCAAGGAACTCTTCAAGAGGGCTTAGAGGGCCATTCAAAGAAAGATCAAGATCAAGAGAAGGAGAAAGCAGGACAAGGTTGAGAGTCAAAGCGAAAGCAACGTCTCTAGTGAATATTACAGTTGGTCTCAACCGACGCCGCCTCTTCTTCAGAGGGATCCTTTGGGCATTGACACTCCATGATAGACATACAGATCTTCGAGTAAGGGGCCAGGCCATGACGATGTTACTTGTTTTGCGCCTCGGTTTTTAGTATTCTGATATACCATTGAGATGGCGTGCAGCGGTATAGGCGAGCATGGAGTTATGGTCTGCTTTTCTGTCTTGGGATGAAGAGGGAAGCGGAGGGTTTCTGTATTTTAGCTGTGATTGTGGAAGTCGGTAGCGGTATTAGGAGTATTGCTTTTCCGGTACTAGAATGATAGACTATCACGATACCAAAACTTGAAAATTCCGATCCACGAGAAATGATGCTTTCACACAAGTTTGACTCAGCGGGGGTTTGCATCGTGAAGGTCATCTACACTTTACATGTCTCCAGTATGATTTATCTAGTCGAGAGTTATATGATGCGTGTGAACAGTCTTTAACCGTTGTCTTATTACTACTTCCCTCCTGTGAGGTTCCTTCGCTTCACACTACTGACCCTTTAACACTGAATCAATGTCAGCCCCCGTATACAACTAACCCTCAGATATATTGAATATAATAGCTACCAGTCACTATGCTCCATCGAGCATATCATCTCTGTGTTACAGTCATTGCTATAATCTAGGAGCAGGGAAGACAGATATCTATCTAGAGCACGTTCCGATACTTGCAATTTCATTCGCCATATCTCCCTACCTATGGCATACTATTCCCAAGAATCCTTTCAGGGTGACGCCGTGTGGCACACGAAGCTTATAGGCTGGTTGACCGAGTTACTAGAGCAGCAAGGGAGGCGACGGTTTGCTGACCTTATATCAATAGCTTCACTATATACGGATTATTCGGCACATCTCTATCGCTTCCACAGACGACATCCTGGTCTCATATTGGATGTCGTGTAAATGGCGAATAAACGATTCCCACGATGCACAGATCGATGTTTGCTTACTTAAATTGCTTTTAATATAAATCTGATATGGCTAGTCGATACTCAATCTTCGACGGCGACGATCATGGGGATGTACGGATTCAACAGTGTTACGCGGCTATACCCGATTGTATGCATACACTTCCCAATGGTAAAAAAAAATTAAAACATCAGAATATCCAGAATCGCAGTGTGTATTCATGCTATCATGGTCCTATAAGTCGAGATGCAACCAATTCCGACTGCGGAACGTCCATGAGTCACAATGAAATCCCGGGATCTTGAGATGACAGAGAAGAAGGCCGATAAGGTCAGCGACCCGCCTCGAATTGTAACCTCTCCCATCCCAGCCTTGCATCCTCCCTTCCCCTCCTCTTCTCAATATCCAAGCAAGGGAATAACAAAAGAACCGCCATCATGCCTGCAGACGTGGCCATCTACACGGAGCCCCCCGAGGACCTCGTCACGCTCCTCAGGACGCGGCACCTCCCGCACGCGCTGCCCCTGCTGCGACGCATGCAGTTCACGCGCTTCCCGGGGGGTATCACGGAGCACACGCGGATCCTATTCGCGTCGGCATCGGGCGCGGGAATCGTGCAAGACGCGCCCTTCGCCGCCGCGTATCTGGATTTCTCCCGCGGCCCCGAGACCGAGCTCTGGCTGTACTCGTCGCTGGAGCGGCGACCCGACGCGCTCGCATCCGCGTCCGCGTCAGCAGGAACCACCGCTGATGCCGACGCCGAGAAGCAGGGAACAGAAAACGGAAGCGAGAAAAAGAGAGAAGAAGACGATGAAGAAGCGGCTGCTAAATGCGCACGCCTCGTCCTGCGCGAGGTCAAGCGGCAACGGGACCTGTACCAGGCCACGGCGAAGCGGCGGCCGCGGCCTGAGTCTAATAGCATGGTGCTGGCCGGCACGCTGAGCGAGACGCTGCGCCTGGCGCTGCTGAACCAGGGCGTCGTGTTCCCGTACCACAGCGTCTACGACAAGTGGCTGTTCCGCCTCGACTCGCTGCCGCAGGTGCCGAGCCCGCTGGCCGCCGGCATGCGCTGGGAGAGTTTTCGGAGGGCCGATATCCCGCTTATGCTTGCGCGGACTAATATCCAGAGGACGGAGTATGCTTTTCCCTCCTCCCTCTTCTCTTTTTTCTTTTTGCTGGGTGTCTAGGTACCTACCTGGTTTCTGGTGGCTGTTAACTGTTATAGACGAACTATCGTTCTTCTGCCTAGCATGGCCGTCTACCACGACGACGGCACGCCTGTTGCCTGGGCTCTTCTGGGACCTGATTCTTCTCTGAGCGGGTTGCACTGCGAAGAGGAATACCGTGGGAAGGGCTTTGCGAAAGCGGTAGCTGTCAAGCTGCTGAGCGAGCGCCTGAAGGAATACGATGACGAGGGCTACTGTTGGGCGGATGTCGCGCCAGACAACCCGGGTAGTCAGCGGGTTTGCAAGAGTTTGGGTGGGAAAGTGGCTTGGTCGATCTCGTGGTAAGTATAATGACACACATTGCTGCTCTATTCGATTTCATCTGGTAAATATCTAACGGTACCTATCAGGAGCAAGATAGATCTGGACAAGAGTTTTCCGGACCAACAAATATGACTTATGAGAGAGTCTGAGTCGAGATTTGTGATTTATCAGCTACTAGACAATCGCTGGATTTCTTCTAGATAGAACTTTAGATCTTCCGGCTTCACGAATGGCGTGATGCCGTGGCCGAGGTTGGCAATCCAACCCTTTTTGCCTCCTCCAAAGCCTTCAACCATCCCTTTCACCGTCTCTGATATGGATTCCCTTGAGCCATACAACACTCCGGGGTCCGCATTCCCTTGGAACACAATTTTCCTGTCCCCCCTAACCTTGACCGCTTCCGCAGGATCAATTAGCCAATCTAATCCTACCACGTCGTACCCTAGATTGCAGACCGAGTCTAGCGCGTAGTTGGATCCTTTAGGGAAGACAATCATAGGCACACGTTCTAAGCCCAACTCGGCCAGTTTCTTTGGCAGGTTCTCGGAGATGTAAGCAAGGTAGGGCTCGCTAAATTTCTTGAAAGTCGAGGGCGAGAGCTCTCCAGACCAGGAGTCGAAAACTTGGACTAGCTGGGCTCCTGCCTGGACCTGCAGGGCTAGATACTCTACACAGACCTCGGAGATCTTCTGAAGCAGAGCCTTGGTAGCGTCGGGGTAGCGGTATATCCACTTCTTGCTCTCGATGAAGAACTTTGTCCCGCCACCTTCGACCATGTAGCAGAAGAGGGTCCAAGGGGCGCCGCAGAACCCAATTAGGGGCACGCGACCTTTGAGCTTCTTCCTCGTTAAGGTTATCGCCTTGTACACGTAGTCCAGCTCGACCGCAACGTCTACGTCCTTGCTGAGGACCTTTGAGTATTGACCGTCGTCGGGCGATTTCAGGGGGTCCGGGAAGTGCGGTCCTTTCTTCTCTACCATCTCAACGACCATCCCCATTGCTTGTGGTATCACGAGGATGTCGGAGAAGATAATCGAGGCGTCTAGGAGACCGGCGAATCGTTCAATGGGCTGCAGAGTCAGGGTCGAAGCGATCTCGGGAGTCCGACAGCATTCGAAGAAGTCGCGATTGCCCTTGGCTTCGTGGTATTCCGGTAGATACCGGCCGGCTGGAGAGACAATACATAAGTATTATCGTCGTAGATTGAAGCGAATGCATATGCGTGTATATACCTTGACGCATGATCCATATTGGTGCGCGCTCTACATCTTCACCTGCATCATGAGAAATACCTATATCAGTATAGCTTCGGAATGGTCTTGGCAATAGGTCAATACACACCCCTGGCTGTCCTCAAGATCAGATCATTGACCAACGGCTCGAACTCGTGGGCCATGATCAACTGCGGGTGTCAATTGGAAGGAAAGTAAGGATGTAATTGAGTCTGAGTACATGTGGAAGAAGTAGAGACCCCGCGATGAGTATATCCATTAGTCTAACTGACTGGTATAGTGGGATGGACCCCTGTAAGTGCTCTTACTTGCTCTTATGTAAGGTACCCCTGCAGCCCCTGTTGGAGGTTAAGGTTAAGGCGCACTTTACTTGACAGTGGAGACACCAAGTTGGCGCCAACCCAATGGGATTACTCCAATTCATTTTGCGAAGCTCCAAGGTTCGACGTCAATTCTCTCAAGCTTCCGATATACATCACAACACTCTTCACACTCAGTCGACACCACTGAACGAAGTAGAGTCGCCAACCGAATAATCACCCGACGACAGTTTTCTTTTTTTGGGATCGAAATGATTTGAACAGAACCGGCGAACTTGCTCATGATCGAGAGGAGGACATACGCGTTTCGACGTCCTCCTTTCCCTTCTTCCTCTCATGTCTCCCGTCCTGGCCTCACGATGCCGTCGAGCCGCTCACCATCACCTACGCTTGCAAAACGATAATGTATGGATTCCCGATTCCCTCCTTACTGCCACATTCGAGCATTTCTGCGCGGCGTCGAGGATTGTTGTTCGGTATGGCTCTTCTACTCCCGGTCCGGTAGAAAGTAGGAGACGAATGGGGAAAAGGCGCATGGGAGGACTCAACCTTGGCCAGGAACACTCCGCCGCTCCGTTATGGGGACTCTCAAATCTGTCAGATTTGACACAATGGCAATGGAAACCGCCGTCGTCGCCGGGTGCGGGACTTCGAAAACCCAAAGTTAAGAATGCACAGGAATGGAGCCTGTGGAAGACTATGCTCAATTGGCATGCTGAACCAGTGTCTGGCCTTCATATCTGGGATACTCAAACTATCCCATCAGAAGTCATCGATACTGGGCTCGACCTTCTCCGTCGTGACCTGACGTCAGATGCAACAACGACGACAAGGCCGAACTTTGCCGAGTTCTGCAACAGCTGGACACGTTCTTTAGCCGATGGTCTCTTCACTGGCCAGGCGATTTGCTCCGTGCTAGATGGCATCCAACAAGGGCTCAGTATGTCTCCGCTAGACGCGGAGGAGCCTTTAGAACGAGTTCTAGCCGATAAGATTAGACTGAGCCTACTAGAAGCGACTATTGCAGGATTATCTTGCCGAGGAATCCATGAGCACAACGTCTCTGACCGACTTGCTTGGGTCGACGTCTTTCATGCAATTTCCGGGCTACAGTTCAACACTCTTCGCGTCTTTACCGAAGCCATGGATAAGATACCCGATCCTTACTTAAGCAACGTGTCCGCAGGAATAGCGGCAAACCTACGTGCTTATTTGGTGGCTTCAGGAAGTAATGGGAAACGTTCGGTACCAATCCGGCAAGTCCGTAAGATGGCCCAAGCTCTGAAGAAGCTTGACTTGGCCAATCCTTTCTATATACTAGAAAGTGGTACTCAGCATGTCTTGATGCACAGAGACTCGAAAGACGTGAATTACTCTCGAATGCGTCTAGGTTGGCTACAGCTTTTGGCCAGACTACCGAGTGTAAATGAGGGTTATCTAGCGAAGATATGTAGTATCCTTGAAGCTGGCAAAGACGTCGAGCCGCTTTCGAATAGGGAAATCTGCGAGATGTATGTGATCAAGCATCGCTCTTCGTTAAAGGAGGTGGAAAGGTTGCTCAGTCCGCTTCCACGAGACGACTCGATGTGCTATGGCCGCTTGGGCCTAGCATTATTGGAGACAGGCGAATTCGATCATGTCAAGGGCCTTTGCGAGTTCCTCGGTAATCTTGGCCGGGAGCAAGACGTTATACGCCTCGTGAAAGGGCTTCGGAATCTTGCCATGACTGAGGCAACCCCCATGACCAACCTTGCCATCGGAGCAGGTGATCCTATGCTAGCCTTGGACATCTTTGGCCTTTACGAAAAGAGCAGGCGCGAATCTACTAAAGCTATACACTTTTGGACGACACCATTCTCAGCCGAAGCCTTGAAACTTCTGACGAGGTCTCAATCTATAAGGCATAGCAAGATTCTAGGCGTGTTGCATTGTTCGCCGAGAAGAATACGAAGACAGGGAAAGGGTAGGCTCGCTACCGTGCAAAAGCGTGAAGCCGTAGAGGATTCCCTAAAAATAAGCAAAGCAGCCGTGGCGCTTGCGAGTTCGCCAAGGGTCACGAGTAGGACTTCCTTGAAACTGATTTCGCAGTGTATTCGTCACCTTCGAAGTCGCGACGCTGCGCTGCCACCCACAGTTTTGCAAGCACTGCTTCATATTGTCACAAGAGATCTCGAAGAAGGGAAGCCAGGTAGAACTACTCGATTGCGATATGTGTTGCACTTGTTACGCAAGTGGGCCGGCCCTGACAAGATGATGCAGATAGGACTAGCTATCAAGCGTTGGAGGGAGGTTAACTTCCAGCGTCACCGTGAAAGTATCAGACAAGCCGCCGGCCGACGTTAGGAAGATCTGGAAACGAGCCCGGCTGTCAGGTCACCCGTTCGATGTGAGGACTGACAACTGCACCGATCGGGGACCCTTGAGATCTATGGTTGTGTCACATACTAGGGTATATAATTAGAATATCAGAAGTACACATTTACTTTAGGCAAACGAGTATAAATTCAGTGGTGTCACAAGTTAATACCTACCTAGGTATGTAACACAGTGAAGAGCCGAGTGATTTGACCAGATTCGCTTAGATAGTCGAGACCTGGAGAGAGAGAAGGGCCGTGGTTAAGGATCCGCGGTAGGCTAGAGTCACGGTTGGAAGTGGTTGAGCTTATTATTACACTGTCGTGAGTTACGCGGCAGTTGGACATCTAGAACGGGCGGACCCTGCGTCAACCTCTTATGTGTTTGGATGCTGATGCAGGCTGGCAATATTATCTCGATATGGCAAAGGATCTGTCCCGGATATTGGGGGCATGACAACTGCGTCTGAACGCATTCGGCTCTACTTTTGAGATGTTTCGCTTGTCGGATGACCTTAGAGGGTAGTCGGAAGCGCCGACTGAAGCTATGAGGTTAGGATTATTGAGATGGATGGTAAACTTGCTCGACTCGCTAGATGGAGACGGGAAGATTGAAGCGAGTAAATAATGTGATGAAAGTATCTCGGTGTTGATTGGTAGCTCTATAAAGGGTGTTCCCTGAGCCTTCTTGTCCCCGTGTACCCGGGTACATTACCCGGGGCGCTGGTTAAGCCACTATTCCTTTATCTTTATGTACGTTCGTTAACTGCTAAAGAACAATGGTACCCCCAACACGTAATCGGTGTCTCGGTGCTTTCCACCATACCAGGTGCCTTAGGGGTAAGTTTAGGTTAGGGGTACTGTAAGTGATGGAAGTACCCGTACGCCTACACCTGCACCTATACCGGTATACTATTAGCAGGTACGGCTCACCACGCACCCAGCCTTGGGAATGTGCTTTGGAAGGCACCTAGGACTAGGACTAGCACTAACACAAGAGAGGAAGAACATTGAAGAATGGAAGTCCTAGCCCCACCATGCACGCGCGCGTTCATGTATGTTTTACTTTACTTCTTTACCTCTTTACATCTTCCATCTCGTTTCTCTTTTCTCTCTCGCTACCGCTAGGCAGCCTTGTCTCTCGACTCCTCTTTCGCACAAACTCGCTCTTGCGCCGACTCGCGTCAGCTGCTACGCTCATTCGTGGGCATTCCGCCATGCAGCCGTAGCGACGGTGGAGGGTATATATCTACGGATGCTGATTGCCTGCAAGGGAGCCCACGGCATCGGTATCCAACCACACCCCTCAACCTGCAGAATCCTCCCGGGTTGTCCCAATAACGCAAAGGTGTAGCTGCAGACGCCGACGCTGATCGGGTTCTGACCTGATTCCATATAATAGAGCGAGCTCGCCACACCTGGTAGAGCCTGATTTACGTCCGTATTTATCGCGAGAAAAGCTGCCAAATAGTCATCGGGTCAAGGAAGCAAATAAATTGTACTTGGCGCCCAATTAGCGAATATCACAGTCCCCGGGACTCTGGGTGAGATCTGACATGAAATCTTGGGGTTCAGATGGGCCTATGAGATCGAGGCGACGATCCACAAGGCGGCATCAGCGCATTGGCAGGGCTCGAGTGTAGTTCATCGCAACCGGCAACTGCTCCGGCGGCCACTCAGCTCAGTTCAGCTCAGCGCAACACCCAGCACCAAACTACCTATGGAACAGGCCGACCACGTGGCCGGGTTAGACCCGGACGCTCAGTCACGGGCACCGTGGCAGACGAAGCCTATTCGCCGGCGCAATCGCATGATAAACAGGTAAGATACCTATGTTCCGCCGCTACTTGATAAGAAGCTACGGAAATATAACGAGACTTGGCACTACTTATTAATTTCTAACTCATCTCCTTTATTATCCCCCCCTGTTTCTTATTTCTTAATAGGAAGTATCCATGCTAACTCCTAGGCACGGAGTACCTGAGAGACGAAACTTGATTTCCCGGCGCATAGGCCCAGGCCTACACGGGAAATCAATGTTTTGTTTCTTGCGCTCCGTTCATACAAAGTTGTTTAGAATGTCGAAGAAGAAAGCTAAAATGCTCCAAGACGAGTCCGTCGTGTACAAATTGCGTCAAGGCTGGCCGGGACTGTCTATATATAGGCCCGCGGCTGGATGAAGCTAGTCAGATACGCCTAGCTGAAATCAAGGAGAAGCAAGGAACCCTTGAACGAGAGCTCGAGCGAGATGTTGCGAAATCTACAACATCCAAGAGCGCGCTCCAACAGCGCATTCTCGCCGATGACATCACCGACGAGTACGATGAGGATCACGATCTAGAGGCCACGCCGCTTGCGGCCTTAGACATGACGTATGAAGACGATGTTGATGCACCGAGCGATATGATCGACCTGGGAATTCAGATCGGGAAAATGCGCATTACTGAAAGGATAGGCGGGCTCTCACGACCTAGGATATCGGAAGAGGTATGAGCTGCGCATGATTGTTATGAAATCGCCCCCCTCTTACAAGTTGGACTACAGATATCGGCGGGCATCTCTGGCTCACAACCTTCGGGTCCGCAACCCCCGCTTCATGGAGGGCAGCCTCCCGGAATGGAAGATCTCCCTGATTTCCTCAAGCCAGGGGATCAGTACATAATACCGAACGGCGGGTTCTTCTTCGGCCAGATAGGGGAGCCGCCTTCCATACTCCAATTCCTGCCGTACAGGGCCGTTGCAGATCGTCTAATCAAACAGTACTTTGTTTCCGTTCACCCAATTGCTCCTTGCTCCCACAAGCCATCGCTAGAAGCCATATACACAACATTTTGGGAAGAAGTCAACGCGGGATTCGAGCCACGACCTTCTATGCAGGCCGTGATCTTCGGGGTCATGTTTAGCGGAGCTATCAGCTTGGACGAGACTACCGCATCTCCTGAACTAGGCGGATATACTAAAGCAAGCTGGGTCGCTAGTCTCAAGATGGGCACCGAAACGGCTTTAAGTAAGGCAAACTTTCTGCGGACTACTAAAGTAGAAACCATGCAGGCATTTATTGTGTACATGGTAAGTTTGGTGATCCTGGGGAGAAGCCATAGCACTAAGTCTCGGGCAGCTTCCTCTTTGCAGAGCAGAAGTATCGAGGGCTCATTCAGTGCTCGTCGGTGCTGCAGTTCGGATGGCTGAGTGCATGGGCTTACATCGCGATGGAGAAGCATACGGACTTACACCTCTAGAGACGCATGTTCGTCGCCTCATCTGGCACCAACTTTGCTTCCTCGATATTCGGACATGTGAGGCTCAGGGACCGAAGCCAGTCATCAGGCGCGATGACTATGACACCAAGTTGCCCATTAACTGCAACGAAGATGAACTCACCCATGCAGCGACAGCACCGGAGCCATCAGACACGTGGACGACTAATACCCTTCCTTTAATCCGCTTCGAAATCAACGAGGTGATGCGCACCGTATGGATCGATAGGCGAAGGCTCGAGGCCCGCCGTACCACATTAACAGCCGTGCTCACCAAAATCGAAACTTTCCGCAGGCGAATGACAGAAAAATACGACCACCTCCTGGATGTTACACGGCCCATTCAAAGATATGCCAAGTGCGTCATGTATTTGTTGACATACCGCCTACACGTGATGGTCTTACATCCCTATCACTCTAATACCGCCATCCCGATGCCTCCACGACTGAATCAACTCCTCATCACCTCTGGTATCATGATCGTCGAGCTGGCAATTCAGCTCGAGACCAATCCAAATTTCCAGGATTGGTCCTGGTATTTGGGTGCCTACTTCCAGTACCAGATTGCGCTGCTGCTGGCAACTGAAGTCTATTTCCGGCCGCAGTCTCGCGACGCAGAGCGGATATGGTCGTGTTTAGACTATGTTTTTAGCATGGACCGTAGGCTCCCGCCTGAGGCTAAGGCCCTACAGCTCCTTTCAGAGATACAGCGTAAGACGGCGTTATATATGCAGATGCGAAAGATGCGCGGGCCTACGAGCCTCTCGCGCGCCGTTCTTGGGAAAAACGCGGTGGCGGGAAACGCGAATGTGTCGCAAGCTGTGCACAACCAGACTCAGCAACCTCGTCCGGGGATGTCGCAGGAGGCCCCGAAGGTGGAGCCGGGGTATACACCGCCAATGCCGACTGGTCCCCCAGTGTCACAACCGCAAATTGTGTTTGCTGGTGTTTCTGACGGGCAGGCTTTATGGAGCCTGCCCCCTAATGACGCGAGTCCAGGGAGTGATTCATCAAGTATTGAACAGGGGCGCCAAGTCCCCACACCAGGACTAGGAGGGACGGGCGTGCCTCATGGCAATATTATGGACACTATAGATTGGGTATGTTTCGTGATCCTACCTATATCACCTCTTTACATGCTTTCTACAACAGCATATTAGAACCACATGCTGACTAGGGTATAGGAGACCATCAACGCTTTGTTTCCCAATGATCCGCAGACGGGCGGGCTGAGCATACAGGGGTTTCATGATCCCAGTTTCACCGTGGCGAACTGGAGTACCTGAAGGACTAAAATTTTATTGGCATCTATTCTGGTCTGTTAATCTTATACTTAGACGGCGATATGAAGCAATTCGTTTGGGGCGTACTATGTGTCGGTTGAGGCGACCGACGTATAACGGAATATGAAGGCGGGAAGAGATATACCACGATAGAACTCTAGCGCTCGCTTCTCACTACCATTCTACACCGGCTTTCTACATATATCTTCTGCGGCTAGACAGACTCTATCTTTCAACAAAGAGAAGCTATCTAACTATCTACTTAGTCTTATCGATGTAGTTTAGACGATTGGCGAATATTCGATATTACGGCTGTCTACCTACGTAATACGTATCTTGTTCAGTCTTACTCGTGCTCATTTTACTATACTTAAAATCGCCATCACGCTCCTAGGCTCCCAGCTCTAACGACCACGATTTAACTCGGGCTAACTTTGGGAGCCCAAAGACTTAAGTGGATGGATGTACTTGAATACTTATAGCTTATGCAGGAATCACTACCACAACACGAGGAACAATCACGATGAAGTAAGTAATAGAAGTCTTATTCTTGGTAAATTACATATTGCCCTGTGAAGTGAAGAAGGACAGAGAGAAGAAATTCCTTGGGTCATGACTCGTTAAAAAAAAAAAAGGTCTGGTACTCCGCATAAAGAGGTGAGAGGAATCCCAATCCGATCCAATTCATCCCATGCAGACACATACGATCGAGGTATGATGATGGATGATGGATTTAAAAAAAAAAAGTCAAAGCCAAAGCCGAAACCATGCAAGCAAAAGCAAAAGCAACGCCAGCCAGGTATCAATCACACCAACCAGTATGAAAACCCCCATGTGGTTCTTTTTGATCGAAAACCCCCGAAACGGAAAGGTAAAGCAAAAATCGCAGATATGTGTGAACCCTCCTCCGATTCTTCCTCCATTAACACGTATGTCATCCTATCCTATCCTATCCCCTGCCATTCCCCCTTCCGGGCCTTTCCCTTTTATTACCAGTGTCTTGAATAATCATGGTGATGACTCCGTCCGGCTGTCCCCCCTCTACTGTTATAATTATTCCGCGAGGCGGACGCCATCCTCTAGATGTAGTCCGACTCGTGCGGAGGAGTGGGGATGGGGAGTGGAGCGTCTTGCATCTGCAAGCTGACGGTGCTCTGGGCCGGGAGGGAAACCGAGGGCGTGGCGCCTCTCGAAAGCGGCACGCCGCCGGCCTCCGATGACGGCGTCACCATGCGGATGGTGGAGTGTCGCGGGGCTTTCGCGACTAGTACTTGGGCCGGGCACACGACGATTTCGTTGTCGCCAACACCGTTGTCGTCGCCCTTCTTGACGACGAGAGGGAAGAGCACGGTGCGGACGATGGCGCCGCGGGCCTCGTACTCTTCGTTGGTGACCGAGTCGCCCGACCGCTCGTTCATGAGAGCCGCGTTGAAGGCGACGGTGCGTGCTAGGTCGCCGTTGGCATCGTACTCCGGCTGAAGTGGCGGCAGCATCATGTACTCGGCGCGCTGGGTGCGCATCTCGATGGAGAGATCGACGGCCTCGCGCATGACGCGGCGGAGTTGTGACTGTATCTGCGCCTCCAGGTTTGACGGTGGCGGGAGGGTCATGCACAGTGTCTGGAAAATGGCCTGCACGACGGCCTCTGTGTCTTGGTTCCGTTGGTCGCCGAACGCCGGTCTCTTAGACAGTAGCGTTAAGGTTACGGCGCGCCATTGACGGACGGCTTGCGGTGGCCCAACTTCTAACAGAAGCTTCTCGAGAGACTTGAGCTTCTGTCGTTGCTCCCGGTCCATGCCGAAGAGGTAACGCGTGAACACGAACTCCCATATCATATTCATAGTTGTTGACATGAAAATGTCGCGACGCTTCACCCGGTCGCTCAGGTAATCGTCGACGTCGGAGCCATCTAGGACCGAGTTATCTAACCGGTCGATGACTTTGTCGTCGTTGATTTCGCTTGTCAGTCGGCAAGCGCGCATGTCGGAGAATTTGGAGAAGCGGAGAACCCATTGCTGTACATGCGAACATAGTTGTTGGCAACGATGGTCAAAGTGATCCTCGTCTTTTATGCGGAGAAACTCGGCATCGGGAGGCTTCGCGGCGAGGATTTGTCGTTGCATCTCCCTGATTTGCTCCTTAGTCGCCTCGAGTTGAGCACGAAGCTCTTGGATCTCAGCGTCCTTCTCTTGTAATGTCCTCGTAAATTGATCTCTGGCAGAGCGATGGTCATTCAATTCTCTGGCTGTTGATGCATGTTGAGATTCGAGACGACCATACTTCTCGTTGTGCTGAAGTGCGAGGACATTGTTGGCGCTGTGAAGGCCCTCGTTGACCTCAGTCAGTCTGGTAACTTCTTTGCGTAGCCATTCAAGCGACGCCCTAAGACTTTCGATCTCGGCATCGCGTTCGGTGATTGCAGAGACGGCTTGATGGTTCAAGTTCTGCTCGGCCTGGATTTTTGCGTCGGCAAGAGCGCGATTCTCGGCGATTAGCTGTTCGACTCTGGATTCAAGCTCCAATACTTGCATACTTTGCCGACGACGCATGCTTTGTGGCCTCGTTGGGGATCGTGGGGACCCAATGCGGCCCTCGCCATAGCCATCCTGTAGGCCAAAGTCAGCAAATAGAAGAGCGGCAGTCATAATTTGATTATGAAAGTCATCTAATAAGAAACGATAGGGCCCAACTTACATATACGTCGGTCATGTCCTTGGCTCGGACACGGCCTTCGTTAGCTACGGGTGTGGTACTCTGAAGGTGGAGATTTTCTTTCGACGCATTGTTATTTGAGAGGTTGGAGCTAAGAGATCTTAGGTCACCGCTCATTCGTTTATCCACTCGTCTAAGTGGTGGGGTGTTGGTGCCTGACCGACTAAGATTGCTGCCTGGACTTTCAGGCCGAAACCGAAGTGGCTCAGGGGTTCGAGTCCGAGTCCTTAACCGCGAAATGCTCGTGTTAGATGCAGACCGCCTTGGCTGACTCTCTGACCGTGGTGTCGATCCTCGACTAATGTTGTCTGATACGCTTCTTTGTCCCACATCTTGGTATTTCGATGAACTTGTTTTCTTAGGGTCTGTTGTACTTTGCTGTTCATCATCTTGACTGTGAGAAATCGGCGTATTCAGTTTTGGCGTCTCACTTCCTACTCCAAGTTTCTTGCTTCGTCTTTCCTTAGGTTGAGGAGTGCGAATTGTGCTGCGTTCCTCCTCTTGTAACCCTTCTTCTTTTTCCTCCTGCCAATCGCGTAGATGCACACCGCTATCGCGTTGACCTGGGTCATCGGCGAGACTACGCCGCATCGGCCTAGGCGAACCCGTTACGAACCCACTGTCTCTGTTCGGCTCTGTAGAAACCCTAGACTTTTTCGTCGCGTCGTGACTTTGATCATGTAACTCCTTTTCTAAGTCTTCATGCGTCTCTTCTTCCACTGGAGGAAGAATACGGGGAGAAGCGCGGCCGGAACTCATGTAATCTTGAACTAAAGGTCTCGGACTTAATGCCTTTAGGGATTCGTTATCAACCCTTTGTTCCTTAATCAGTTCGCGAGACTCGCTAGGATGTTCTGATGTGTCTAGGTCATCCAGCTTCTCGATGATTTCCGAAGTTGGTGGTTCTCTCGATATCGGTCCATCATGAGCGGCGTCGCGAGGCTCTGGTAGGTCATGTTGTACTTCTCTTCCTACCACCGGACTCTCAATATCTAGATTCTCAGTAACGCTCTCCTTTGCTGGTTGACGCGCTGGCTGATCAATTAATGGCACTACATCCATAACGTCAGGGAGTGGCGCTTCCGCATGGTCTTCTACTTCCGTGCTCGGCCCAGTCCAGAAGTCGCCTACATCGGTATCTAGCCGTCCGCCTTCTTCTAACGCCTTGGGCTCAGAGCTTTCCCAAAGGGCAGGGTCATCCAATATGTCGTCCGTGTCTGGTGTTCTCTTATCGACATACTTCTGCTTTTTCTTCCCCTTTTTGCCCTTTTTGGCGGGCCCGGACTTTTCAGCCGAAGGTGGAACCTCCCTAGTCGGTGCTGATACAGCCTCAGTAACTATTGACTCCACGTCCTTAGGCGCCTCATTTCTTGTTACAGACGACTTAGGACGGGATTCCATCAAGGTCGCTGCGATTTCGCGGGCCGATGGTGCTGTATCCTGGACGGGACTTGGCTGCCTAGTCTCATCGGTTTGAACTGGTAGTGTCTTTTCTGCGTGTGCGAGTTCAAGCTGATCAGACTGCGGCTCTGGCTGCGAGGCCGAGATGTTCTCGAATGGCATTATTGGCGTAGCATCAGTAAGCTCTCGACCATTATCGTCTGGCTCGTTCTTAGTCTTAGTTGCAGTTGGAGCGTGACCTTCAAAGTACGACGCAGCTATTTCTCGTTGCGGCGTAATAACCGGAAGTAGGCCAGGAGTCCTAATCTGTTCAACTTCTCCTTTCTCTTCGACGGTGGGCAGTACATCGTCCATCGGAATTGGCTGAGATTCAAGATATGAGGCTGCAATCTCTCGGGCGGGAGTGATATCTTCTGGTATGGCATTGTCGTTTTCAGTCTCGGTAATAGAGTGTCTTGTGAGTAGTAGCGATTCGGGAACTTCGTGGCTAAGGTCTTGGAAGGGAATATTGACCTGAGCCGACAGAGGCTCTGGGATCATAGCATCATCGGTGGACAATTGGGTCCTAGCCTTCTTGCCCGGTTGCGGTGACTGATCGAATGGACGGTCGTGTTCCACATGGCTACTCAGTTGGGCCGGTGAGAGATCAACACTGATCACGGGTGGCACAGTAGTCGAGGGTGTCTGAGGACGAAATGTTGGCGCCAATGACTCAATGCGATCTGAAATATCTTGCGCCGTTCTCGTAGGCTCTTCGTCGGGTTGCGCACGTTGCCCTTCCTCTGCAGGGACGGCTTGTTGAGAGTCTTCTAGAACTACTACTGTCTCCTTAGTAGGGTGACTGATATTGATATCCTTAGCATTTTGATCTTGGTCTTTTAGCTTGGAGAGGTTCTCATCCTTCTGGACGTCCTGTGCTTTAGAGCTTTGCCCTTCGACTTCTGAGATCTCTTCTAGAGCCGGGTTTTCAGGGATATTCTCTTCTGTAACTGTTTCCGGAGGAGCGATTGCTGGTACATCTTCCATGGACTCCAAAGGAGTAGAAGTGCCCGACGCTTTGCGGCGTTTCTTGTCCTTTTTGGATTTCTTCGTCGGGGATTCTGGCCACTCACCCTCGTCCGTTATGGTCTTTCCTACTTCCTGAGTCACGGGCTCCGTTGTAATAGTCTCGATCAATCCTCCCAAGACTGGTTCTTGAGTTGACGGCGTCTGGGTTCCTGAAGCTGACTCCGAGTCGGCCTGGACGCTCGATCTCTTCTTTTTCTTGTCCTTCTTTGACTTCTTGCGAGGGACTGGGGAAGGTTCAGCTTCTGGCTCCTTTGACAGCGAAGCGTCGAGGTCGATTTGTTGGTCAGCCGGTAATTGTTCTCGCGGCTCGATATTGCTCATCTCCGGTGTCTTCTGAGACTCTGGAACATCACTATGCTCTACCTGCAACTTCTCTTCTGTCACTATGGGCGCATCGCTCTCCACAGTCTCGTCCGGCTTCTGGGTATCCGGTAAAACCTGGAATTGCACCTCGACATTTGGGACCTCCTTGGGGCCTAATTCAGGAATACCAGGGGCATGAATTTCTTTGTCCTCTTTCTCAAGATCCTTGGCACGGAATTCTGACGGCTCGTCTGCTGTTTCTGTTGTCTCGATGATAGCATCGGCAGTGCGATCCAGTGATGTGTCTTTTTCCATATCCTCCACTGAAGGGGAGATGATGAAGCTCGGTTCTTGGTTAAGACGGGTTCGTTCTTGGTCGATGGACTCGCTCATTCCCCCTTCCTCTTCTTTGGCGATATCTAGGGTGTGATCTTGATCAAGTCGAGTAGACGATTCTGCCTCTATGGGTTGTGGCTGCAAGTCCTCTACCTTAAGATCACCCAATGTGGCGTCTGTTACAGGGAGGGTCTCTGGTTCTGAAATGGGGTTCACTGGCTCTGAGAGCTGCTCTGGGTGACTTGATGTAGCTTCGGTGGCGACTGGTTCGTCGATTTTCAGGTCACGTTCAGGCTCTGGTTCAGGCCCTGGTTCCGTAGCCGAGGCGGCTAACTTCTTCGCCTGCCGTTTCTTCTTAGACTTCTTGCTAGATGTGAGTTCAGGAAAGACTTCTTCGGGCTTCTCTTCGTCCTCTACGGTCACTGGTTCTTCGATATTAGGTTGACTGTCAGGTTGTTCCACAGGCTCTTGTACGAGAGATTTCTCGAGTAGCACCGGCTGTTCTTGGGATTCTGACGGAGCGACCATATCAGATTCGGGTTCCCAGTCGACTTGGCTTGCTCGCTTCTTCTTTTTCTTGGACTTCTTGTTCGTAGAGACTTCTGGAAAGACATCCTCTGGGTTCGCAGTATCGATGGCGGTGGCCGAGGTGTCCTCAACCGTTGGCCGGACGTCGAGTACTTGGGGTTCAGGATGCTCAGGCAGTGATAGCTGCTCTGTCGGTTCCGACGATGGTGTGCTCTCTGCTTTGGATTCCGGTTCCGGTTGAAGCTGGCTAGCTGGCTTCTTCTTTTTCTTAGACTTCTTGCCCGTGGCCATTTCAGTGGGCGCATCTTCTGTGCTTTCGTTGTCTTTGAAGGGCGTCGTTTGATCGTCTGGTTTAAGTATAGTCTCAGATGCTTCTGTAAGCTCTTTTGGAATCTCTTGCTCCGAAGGCCGCTCTGGCAATACTGCTTGTGCTTGAGACTCTTCAACTAGCTGCGTGTTCTCCGAGATAGGTTCAGGTTCAGCTTGGCTGGCCCTTTTCTTTTTCTTGGCTTTCTTGGATTTCTTCGCCGGTACAACTTGAGGTTCGTCCAAAGTGGCAGGGGCCTCGTCTATTAGTTGGGTAGACTCTTCTGGCTGAGCGGGCTCTTCAACTTGTGCAAGCTGCTCTGACTGGGGAAGTTCCTGCAATGTAGACTCCTTCGGTTGAATGACCTCTTCTGTTTGCCCAGATTCTTCTGCTTTGGAAGGTTCTTGTGGCGTAGATTCTGGCTGCACAGGCTCTTCAAATTGTTCGGGTTCTTCCATTCGCGTAGGCTCTTCTGGCTGCACTGATTCTTCTGCTTTGACAAGTTCTTCTGCCTCGACAGGCTCTTTTAGCTGCACAGGTTCTTCAAGCTGTGCGAGCTCTTCCACCTTTGCGAGGTCTTCTAGATCCACGAGTGCTTCTGACGTAGAGGGTTCATCTACTTGCGCAGGCTCCTCTGGCTTGGAGGTCTCTTGTACCTGTAGCGGTTCCTCTGATTTCAAGAGCTCTTCTGGTTGCGTAGACTCTGTTGGTAGCGAAGTCTCCTCCGGCCTTATGGTCTCTTCCAACTGTATAGGCTCGCCTTGCTGTTCCTCAGCAATGGTATCGTGAAGGGAATCACCAAACTTCTCATCTGACTGCTGGGGCTCTTGCGTCACAGGTACAGATTCATGCTCCTGAGGAGGCGGGGAGGGAAGAATGTCCTTGGCCTGTTGTTCTAACTCCTGACTCGCGCTTTCGGTGGAGTCGCTAGAAATGGGAGCGGTTTCAATGCCTTCCATAGGGATTGGTTTTGGTACACGAGCATTAGACTCTGACGAAGGTTCCCTTATGATCTGCTCTTCGGCGATCTCGACCGGCTGCACCGTTGACAGGCCTTCTTCGGCAAGGGAGATGCTATCCTGCGTGATCAGAGTTGGCGTCTCATCGCTGCTAGCGGACTTATGCGGCATTTCAGATGGGCCAGTGGAAAGACCCTCCTCAGCAAGAGTCATATCTTCCGTACTCATAGGAAGTGTATCAGAAGAGCTGGTTTCCACGGACGATGTGACTGGCTGGGGAGCGATATCTGCCTCTGGTTTAGTTGGTAGCTTAGGCTCAGGCTCAGGCTCAGCAGGCTCAAGTTCGGGTTCGGGTTCTCGGGTGCTCGCCCGCTTCTTCTTCTTGCTCTTCTTGCTTTTCTTGCCCGGCGTGGTGTCTATAGTGCTTTCATCCTTTGGGGTTTCTGGGATAAGAGGCTCTTCCGTAACTATCTGTTCCGTCGTGGACGTAATGGGAGCTAGATCGCCACTAATCTGAGCTGGTTCCTCCTGCAGGGCTGTTTCATCTTCTAGAATACTTGTACGCTTCTTTTCCTCGTCTTTACCCTTCTCGGTGGGAACAAATTCATTAAGATTTTCGGCCTTCGAGCCCTCGGGTACTGGTATTTCAGCCTCTACCGGCTCGCTGACATCGGGCTCAACTGTAGGCTCGGTCTCTACTTGACGCTGCTCATCTTGGGGCTGTACGTCGGCCTTCTTCTTCTTACCCTTTTTACTCTTCTTAGTAACTGCAAGATCAGTGGTCTCTTCATCTTTAGAGCTCTGCTGAGGAGTAGAAGTGCCAGTCTCTGGCTGCTCGGTGACGTCTGTGGTCTCTAGAGATGCTTCTTGGCTCTCGTCTTTCAAGATTTCTGTGGGGGCCGAGGCGTCTAGTTCGGGTGGCTCGTCAATAGTAGGTGCATGAAGACCCTCTACAGCTTGGTCGGTGATTTGCGGGGGTGCTTCCTCATCCTGGAGACTTTCCGCTTCCACTTCCTTGTCTTTGGAAGTCTCATCAGAAGCCTGAGGCACCACCTCGTCGATCTGCGTTGACAAAGTCGATTGGCCGGGGAAAGATTCAGCGGGTTTCTCTACGAAGTCCTTAACATCAATACTAGGTTGGTTGTTGAGAATAGATTCAGAAATGTCCCGCTCGACTACAGTCGCGCTTTCTGTTGGTTCGATTGCTTTTTCGGCCACAGAATGAGCCACATCTTCAGTAGGTATAGTTATGGGGTCTTCTGCGGAACTTGTCGCTTCATTGATAGGTGTCTGTATGCCCGATGCGGATTCAGAGGCCTCGTGGCTTGGCGCGGATGCCGTATCGTCCGAGGCAGTTTGGCTATCACGCTGCTTCTTCTTTTTCTTATTCTTCTTGGACTTTCGTGTAGTCACAGCTTCTAGGCCGTCCTTGTCGAGAATAGGAGACTCGGCAACAGGTTCATTCTCTAGCATTGCATTTTCAGTTAGTTCAACGGTTTGTCGTGTTTCCTCCTGACCAAGCGAGTCTATGGTATCTCCACTAGAGTCGATCTCGGGTCTAGTTTCTACTACTAGCACATCGTCACCTGCCTTTTCGACCTCGGTAGCTCGTTCAAGCTCAGCATCTTGAGGATGAACTGCCGTATTAGTAAGATCTGGTATTTGTGATTCGGACTCTTGCTCTGCTGGAATTGGGACGTCTGCGGTATACGCCGTTGCCTTGTCGAGCTCAGGAGTGGGTAGAATTGGCTGGTCAGATAGTTCTTGCTCGGTTGGAGGTTGCGGCATCTCAACTTCTTCGGCCGGGGGTAGATCTGAAGAGGCTATATTCTGTAGCAGGCTGCTATCATGAACAGGTGATCGAGGTCTTTCGATTGCCGGCTCCTCTACTGGTAAAGTGGAGGGCCCGGGCTCTTGGATTTGACTAGCTCTCTTCTTCTTCTTGTCCTTCTTGCTCTTTTTGCTCACAGAACTTTGCGCTTCTTCTTCTTGCGGCTGGGACGCCAACTCCTCCGGCTCGGCGGTCATTGGTGCGTCCGATGCAATCTGGCCCTGTTCAGTCTGATCTTGAGAGATGGTGGAACAGAGCTCAACGTGCTCCGATGGAGCAGCCTCGGCGATCGAATCCTCTGCGGGCGTTACTGTTCCTGATGTAGAACCGAGTGTGTCTTGACCGGTGCTCTTGCGCTTCTTTTTACCTTTCTTGTTCTTCTTCGTAACCGTCGGGAATTCTTCTGCAGTAACAGAGGTTGCCTCCTGAGCCGACGGAGTAGGTTCGGCTTGCGAATCAGTTGTAAGATCTCTCGGCTGGTCATCTTCGAAACTGCGAGGGGCGACTAATGCGGATTCATCGACTTGCGGTTTCGTCGCAATATTGTTCCCTGTCTGAATTTCCTCATGTTGCTCAATCACATCCCGTGCCTGGGAGACGTCTGCAGTGTCCACCTCTGTAGCAAGAGTATTTTGATTTGTAGGAATTGACGGAACTGGTGATTCATCATGAATGGTAGGCTCCTGCACGATAGCAGTCTCGACAGGCTCCTGGTCAATAGTGCTCTGCTGTTCGTTTACTGGAACCTCTTCCAAAGATTGCTGTATATTGTCAAGTTCATCCTTCGAAGCAGTCTCCACCAAGGTTTGATCTGTTGATTCGTCGACGGGAGCTTCCACTAAGTCCTCCGTGATCTTCTGAGCAGAGGGTCCCTCGGATACCTCAGGTATCGTAGAAACGTTGACATCTTGAGATTCTAGCTTGTTCCCCTGGTCAATCAGAGCCTCGGCTTGCTTCCGGGCCCCAAGCTGTTGAATGAGCTTATCTAACGGGTCTATTGGCTGATTCTGGGAAGGCTCATATTCGGTCTTCCACGAATCACCGATATTGCTTGGCCCGTCATCGGGATAACCCTCTGACTCTAGCGAGAAATCAGGAGGCGGTGGTATCTCAACAGATGCCCAGTCGGTGTCGAAGGCCATGTCGGATGCGGGAAGCTCGCCAACAGGCTCTGTCGGGGTTTCTGTTGGGTCCTGCTCGAGTGGCTCACTAAACTGAACACTTTGACGCTTTTTCTTCTTTTTGTCTTTCTTGGATCTCTTGGTGCTAGTTGAAGTGAAACCGGACTCGGAATCATCCTTTTTAGCTGGTGCAAGTTCCTCAGAAATGGCACTTGGTTCAGTTGATATCTCTGGGGTGACGGTAGAAGGTGCTGTTTCCTCGGTCTGGTTTGTTGTGTCGATGTTGTCGACGTTGGTGGTCGGATCGATCTGAGAGGTTGCTTCGTTATTTGTGTTATCCTGTAAAACCAGATTTTCCGATGTTTCCTGGGAGATTTCACTTGTGGCACGCTCGATTTGGGTAGAGTCACGCTGCTTCCCTTTTTCTGTCATGCCAAATGTGGACTCGGCCTCGGGAGCTTGGTCATGTTCCAGCTGGTTGCCTGCTGCCACATCAATTTCGGAGGCAGAGACGTGAATATCGTCCATTGATTGGCTGCTAGCAGCACCTGTATGTATATTCGCAGGTTCTTCCGCAGATTTTGAAGATTCGGGTTCATCTTCCAATACAGGTGCATCGGCAGTCTGACGCGCTTTCTTACCCTTTTTCTTCTTGGATTTCTTGCCGGTATTATCTGCTTCAGGCCAAACATCGTCACCAGTTGGCTCAGCTTGCTCTAGGGCTGGCTCCTGCACAATCTCTGGATCAGCTTGAGGTTCACTTGGCGGCTCCTCTAGTTTCGACGCTTCTAGTTCATCATCTGGGCCAGCACTATTCGAATTCTGACGCTTCTTTTTGCCTTTCTTGGATTTTTTACCAGTAGTCGTTGGTTCATTCGACAAGTCCTCATCGGCTGGTTCGGTCAACTCCTGAGCAGGCTTTTCCAGAGCATCATCGACAACTGAAGGCTCATTGGCGTCGGATTCTAAAGGCGTCTGTTGAGGCACAGATTCCTCAATAGTCTCGGTTTCTACTGGGGTGTCAACAATTTCCAGAGTATCTTGACGCTTTTTCTTCCCCTTCTTCCCCTTCTTCTTGCTGACAGGTGCATCTCGCGACATTTCCTGCGGCTCCTCGGCGATAGGTTCGGTAGAAGTTAATGGCTGAACGTCGTCGGCCACCACATTTGAAGCTGTTTGTTCTTCCACCGCTTCAAGTTGTTCAGCTGACTTGTCTGGGAAGTTCTCTGTTGACTTGGTCCCGGGAAGTGGAGTCTCAGGTGGAGCGGTCAATGCAGGAACCTGCTCCTCTCTGATCTCTTCACCGCCAAGTACCTTGGGCTGCAGCAGTGATTCATCCACGTTAGTCTGTTCCAATGGTTCCGAGCCGCTTTGTTCCTGTTCGTCGGGTCCCTGCAAACTAGTCTCGGCCAGCGTGTGTTGTCCTTCGTGTTGCTGCTCGATGTTTAGGTCCTCATGCACGGTAGAAACTTCTGCCAACTCTTCAGGCTTTAAAATGTCGCCACGCAATTGCGTCTGCCCTGAAATTGGTCTTGTTGTCGAGTGTGGCTGCTCTTCATGTTCAAGATCAGAAGGAAGAGCAGACTGGAGATCACTGAGACCGTCGCTCTTCAATTCAGTCAATGTTGGCTCAGATGGTCCGCTGAGAGAGGTAGACTCTCCATACTTCTCATCATCACGACCTATTTCACTACTGAATCTCAGAGGCTCTTCTGAGAGCGTTTCTTCACCGATTGACTTATCTTCAGCTGGCGGCTCTAGCTCGAGCTCAGCTTCTTTGCTGCTAATCGGCGCTTCTGCGAGGTCTCCTGGGAAGCTGCCCAGCCCCTGGCTATCAGCCGGCAGCATCGCTTCCGTTTCTTGCACCGCCGGAACAAATGGAACGTCTTCAGAAGGAAGTTGGCTCTTATCCTCTTGGGTAGATATTTGCTCGCCCGTAGTCTCAGACTCAAGTTCGGATACCGGAGTCTGCGTTTTCTTTCCCTTCTTCTTCTTCTTGGACTTCTTTGCGGTAGAAGGGGCTCCTTCAGATAAACTCGGTTGGGCGTCGCGTGTCCCCTGGGATATGACGGCATCTGGTTGACCTTGGCTAGAGCTCTGGGACTCAACGGGAGGCACGTCAGAAATTTCTAGTATGCCCTCTTGCGTCGATTCTCCTGCTACAGGAGCTGATTCCTCCGCAGGCGCAACAGGTTCTGTCTGCTCTCTCTCCGGGGATGACCGCTGTTTGCCCTTTCTCCTTTTCTTATCTTTCTTTGAGACACTGGCAGAGCTCTGAGGGACAGACGTGGGTTGCTCAAGCTTCTCTTCTTCAGCAATAGCAAGCTCTTCCTTAGCAGATGTTGATTCTTGTTCCACGGCGGCTAACTCCAACTCAGCAACAGGCTCTACCTCAGCCCTAGAAAGCTCTTTCTCAGTAACGCCTGGTTCTTGCTCAGGAGCAGCTGGCTCTAGCTCGGCGATTGGCTCTAGCTTAGCAGCAGAAATATCTGATTCAATAATGATTGGCTCTCCTTCAGCGACAGGATCCTCTTTATTAGCTGCAGTTATCTCTGGCTCAGCGGCGGGAGTTTCATCGGGTTTCGTGTCAACTATAGCTCGTTCTGGTTCAATAACTGGAGGAACCTGTTCTATAGGAGTGAGTTGCGGTTCTGGGGTAGATGTCTCTGGCTCAAAAGTTGAAGGCTCAGGAGTTGAAAGCTCAAGATTTAAAGGTTCCGGTTGAAGAGCAGGAGTCTCTGATTCGGGAACAGCGCGCTCCGATTCAACTGAAGGAATATCAGACTGAGTAGTAGAGGTCTCTGCCTGGGCAGCATTCTCAGTCTCGACAGTAGAAGAGTCCTGTTCAATAACAGTTGGTTCTGATCCAACAGTAGCGGGCTCTGGCTCAATTGCAGGAATCTCCGATTTAACCGTAGGATGCTGCATCTCAGTAGCTAATTCTTGTTCGACAGCAGCGGGCTCTTCAACTGTAGCAAGCTCGTCAACTGTGATTAATTCTTGTTCAGTAACAGTAGGCTCTTCTACAGCAACAGACTGCTCCGCAGCGGCAGAAGGCGCCTCTTCAACAGAAGATGGGATGTCGTGGCCTGGGGCGTTCTCCTCGAGTTGCAGCGTAGGAACTTCATCTAAGTTGATGCCTTCAGTCTCTGCAGCTACTGGCTGGTCGCCAAGACTACGCTCCGTGACTTGAGACTTGCGGTTCTTCTTCTTCTTTTTGCTCTTTTTTGAAGTGGTGGTCGGAGTCTGCTGAACATTCGAAGCTTCAGCCTTGACCTCCGGTGTAACCGTAGTCTCTTTTGGCGCTTCCTCGGAAAGCAGTTGCTCGCCCACTTCCGGAACAGGGAACTCAGACAACGGCTCTCCCATAGGTTTGGTAGTATCTGCATCCCGTTCCAAGGCCTGTGGCACATCTACCTTGGAAATCTCGGCCGGTGTGGGTTCCTCAAACCGTGTGAGCTCTTCTAACCGTGTGGGCTCTTCAACCTGTGTGGGTTCTTCAGCCTGATCGGCCGGGGAAACTTGTTCAGGGACATCGCTGCTTGGGAGAGTCAGTTCTTGAATTAGAGCAGCATCAGGCTGTGTTGAAGCTTCCAATGTATCATTAGTCTCGCTCGATATACCTTCGTGTACCTTGTCGTCATATATGGACTTTTCTAATGAAGAGCTTAATTCAACAGGAGTATAGTCCTTTGCACTACTCTCAGGAGTGACCAAAGTATGAGTCGATTCAGGAATTTCGCTTTCGAGAAGGACATCCAAAATGGGGACGTCTTTGCTTTGTGTGCTTGGAGGATCGACAACTTCAGTTGCTGGGTTTAGACCACGACCAAGCGCAACCCCAACTGCTACCTCTTCTATAGCGGCCGGCGTGGTTTTTACCAAAGTATTGGCGACTTCAGGGTCATCTTGAGGAGCAATTTCTGTGGTATCGCTCAAATCGATGATCCTTTGAGCTGGTGCAAGAGTCG
Source organism: Hypoxylon crocopeplum (assembly GCA_022578875.1). Classification (NCBI taxonomy): domain Eukaryota; kingdom Fungi; phylum Ascomycota; class Sordariomycetes; order Xylariales; family Hypoxylaceae; genus Hypoxylon; species Hypoxylon crocopeplum. Next base: position 1,273,066 of record MU399554.1, read on the forward strand.
TCGAACTCTGGGGAATGCCGGCATCACTAGGCTCCTGAGCTGCAGAAGGAGGCGAATGAAGGTCTGAGCTTAAAGCGGTTGGCTCTAGCCCCACATGCTGAGTCTTCGATGATAATAAGTGAGTATCTTCGGCAGACTCCAACGTTGGCTGTTCAGGCGCTAAGTGGAACTCGTCTTCTTCAACATCTTGTTCTTGCATAGGTCCATCAGACGGCTGGGTAGGGATACCATCATCTAGAGGTTGTGAGATCGTCTTAGGCGAATCAATAGCTCCCGATGCGTTCATAGGCTCCCTGCTTGTCGCTTGCGCTCCTATAGCAAAGCTATTCTCGCGCCATTGCGGGCCATGGTTGGTAGATATTGGAGGCATACGACTTGATGACCGCGAGTCGCCTTCGCGAGCTTCGGTCCTAGAAGGGGATACATCATGATACTTTTCGCTAGACGAAGACTCTCTTTCGGGAGAGCTTGACGTGTCGACCGATCCCCTTGATTGCCTCAAGAGAAGGAGTAAGGGTTTAAAATCCCGAGAGCCTTCCCAGGAGGTTGGACGAGAACGAGTCCTAGGCTCGCTCCCAAAGTCCGAATTACCGACTATGGGTGACATTGACGGAGAAGATCTCACATTGCTTGGCGTACGCCTGTGTCCTAGACGAAACTGGATAGGAATTGCGCTTTGGCTAGGTGTCTTTGGCCTCGTAGGCGTTTCGTGGGCACTACGACGACGAAGATGAGTAGGCATCTCACGCAAAAGTCGTTCATGCTCGGGTGTTTCAGGGCGACTGTCCGGCAGGGGCGGAATGTTGTCACCAAGCTCGGAAACGGGAGACCCAGGGAGACTTGGAGGTAAAGGTAAAAGGTCGCCATATTTGGGATCTATGGCTGGTCGAATTTCCCGTGGGACAATCTCGGGGTCAATGAATTCTACTTCTTGTGATGGTGTCGATTGTCTTAAAGGAGTGATGGGAGTTTGGGCTTCCTCTTCCAAAGGAGCATTGGTGGCATTTGAGCGGGACTCCTGAGATGCAGGAGCAACATCAGCGCCCGAGCCGACACCCGCGCCAAGAGTGTCGGCGTTATCTAAAAAAGAATTCTTCTTGTCATCTTCAGATTTGCGGGGGCGTTCCTCCACGATCCCGATCGAAGATCTGAAGCGCTCGAAGAAACTTGAGCCCCCGCTGCTCCTCTTATCCTTTTCTGGCTTGGAGCTTTTGCGATCCCTCCGATCAGCACCACTTGGTGCGGATGCCACTGATTTAGTATCATCCAAAGTGTCGTCCCTCGCTCGGCTCCTGCTTGATCGGTGGTCATCGTAGCGAGAGGGATCTGATACTATAGAGCTGACATCACGGTCCACGACGTCGAACCGGTCTTTTCCTCTATCAAGAAGCTCGCTTTCATCAGGATTGCCCTCTTCGGGGAAATCACCGGGGGCGCTTCTTCGCTTCTTTTTCTTGGTCTTTTTCCGGTAATCATCGATACCAATTTCGGAGGCCGGAATTGACCTTGATGGCGAATCAGGATAAGAGTCTTGCCTTGATTTCTTCGAACTTGCCACAGAGCCCTCAGACGGAGCTGCAGATTGAGATTTCGGCGTTGAAGGGGAGTCCTCGTAGGTAGTTGAGCTTCGTTTGGACTTCTTCTTCGACTTCTTCGGCGTGTCCCACTCTTCTTCCGTGGCAGTCGTCTTTTCGCTGCGTAAATCGCTAAAGGATTCGCGCATCTGCTTAGGGCTTTCAACAATATCGTCGGCAGAAGGCTCCACGCGCGAAGGGGAGTCATAGGCGCCTGAGTCTCGTTTAGACGATTTCTTTGACTTCTTCGGCACATCCGACTCATCGATACTTAGGACAGTTGAAGATGCAAATTCATCGCCAACAGAACCGCGCTTGATTTTCCTGCTCCTTTTCGGTGTATCTTGTTCTTCATCGGGGAGAGAAGTGGTGTCGAAATCACTGATTTTCCTCACAAACTCCAACGACGCCTCTGAAGCTGGTGCAGATCGTGATGGTGAATCATAAGCTCCGCTATAACGCTTCGATTTCTTTTTACTCTTCTTCGGCGTGTCCCATTCCTCTTCAGTCGCAGGGATGCTGTCGGCGTCTATTACTCTATAAGAGCTTTCCCTCGAGAGCTCCGACGCAGGTACAGATCTGGGAGGAGATCCGTATGATTCAGAGTCACGTCTCGATCTCCGGCTTTTCTCTTTGGGGAGATCCCATTCGTCGTCAGGCGTAGTAAATAGATGGGCTTCAACAGCGTTCCTGTAGCTCTCTCCTGAAGGTTCGGGCGTTGGTGGTAGCCTTGAAGGCGAGTCGTATACATCGGATACACGTTTCGATCTCCTCCGGCTCTCCTTTGGGAGGTCCCATGTATCTTCTAGCTGTGCGGTCTTAGCGTCTTGGACGTCTCGGAAAGCATTGACGGGGACGGTGATTTTGGAACTCTCTATAGCCTGAGCGTCTTGCAAGTCCTGGAAAGCGTCGATCGGAACTACGACTTTGGAGCTCTCTGTAATGTCAGGCTGCTTTGAATCATCTTGGACAACAATAGCCTTCTTTGACTTTTTCGACTTTTTCTTCTTGAGTGAATCATCCCCATCATCAGCAGCAGCTCCCATAAATTCGGCCTCTAAATCTTGCTCATTTCGGGGCGCTTCGTCGACGGGTATGTCATCATCCAAGGTTGGAGTCCTCGCAGCTCTTTCGCGTCTCTTCCTCTCCTTCTTGCTTAGTTTGCTCGAAGACACATCCCAGTCATCTTCTGCAATAGGTCGTGAGATTTCCACCGCTCTGCTGTCGTCGATAGTAACCTCGGGTCTTTTGGCGTCACCTCGATCAGTAGCCTTTTCCTGTTTACGACGTTCCTTGTCATGGAGCATAGAGAGAATTTCGGAATGATGAGTCGGAATATCCTTCTCGTCAGCAGGCGTTTCAGGAACTTCGCCGATAACAAAGCCATGTTCTCGCCCATTTGGTGGTACTCCGGGGCCTGAAGTATCAATGATTCCCAAGTCGGTCGTTGATTCCACAAATGGCGATCGGTAAACGCCCGAGTCATTCGAACCAGGTGGCGAATCCCGCCTATGGAAGCTCGCATCGTCGATTACGATATTAGGATCAAAGCCACTACCTTCAAGCGCAGCAGCTATGTTCGCCGTGAAAGCTGGATCCTCGGCAAAGGCTCCTGGCATTTGGGCACTCCTCGGGCTAGGCGGTTTCGGGCCTGGGATGGGCGGGTTCTCATACGTGCTTTCGAATTGAGCTGAAGACTTGCGGCTTGCGGGCTTCTCGTCGTCCTTCGTGACACGCCTGGTTCTCGTTGCTTCGGGATCTACAGTAGAATCCGAGACACTCGATGATGTAGCTCCGTCGCTGGCACCGCTGACGGCGGCCGCGAGAATTCCCCAGGCGCTCTTCTTCCCAGGCCGCGACCTTGGTGTCTTAGCAGGCGTCACAATCTTGGCTCCCGAATACGGGTCATCTTCTCTCTCTGGGCTCTCTACTACGTAATGCTTTGTTTGGTTTTCGCCCCAGCTGACAGCTTTCGGTGTTGGCAGTGCTGGGACTACTTCGCCACGAGATTCGGTGACTACCTTCCGAGGAGCCTTCGAGGTAGAAGTATCCACTTCCTTTACAAGCTCAGAGGAAGATTGGTCTGCAAGTCGCTGCTCTTCTGGAACGGGCGTGGGAACAGGTGTAGGCCGCACAAGGTTGAGCATTGGCCGCTCGCGCTCAGCAGAAGGATCCCTCGCCTTAAAAACAGGCGTTTCGAAGAGACCCTTACTACCAGCCACCCGAAAGCGAGTAAGTTCTCTAGGATGCTCCAGAACGTTATCGATGCGAACATCAGCATCAGGCCCATCATAGGGACTCTTCTTCTTCGGATGATCCATCTCGGGGGGCGGTATAACTTCAACCACTGCCGGCTCCCGGTCCTGCTTCCATTTGTCGACAACCGAAGACTCGGTGCTCTTTCGGGATCGGGTCTCTTCTTCCTTAATTTTGCGTGCAAGTTCTGCCTCCCGGTAGTAGCGGTTGGCATCTTCTAGGACAACGTCCTTGTCACGCTTTAGAGACTCGCTTCGGCCCGACCTATTCTTAGAGCTAGCATCGCTACCTCGACTGCGACTGCGCCCACGACGGTCCTCAGCCAACACGGCCGCTGTCGCGGCAGCAAACGCAGCTCCACTAACAGGGGCAGTCGCGTGCTCGGTAGCTTCGTACACTTCCTTTGCTTCACGGAGCTCCCGCTCGTATGAATCCCTTCGACTGAGTCTTTCCGGGGGGTGAGCCTTGTCTTCTAATTCAAACCGAGAGAAATCAGGTTCTCGGTCTACAGTGACCACATTCGGTGTCAGAGGTCGTTTCGGTGTTGTGTAGAGCGGAGTGTGGAAGGCATCGTCAGTTACTTGAAATTGAAATGGGTCGACCGGGACCTCTCGGGGTTGGTATCTCAGACCTTCCAAACGTTTGTAGCTTTCCAAATCGGGGTGGCTAGAAGGGACTTCTTCGCGGCGTTCTTCTCCACGAAGCTCTCTCCGGTCAATACTCCGCTCGCCTTTTCGGTCATCCTCCCGTATTTCACGTGCCTGATCGTAATCATAACCATCTTCACGGGTTTCATCACGACGACGCTTCTCTTTCTCGAGCTCACGTTCTGCTTCGCGGAGTATTGTTTCATGGTGACGCCTCTCTCTTTCGGACTCTCGATCCTGCTCAAGACGCCTTTCCCGGCGTCTCTCGTGGCGATCCTCACGGACTTCACGGGGCTCATCGCGAACCTTGCGCTTCTCATTCTTCTCATCCTGAACGCCGACACCCGAACGCTTTGACCGGCGCTTACCGTCGCGGTCACGCTTTCCCTCGTGTCTGTCACGATCATCTTTACGTTCGGAGCTTAACGCCGAGGTAATTGCGGCGCCGGCAACGCCAGCAACGGCAACGTCCTCAAGAGCCCTTCTAGACAACGCGCGCTCGGAATATCTAGAATCTGTTTCCACTGACTCAAGCACCTTTGTGGATACCGGGGCTATCGGCCTCGGTTGCTGTATAGGTACTGGCCCAGGCCGAGACAGGGTCGGTAGGTCTTGCTGAACAGAAGACACAACAGAACTTCGGGCAGCATCGAAGCGGGCGGGGTCAGATGTTGGAACCGGATATACCCGCTGTAATGGGCGCCTCTCGGATTGAGTTTCTCTGGGGGGGGTCGAAGGCTCATACGGGCGTCGCGGCTCGCTCATTGTGGATCGATCAACTTTCTCGAACCCACAAGGAGTCTCGACATAACCACGGAGCGAGTTCACGGGCCCGAAAAGATTTGGATCAACCACCGAAGGTTTCCGGTGGAGAGACGGGCTATGGGCTGGCGGCAGGAGGGAACGAGGCGCACTTTGAGGGCGTATAGGTTTAGTAGAGGTGCTCGGTAGGCTGAGCCCTGAGCCATAGGCGAGACCAGAGTCAAATCCGTCGCTCGAAGAATCATCATCGGAGGCTGATTCCCAATCCGAATCATCTGGAGAAGAATCACGTCGAATTTTGGAACCTCCAGCTCCTCTGTTCGAGTGCCCACTGTTTGTTCGACGGAACTGACTCAGGGCAGCAGCGGCACCAACCAGTGTCGACGGCCTGGTCTTCCCGGCCGCTCTGAGGTCCTCAGCATTTTGTTGCCTGGCGATCTCAGCAAACTTCCTTCCCAATTCAATTATCTCCTCATCTGTCTGGGCGTTCCGCGACAGCGCAGGCCTCCCCGAGCCATTGGGGGGACTAAATTCGCGACTACGGCGCCGCTCGATATACCCCCTTCCATAGGCGAGGTCTGAGTTTACAGACGATGTAGAAGAGTTCCCAGATCGGAAGATACCCCTACGTCTTTTCCTCACGCGATGCTGTTTCCGCGAGAAGAATGAGCCTAGGCCAAATCTCCCAGAGGGTCGGGAGATATTCAATAGGGAGGAAGAGGTGGATGAGGATGAGGATAACGACGAGAGGGCACGCGATCGCTGGTTTACGGGTTCGGCTCGTTCTTCGAAGGGTGGGTTAGACACAGTTATTTGCTGAAGCTGCTCTCTAGAATCCCGCCGCTCTTTGCGCCGCCGGCGAGAGGATCCGGGACTCAACTGGCGATGACGCTCTCGGGACATCATCTTGAAGGGATGGACTTGGTATGTACATTCGAGTCCATTCAGGATACTCTCTATAAGGATACTAAAGGGAGTATAGTAGGTAATTAAGGTCGTATACCGTCGCAACGGCTGTATGTTGAGTATAACGATGTTTTGTTTAGATCTCCATCCCCCCGTCCACTACAGTGGGGACTTATAAACGACTAAGACCAAACTGCTGGATTAACTGGGAGTCGCTGGGCTGGCAGGCGGCCCCACATTAGGGCCACTACGCTGTGAATGCTGAACAGATGAATGGGTGGCTGGGGTTTTTCGCCGCCTCTCTTCCCTGTCGCAAATAATTTTAATTAAAAAAGCTGGAAGGAGGCCTTCAGCTGCCAAAGCTCAAGCGGGGATTCGGCGATAATGCCATCACGTGTGTTACATATCAATGCCGTCCTGTCACTGGCTGCCGTCGATCCAGTTGTCATACTCCATCGTCAAATCGATCTCTAGATTAATATGGACTGCCACGTCAATATACTGCGAGCTAGTCTCGTCTTCTCAGTCTCCTCTATCCACACCCCAGATTGCCGGCAGCTAATCGCCAACTCCCTCTGCCAAGAAGGATCGAGAGTTGAAGCAGCATATCAGATGAAAAGCTGTCCAAGATCCAGGTGACTGTTCAACAGTGAAGAGCTCTCGACTCGACTACCTAGGTGTGTAGCACTGACTAGCAGTCGTGTGTCTTGAGGGAATTCGTCTGTTCATATTGGCGATATCATATGGAACCAAGAATAGTGACACGAAGGCTCGGGCCACGACACTAGACCAGTATCACTTTGCAGACCGCATGTTTCGATCGGGCTGTAAATCAGACACTCCATTAACAATACGCATGTCTCGGAGGCCTAGATGTCGCTTTCGCAGGCGTAAAGGGCCACCGTGGCAAGGGGCAACATTCATATCTGTCAAATCCTATTAACTCGGCGACACGGGATTTGCTAGATATAACGTTATTTTCAATAGCACCCTCCAACTGTACCTCTCTCTGAGGTCGTCGCAAGCGCTGCAGAGCAAGCCCATTTCCGAAGAGCCTGTCCTTGGTTAGATTTGCTGACAGCTGAGTAAGGAGTAAGAAGATATAAGCACCACAGGTGCACGCGATTTGAAAAAAGAAATATGGTGTGCCATGGTGGCTATTCTATATATTTATACTCAACTCTATTCCATCTTTCGGCCACCAAGTGTAAACTCTGTTGTGCCAACCTAGGTACCGTTGTTAAAGGAATTAAAGTTCTTCTCTTCCTCATAGAAGGGATAGACGGATGGATGGATGGATAGAAGCTACATAGTGACTAGCCGCATTAAGCGTGACTCGCCGTTAACGAATGCATCAGTTGCGATTCTGACAAAACATTAATGAATACGAGAGTCAGCGGCTGAGAACACTTCCGGTTGCGTACCTTAGCTTTATTACGAGTGAGCCCTTGGAATCTTATAACAGTCAATTTCTTATTCATGAATTAATACTAACTGCCTACCTAATAGCTATAAAACGAACATTCCAATTCAATACTACATAACGCCTATAGATTGTAGTCGATGAAGACTTCATAAACCGTCTCTATTATCCTCATACATGCCTAGGTACCTACCTACCTTGTATGTAAATGACAAACAATAAATCCAAATTCAGCAGGTTAATAAAACGACTTGATTCCTTAAATGTTAATCTTTTAAGGTTGAAAGATTTACACGTAGAACATAATCTACCTAGGTACTGTAGGTACCACCTTAATCTGATTACCTTGGACCCTGAAATCTTCCTAGCCTAGGACGAAGAATTCACCAGCAAAAGCTAAAAGTTTCAAATTGGCCTTCGAGGCACGTCATCTTGTATCACGATAGCACCGAAGTTCTGGAATCATCACTAGACGCATGCTACTAGTACCTACCTAAGCTAGCCAGGGCTAGCTTATCTGTCTGTCATGTAAATTGCGCCGTAGATAGGCAATCCTTCAGCTGTACGGATGCGGTAAATCATTGCGTCTTATTGGACCGTTTATGCAAGCTGTCCCTTAGCTCCAGGCTTCTAAGCGAGTCAGATCTATTATCAACAATGTACTAATAGTGAAAAAGTGCTTCATACGCTGCGGTAATTCGTACCGGCGCACTATTGTACACTTGCATGCATATGCCTCTGAGGTATCACAGCTGCGTGAGGTAAGGGACCTTGATATTGATTTATATGCGCAATACACAGTCCATCAATTAGAGGGAATGGAATATATATCGCAGTTCATAAATGCACCATTCTTCTTCTTCAAGTCGCCCCGTCCACTACTACACAGATGCAGTTATTAAGTCCTGGGATACGAATAAAAGCGGCTGATCCACCATTTGGCTATTTCAAATTGAATTTCAACGGTGCCTCGTGGGGGTCCACTGTCCCACTTTATCAATTCAATGTACCTCTTGGCTAAGCAATCTGGCCATGTCGCGCAGGAAGGAGAGGGAAGGGAAAGTAGGGAAAGTAAGGAAAGAGAGCCCTGGAGTAGGAAAAAATTACTCCGTTCAGGACTAGGTACCAGATACGGTTACTGCACTTATCTCAGATCCCTGCACATACGAGAGAGTAATTATGGAACGACAACAATGAACAGAGTCGTTTTCTTAAATTCATCGAAATCGTAACACTCTCTACCTTTTGCCAGATAGGTTGCAACTCTCTCTCCCCCGACATAAACCGAGCTGCAATTGCAATTGGGACGACACGGGCAAGGCCAATTGTTCTGTTGCAGTCTTGTCACTCACCCTTGAGACACTCGTCTTTATTACCTGAATCCTTGGATGTGGCTTCAGCCACCTTGGCCTTCCCTCTAACTTCCCTGTCTTCGCCTGTCGACAGCCTCTCCGTCTGAGGACTGCGACAAAAGGGACAACAAATCTGGCGCCCATCGATTCCGACCACGAAGTTGCCTCCTCGTCTTTCAGCGACCGCCCCGCGCTCGCCCACCGTCGGCGACGATCCTCCGCAAGCGACTCGCCTTCCGCATCCGACAATCGCGTCTCACCTCTGCGTCTGGGCCAGCAGGCCCAGTACTTGCAGCCCGCCCTGAGTCCCATACCTGGTATGTCAGCCACCTAACCTATCCGCGCCTCCTATCAGGTCGCTCAGATCTGCTAACACTTCTCTCGCACCGTAGGTACGCCCAACTTTCCAATGTCCTTGAGCAGAAGCCCATCACCGGTCCCCGGAGGAGGGTGGTCGTCTCCGGGCCTTAACATCAACACCAGCGGTCGATCTAGCCCAGCGAAGTCATCCTTCTCGGGTCCCAACGGCGGGACCGTGACGTGGGAATCCGCGAGGCTCAAGAGTCAAGGCGTGACCGGTTACCCGTCATTTTCGACACAGAACCAGGGTTTCTTCACTCGACACATGCGCCGCATTTCGAGCAGTTTACCATCGTTTAATATGGCTGCGGATGACAGGTACGCGGAAAAAGAGAAGCTTGGACGGGGCAGGTGGAAAATTCCGCTCCTAGGAAGAGTCAAAGCGATGGTTGCGCGGATGGGGAGGAAATGGAAAATACGTGCGCTCATAGCGATACTGCTCTTGGCTTGCTACTTATTATTCTACATCACACGTGAGTATCGATGTCAGGTTACACCGCCTAGATGGCTAATCATCCTTCAGCGCTGTGGTACTATTGGAGAAGAACGACCTGGCTAGGGGGTGGAGAAAAGTTTGTAATCATACTGGCCGCAAACATTGGAGGCGGTGTAATGGAGTGGAAGGGCGCGCGAGAATGGGCTATCGAAAGGGATAGTGTGAGAAACAAGCGCAAGTACGTCGCGAGATGGGGATACGACCTCGAAATCGTCGATATGAGCACCAAGAAGCGTTACGCGCACGAATGGCGAGAAAGCTGGGAGAAGGTCGACAGCATCAGGAATAGTTTTAGGAAATACCCGAAAGCTGAGTGGTAAGCTGGCAGACTCGCTATGAGGGTCTCTCATGCTAATATGTCGCAGGATTTGGTGGTTAGACCTCAACACTTTCGTCATGGAACCCTCCTATTCGCTCCAGCATCACTTATTCGACAATTTGGATGCGCATATCTATCGCGACATAAACGAGTTCAACCCTCTCAACATCACACATCCCATGCAAGCCAACTATCTAGATCCGGAGTCGTTAAGCGTGGTGGGAGACGGCAATATCGATTCCGTGAATCTCATCCTCTCTCAGGACTGCTCGGGCTTCAATCTCGGCTCCTTTTTCATCCGGCGGAGCGAGTGGACCGACCGCTTACTAGATATATGGTGGGATCCGGTAGCATACGAACAGAAGCACATGGAGTGGGAACACAAAGAACAGGATGCGCTGGAGCAGTTATACACGACGCAACCGTGGATTCGAAGTCACACTGCCTTCCTGCCGCAGCGACTTATCAACAGTTTCCCGACTGGCGCATGCTCCGACAACGGAAATGACACTCGCATCCACTACAACCAGGACGACCGAGATTTCGTCGTCAACATGGCGGGCTGTGAGTGGGGTCGCGATTGTTGGGGAGAAATGTACAACTTCCGCGAGCTCAGCTATTATCTAAACCGGAACCCCTGGGAACGGTTTAAGGAGGACCTGATTGCTGTCATCTGGTTCAAGTTGACTGGCCAGAAAGTTAAGTGTGCGTATACTTCCACTTTTCTTGCTTCCTTCGTTGCACCAGCCATGAGTTCGTGGCTCAATCTTTCACAGACAATGGTTACTAACTGAGCGCTATAGTATAGGATAACTACCTTCTAGTCCCGTCAAAGCCTTGATTCAGACCAAGCTCTCCAGCTTTGGACTGCAATTATTACATTCCTCATCCTTCTAAATCTTAGATTATTTGTGTGCGGCCAGGAAATCTTGACGCCTTCTCCCTGTTCCTCGCGGCGCAGCCAACGGCTTTGCTTGTTGCACCATATACCCATTTTGCATTGCAATCGGAAAGGGCATGTTTATGTCTTCTGGGCTTTGGGCTTTTCTAGTTGGCACTTACTTGCCATCAGCTCTTTATTGCTGAATTCAACCATTCAGAGAAATGATCTAACTGTCTTATTTGGGATCACGAGACGGCCTGGAGTAAGGAGAAAGACAGTCATGGTTCATGTGCATCTGTATTGTTATGTAAAGTATGTCGTCCTTTGTCACTTGACAAGGGGAATTTAATGATACTAGAGAGATAAATTCACTCTTAGTTCTTGCTAGGCTCCGTGCTTGATATGTGACGAGCGGGAAAACCAAGACGGGCATGCTTGACTCACATATATCCATGGATGTACCTGGATACGCTAAGTATCTGAGGATAGAATCGGACAGGCAACAGATGCCCAGAGCAATCAGCCATAGCAGCTCTTGCCAAATATCCAACCAGATGACTCCAAATGGGGGCTTGGCCATATGGAAACAACCTCATAAGAGAAGGAAAACCAAGTCATACCTTCCTAACCCACCTAACCTAGGGGGAAACTTATCAAACTGAAAACTCTCGCACAACTTACACTATTTCTCCTCAAGTCGTCATCATCCAAGTAACACCTACCATTTATTTCTCTCTTCTCGTCATAACTCTCTCGCCATCATCGTCTCCATACCTTCACCTAGTTTCTCAACCACCTCTTTCATCGAACTTCGTCGAAGCATATCCAAGATGGGTATCTGGGGTCGAGGTCTCATGCAGTCGACTGACGACTACAGGATCGTGAGTGAACTCTCTGAGATGTTTGGCTGCCAACTCCACGATCTGGACGAAGAGGAAGATATGGCGGACACGGTTCGAAAGTTGGATAACGGCCTGCTCGCCGAGAAATTCGACAAGATCCTTTCGGTCGATTTTAAACCACGTACCAGTTATCATAAGCGAGAACGGGTCGCCATCATCCTCGGAATGCTCGCCATGGAACTAGGCGCCAAGGTTGAGGATCGCCACATGACCGCACTTCGAGTTCTTCGACCTTGTCTTCCTACGATGGAGCAGCAACTACAGCTTGTAACCGCTCTTACCGAATACAAGAACGACGGAACGTCTTGGAAGTCGGGCTCAAAGGGGCTCGCAGCCACAATGTCCTCAAAGAACAGTAGGAACTTGGATCATGATCTCGGTGACGAATTCTGGTTCAGCGGCCTAGGGTAAGTTGCAGGTTTCTGCTATTTGATTAACTCCCGTCCTATTCCGCAAATAAGTTGTTGACCGCCTCTTATCAACAGACACTCTATTGACGAGGATCCCACCTCCGAGATGAGCAGCAACGTCTGTCTTGGCTGCTGTGAGAAGGGATCTAATCTTCTTCGATGTGGACGTTGCAAGATGGCACGGTACTGCAACACCACTTGCCAGCGTGTCGACTGGGTAGTCCACCAGAGAGTTTGTGAGCGTCGACTTACTGTCCGCATATGCGTAAGTAATAGTATGGAATTTCAGGTTGTTCACCAAGCTCACGAATTTTATAGCCTGTTCCCGATCTCAACGATACTAAGGAACCAGTGATCAATCGCGACAGGTATCCCCCTCGACGGACTCATGAACGCATTTCAGCTGAAGAAGAGGGCGATGTCCAAGACAATTAACTGAAGAGCGTTGTGTCGGTATCTCAAGTTCGGACCGTGTCTGCCTATAAGGACATCAGGGAGATTTGGTAGGACATTGTGAACACCGAAGTAGGACCAAAAGGATCTTTGCTCAGTAGCACACAGATTTGATGATGCAGTAGCTCCGAAAGATACTACTACAAATAGCAATGCGTTCCGCAAGGCCACAGTAATTTCCATGATTCATAAGTGAAGTCTTAGTGGTATTACCCTTATCTTAAAATACATATCTTAGGAATCTCTGCCACGCGCTCAAAGACGAGCTGACGATAGCCGCAAGAGAGGCTCAGTCTAGTCTTGTGATGTACATGATCTACACCTAGGGTCATCCCCTGTACCTAAACAATGCAACCCCGACTTAAGTAGCATGTGACAAGTAGATCAATTCCATGGTAGAAGAGGAAGTTGAGGTATGTACCTTAGGCATCGAACAGCAAAAAGGAGAAAAGGAGAATAGGAGTTGGCCAAATGGACGCCTTAGTATGATACAATCGCCGATGGTCACATGATACCTAGCTCCCTCCCCTAAAGGAACAGGACAGGATTTTTAGGTGTGTCAACTAGAAAGCAGAAATGCGTTATATACCACGCAGGCATAGTCGTTAAATATCAAAAGCTGCCTGAAGACCGTGGGGTGGACCAATAGTAGGGTACTAAGGTCGATAGAGGCGACCCGAGTTAGACCGAAACCACCTACTCTTACACCAGAGTCGCTTCAGGTAGAATAACCTGTCATATGACCGTCGCTATGGTAGCACCTATATAACTCAAATGGCAGAGCATGGAAGTTGGAGATATCGTGTGTTTAATCCATTCTATCAATGGATTATATTCCGGAGGATCTGGATGGCATAATTCGGCCATACTGTAAACCGTAATTTGAGATGATATTCTAATTATGGTATTCTGTAGATCCTTCCAGGTGAGTTTGGATGGATGTCGAAGTAAAATGGCTGCCGGATGTCCGAGTTAGATGATATCCAACGAAATATCCAAAGGAAGCAGGACGTTTCGAGGTAGTTGTTTCGTCGCGACGTTTCAGACACGGGGCCGGCTCCAATCACTGGCTGTGGCGCGTAGGCTTGTCGCGACGCTTGCGGCCTGGGTAACGTTCCTCAGTACTTGCTAGGCGTAGTACTTCTAGTGGAGATTGCAGTACACTCAGCGGGTGTTAGTGGGGCTTCAGGGGCTGGAAGCTGCCAAGATTGTGGCGGGCAGAATTCCCAGTTTTGATTGACCCCATGCCATCTATTGGCTGGGGAGCATTTAAACTTGCCGGGCATGGACAACGGTGCACATTCACGGACCCACCTAGAGACTTCACAACGAACTCATCGAACGCGCCGCTCTCTGCCTCACTGGTGCTTGTTATCTTGCATTCTTTACCACTTTACCAGATAGTGAGATGTCTTACCCCAGCTCGAATCCTCGCTATCGGATAGATTACCTTCTGATACAACAACCTTGGCGGCACATCCTCCAACCAGCACTGCTCCGGTTCCCTCGGCAAAGACATGAGCTTAGATACCATGCTAGCTTCCCGTAGAATACATCTCTAGGAAGGTCGTTCTCTACTCTGAGTGGTGGAATTTGTTTGGAGTTGATTGCCCTGACTGGCATCGACTAATATGAGTTTGTTCCTCTTACAGCCCGAGCTTTCTGGCCGCCTACGCCGATTTAGTATTACATATCACATGAATTCCATAGGACCTTTCGTAAATGTCCCGGTGAAAAATAGAATCCCGAGTGTGCCTTCTTAATTTATTTGCGGTCGAGGAAGCCTCGAGTCGTTGTTTCCTTTTTCTCCAGCCTTCCTGTGGACCTCTGGAATTTTGTTATAATTGACTCGCACTGCTGTGACCAATGTTGTCGAGCTAGACAAATTCCATTCTCACACCTAGCCTTTTTTTTCTTCTTCGTCCTTCCTCTTCATTAGTCGTCCCTCCTTTTGTGGCTGTGAATAAGTGCCAAAAAATTGTCTCTCCTTACCCGTGGTCTGAAAGTTTCTTTGTTTGCGGCATCGATTGTGCTGTGACAATCAAACAACGAGATAACCAGCCTCACGATTGTTCAACTACAATAACAGCCCCTTCGAGTCTCGACACAATCTCTTTCAGATTCAGCCTCCCATTGTCACATATTTAAACTTCAGAGCCCTCCTCTGCCCTGCCTTTATCCACAGCTCTTCAAGCAATTTTGACCTGTCACTTTCGCTTTTACAACATCAACGCAAACTTGCCAGGCGCAAAAAATCTTTCAACACTTTCCTTCATCACACCACTATTCTGTACATACATAAAAAATCCTTCAATTCTGCACTCACTTACGATTCTACCACCAAGATGGTATTTACAAGCTCTCTTTCGCGCCTGAGCGGCCTTCTGGCTCTTGGCGCCACGGCAACGCAGGCGGCCTACACCATTCAGGACTCGTACGACCAGACCAACTTCTTCCAGGGCTTCGAGTTCTTCAACTATCCGGATCCCACCAATGGTTTTGTCCAGTACCAGGCGGCTGCCGGTGCTAACCAGTTGTCGCTCGCGGGCTATGCCAACAATGCCGTCTATCTTGGCGTCGACTACATGACGATGAATCCCGAGGGTGGCCGTAAGTCGGTCCGCGTGAATTCCAAGAAGACGTACAACGAAGGCCTCATCATCGCCGACATCGCGCACCAACCGGCTGCACAGTGCGGAACTTGGCCAGCCTTCTGGACCGTTGGCGCGGACTGGCCTAATAATGGTGAAATCGACATCATCGAGGGTGTGAACCTCGCCACGAACACCACGTACACTCTTCACACGAGTACCGGCTGTTCGTTCTCGCAGGGCGATTGCAACGCACCAGGAACTGCCACTCTGGGCTGCGGAACCGCAAGCCACGACGAGCAGACGCTAGCTGACGGATTCAACGAGATCGGCGGAGGTGTCTTCGCGCTGGAGTGGACTTCATCGGCGATCAACATCTTCTTCTTCCCGCGAACTAACATCCCCGAGGATATCACTTCGGAAACCCCCGATCCCAGCACCTGGGGTGCTCCTTCCACCTCCTTTTCGGGATCAGGTTGCAACATCCCCGAGCACTTCAAGGACCACCAGATCGTCTTCGACACGACCCTCTGTGGAGACTGGGCTGGAAAGGTGTTCAGTGACGACCCGGTCTGCGCCTCCAAGGCATCGACGTGCCAGGAATTCGTGGCGTCCAACCCGTCCGCCTTCAAGGACTCGTACTGGTTGATCCACTCGGTCAAGACGTACTCGGACGACTCATCAACGGTGGAGCACTACGAAACAATCCCAAGACGATTCACGGCATAAGCCGCACATGGGACCCGGAGAGGCAGGACCGATCTTCGAGGGTCGTCATGAGGAGGATTTGCATTGCGGCGTTGGTGGGAAGAGTCTATACCCAGAGATTTTAGCATTACGTTCTCAATCTGATGCCATGTCTTTTTTTCTTTCTTTTTCGGACGGCAGCAAGGAGTCTAGGGTAGGGCATGAATGGCACGAACCGGAATGGCGTTGCGTTTTATGGGAGAGGGTAACGAGGAATCATGATTTTCACTTCTTAAACCGTACATATTTCACTTCACCTTTCTGTGCATTAAGGATGGCCTTAGGTGCGTGGTATCGACGAGCATGAACAAGAACAATATTACGTATGCATTTACAACCCAATCAAATTCTTCTTATGCCATGACATTACCGTTACTCCTTTTCGAAGTTTCAAATTGGAGATACTCGCCCGACTGCTAGTGTTTTCAAAGTCATGAGCTCCTAGGGCTAAGACGCAATAGGCATGTTCCGACGAAACATAGGTATTGATACGTAGAACAGAGTTGATATCCCTAGAACTCCGAATACAGAATAGGTCGCTACCAGACAAGGCCATCTGGTGTTTGAGCTGATGGGCTGACTTACATTGGAAAGGTTCTCAAATGAGAAGAAATATGGAAATGGCGCAACCAATTATTTCTCATATACTCTCAAAGTGACTCGGAGGGGGTGGTGACAAAAAAAGGGGGGGAAACAAAAAGGTCGAGGAATCGAACCGTGGACCTCCAAAAAGCAAATCGCGGTAAGGCGGGATTTTCGTCAACTTTTTTTACCACTCGACCACGGAGCTTTTCCACATATTACTAGAATAGTACACTAACTATACTTATAAGCTATGTAGGCCCGGTCCCCTGGGTGACGAGAGGACAGGCATTAGAACAAGACCCACCAGTTTTATTCGCCGTTTCCATGGACCATACCTCTTTACTCTGTCCGTGTCTCTATATGGATGCCTCTATTAATGCGCCTCTCGAGCCAAATACAAACTATCACAGGCACTATCTAGCGAATCTTCCTCTAATTAGTATGCACACAACCGGAGGCGGTCAGCACCTGTCTCAAACCCCTTTATCTATGAGGGTCCCCAATTCATAGTTCTACCAGGACAAAGGCGATGTGATCGCGGGTTTCTCTTGACTTGCCATAGAAGAGAAAAGGAGACGCCGAGCCCTCGTTTGTCCATCCAGCTCTTGTCTTAGGTCATGTCAACGACGAGATGGGTAAACACTAGTTAAGCTAGATATGACGCCAGTCCGTTTCATGGGATATAGACAACCTCCGGGGTGAGATCGATAGGTTCAGTATACAAGACTTGCATGGACATATCAAAGGGCCAGGCGAACGCGTGCTTCAGGACCTTGCGTCTAACAATGCACTGGCACACAAATGACGGTAGCATGTGTCTAAGTTAGAACCTCTATCTCGGCCAGAAATAGAATTAGCTAGAATGAGTCATTCCTCTATGACTGGTCGAGAAGCTGAGCTCATGATCTCCAGATACGTAAAAGATCCTTTAACTTATAAAAGGAGATGATTGAACTTCTCGAATGGTTCAATCTTATTCAATTCACCTTGCTTGCCGGCAATGTGCCTCTTTCTATACCCAGCCAATAAACCCAAGAAGAATAAGAAAGTAAAGAAACCAACCGAGGATATTCAAGAACTTGTACCAGAGGCTACGGACGGAGCGATGAACCAGGGATACCCAGCAACGCCCTACGGGGCCCCGCCTGCGTACTATTCATACGGATACCCCTTTCCATATGGCATGGAACAGCGACCCCAGGAGAACGAGCCTGCTTACCTCACAAAAGGCCAGTGGGCTTCCTACGACGACACACTCAAGGGTAGTCATGCCACTGCTAAAGAGAATGGGAAGAAGATTGATGAGACGAAGGCTTCTATCTCGGGTGGAATCGCAGAGGCGCGAGAAGCTACCAAGCACACCCAAAGCGCGATCAAGGGCACCCATGATGCTATCAAGGATACGCACACAGCGGTCAAAAATGTCCATGACACCCTAAAGGAAACGTACGATGCGATCAAGAAAAATCATAACGAGCACACCAACAAGCAGGACGGATGTGCGGCAGAGATCAGCAAGGTCTGGAAACGGATGGAAGAGGAGGCGGGAAAGCGACAAGAAGCGCACCAGAGGCAACAGAACATGCAAGCAGCTTGGAATTACTTCCAGATGTACCGACAGGCGGAACGAGAGGCCGAGCCCAAGCCATCAGGTAGTAGCGCTCGAACCCAGTCGAGCAGAAGCAGCGGTAGCCGGACATCACAAAGGCGACGGAGGTCATCCGAGGATCGGTACGAGTTCGAAGGGCAATGGCATCAAGACGAGGAACTTAAGCGTACCTTCATGGAACATCTGAGCCGGGTTTTCGGCGGGTCATATCCGCAAGCTGGAGCCGGCCGTCCGGATGGGAATCGCGAAAACCATAACCATTTCTACGCCTTCCCGCCGCCATCTCCGTCGCGAGGTGACCAATATTACGCCGATCCCAGCGGTAATTGGCAATACCCCTATACCCCTTTTCCGGGACACGACGACTACTACGACGGCCATGTTAACGACGGTATAAAAAAGGAACGCAGCCCTCCTAGACGTCCGTACAACCCGTTCATGCACGATGTAGGACAAGGACTAGGTGGCCATCGACCCAGGTATCCCCCAAGGTTCATATAAGGTGTTCCCGCCGCGTCCTCAGTCATAGCTGAGCACGAAGTCGGGATCCTCACGTGGCACAGCATGGGCCACGAGTGGAACTAGTCGGGTAGGGCAGGGTCCGAAAGCACACATCCGAGGCCCTGTATGTATTCTCATTCCCTGCAAGCAGCGGCGAGGTGACCGCTCGGCGGCACAGACCTTTTCTCGCCTGTCCAAATGAAAAAGGCCGGCGCTCTCCTTTCATCTCGGCGTGGCGAGTCCAGTGGAGAAGGTTCATTTTAGTTTTCTGATAACGGGTGATCTAGGCGTTTGATTTCGGTGGAGATACATATGGACCATTTGAGATTCCCGAGATTTCTCTTTGATCAAATTTATCAGTCGCTTTTGTCGAAAAGGTCGGGTCGGTTAGTCAGATAGATCTATGTGTTATGTATGTATGTAGAAGTACGGTGTAAAATATCAGTAAGGTAAAATACCAATGAGACATCTCGGTCAGATCTCTAATAAATATCCCGCACAGAGGACTGTATGTCGCACGGCAGATGATAGTACCCCGTTTTGCAATTTCGGGAAATGAGGGAGAGCTACGTCGACGCGGCCCAGCGGAGGGGCTTTGAACAGTTTTCGTGGCCACAATTAATCCACCATATTCGTGGTCAATAGTGTATACAATTGTCTGATGTTGGAAATTTTAGAATAGTCGCATTGACTTGAGAAATCGTTCAAGGCAAACATGTGAAGAGCAAATGTAAATTTAGGATGGTTGGGGACAGCATGATGATTAGCGTTAGACGAGGAGGAAGTATTTCGTACAATATTTCCTATTCCTCATTGACCACCGATAGTAATTGTGCATGATTGGCTGGGTGGATTGAAATTGCCTTGGCGACCACTTTGAGTTAGCGTGGATGATCTGATTCTATAAAGGGTATCACAAGCAGGAACCACTAGAAATCAGCCAGCTCTCACGGGGCTCCAATTAGGGGCTCTCAGCTCGACTCTTCCCACTTTATTCCTGCAGGAACAACAAACAAAAAGCAACCTTGACAAGGAACATTGAACACGCTTGCTTAGCCAAGTTGTCACTACGGGCCCTATTACATAGTACAATTGTATTCTACCACTTAGACAACATTCATCAATGCCATTACATAACGACTCTTCCTCATCCGTTCTCGTCCACTTGTCGATGGCTGTTACTATAGTAAGTAACGGACACTCAATATTGCCACGCAACTACTAAGAACGGATTCGCAGGGGTAGAAACAAGGCTCCTCTTTGAGGCTTTGTCGCAATCAAGACATTCAGGGTGGTTTGTTGTCCGCGCGTTGAAAGCTACGATACAATGGGCAGGGGACCATGGGAAGCCTACCACCCTTGTCTCTTCCCGGTAGACGTTTGTCGATCCACATAAGTCCGCAGCACCATTGAGGCGTTTGTCTGTCCGTGTGCCTTGATTTGATCCCGTCAACCAGTCGTAAGCTGTGATTGGGGAGAATTGCAAAAATTTCCCCCATGTTCCAATAAAAGAGGGCGTCCACCCTCCACCGCCCATTTCCCTTTCTTACCCTCCCCTTTTAAGGACTGAACAGCTTCAAGCACCACCCTCACTTGTTCTCTTTCGTAACTACGAATTCTTGCATTTTGCAACCCACACTCCTTTAAATCTCACTATCACGAAGTTATTGTCATTCTCTTCGAAATCTACTCGTCTAACCGAAGCTACCGTCTTAAACAACTAGGAAGGATATAAGAGAAGATCAGCACACCGCGATATCACACTCCTTAAAACCGGTCACTTAACGGTACCTTGGACAATTTGGATATTCAGCTTCGGCGATCCTGAGGAGGATATTCTAAAAAAGTGATACCCCCAATTTTCGATCAACAACGACATTCAAGATGCTTGTCTCATCCCTGATCATGCTGGTCGCCAGCGCTGTGTCCGCTGTTGCGCAGACCACTACCGCCACATCTTACCTCACGGCCACTGTCACTATCACCAAGTGCAGCCCAGACAACACTGCGTGCCCGCTTTACACGCCTTCCACCAGCTCAACTTCGTCGACTTCATCCTCAATTTCCACGCCAGTCGCATATCCCACCAGCTCTTCGGTTGTACTGAACACCACCACTTCTTCCGCCTTCTACCCAGTCTCAAACTCGACTACCTACGCTGGACCGACCGCTTACCCCAATGTCACTTCTAGCTACGTTATTCCCACTACATATGCTACCCTGACTTCGGTGGTCTCGACGACGCCAGCACCTGTTACATCAACGACAGCTCCCGCAGTGCCAACCAGTGGTGCTGGCCTAGTGTCGGTTCAGTCCGGTCTCTTGATGGGTGTTCTGGGTATGGGTGCCGCTCT
This sequence comes from Hypoxylon crocopeplum, assembly GCA_022578875.1. Classification (NCBI taxonomy): domain Eukaryota; kingdom Fungi; phylum Ascomycota; class Sordariomycetes; order Xylariales; family Hypoxylaceae; genus Hypoxylon; species Hypoxylon crocopeplum. The sequence continues at coordinate 1,294,196 of MU399554.1, forward strand.
GCTATTTTAAGAAACGATTAGAGTGTGCGACTTGGGGATGAAGGACGACGAACCCATCTTTGGGCATATACGTTCGGGCGTATATGCCCTCCTTGACTCGATCCAGTTCGCATATGACTCGAGGGTTTCATGCAAACCTACGTCAGTACATAATGGCAACAGGAACAGCCTCGGAAATCACTTGTTCACTTCACTTCTAATACAATGTTAATTCTCAGGGGAAGGAAGGTTGGGGTAATTTGAAGGCGGCTTTGGTTTAGCGAATCTTCCGGTTACGTTAGCCAACTTAGGTCTTGGGCGTGACAGCTCTTTCTTTGTGTCTAAATAAAGACAATGTGTTCTGATGTTTAGAGCGTGCGGAGGAGTTGGAAGGTTCATGTCGCACACTTGTGTAGAAGGGGCCCTCCCGACGTATTCGTGAGCGACACGACAAATGACATATATTCCCATTGCTTCGCCTCCCTCTGCATGTTGCTAGTGCGAAGTTCGTAAGTTGCGAGGGTATCATCGCTCGTCGTCGAGATGAAACAACCGCATGTGTGATAGTGAGAGCTCACGGTGACAGCAACTATGGCTGACATCGAGGTATATGTATAACCACATAAGTGTTACGGTTTTACAGAAGTACAACACATAACATATGATGCCATTGCTATAGGGCGGAATAGGAAGGCTCGGTGAAAGAGTCGGAGTCCTGATCTACATAGATGAGGTTGTTATAGTTCTCAGCCCCAAGGGGACGTGTGAAAGCAACGTCGTCCCCACACCGGTGAAGAGGTTTGTTATCTATTATGCACATAATAAGCAGAGGTGGTATGATCGTTTCTCCATGGCCATGGGAGGCACGGCTCGCGTGCTTCATCCCGCAACCCCGGTATAAACCAACAGGCTTCGGAAAGGCTCCGGACTCCCGGACCACCTCCACCATGCTGAAACCAGGCATCCCTGTTCAACCACGAGGTTGGAAACCGGGTTGGACAGGGTCAGTATAGACGATGATGAAACTCTTATACGAAATATATCACGCTCAGCTTCATATTGCCCAAGAGAGACAATCACGCTACACGGTTGGGTCCTCCGCTGGTAGAGACTCTTGGCTTAGCAAAGCAAAAAAACACACTGAGTGCTACCATTACTACTTGAGTATTACCGAACACACACGTACATACTATGACATACTATGTATTACTCCCAACACGATCACTCGAAATGCCCGAGATGAGATCTCCCTAGTCTCCAGAAACCCAGCTCCAGACCCGTCACTTCCTCCTTTCCCATACTCTAGCTATGGATCTTATGACACTCGTTCTCTCTGCACCTATCGCACAGCTCTTGGTTTGAGTCGCAGTCAAAAGGGCAACCTCTGTCCCGATGGCCGCACCATTGCTTCGCAAGATTAACCCCCTCGAAGCTTTGTTCCTTCATCGTGGGCGACGACATGTCTCGGTAAGCATTAAAACGCCTGTAGTCGGTAAACGAGTCGCCGTTGTCGTGTGTGGGCTCTAACATCCGGAGCGTAGAACAGTCGTTGTCTTGTCGAAGCACGATGGTGTTCGTTGCGGTAACCATACTCTATTTTATGAGAGCTCGGCTTATTGGGAGAAGTTCTTGATATTTGTTGCCGGCAGCCTTCTCTAGTAGCACGAACGCCTGGTCCGAGGTTAGTTTATGAGCTGTCATATCGGCAATCTCTTGGGACAAGACACTAACGGCGAAAAATAATAACCCTTGTTACCTTCTGCAGCCTTCTAAAAGTCGTTTGCACCATGCGTGTGTATGTACGTCTTACGCACGTACGAAGCTAGTGAGGGCTGGGTAATCGAGCGGAAATAACCTGAGTTTTTGGTGTGCTGCCAGAGGGAGACGCCCGCAGCCCTTTTATAGCCAGCAGGAACACGGCTAGAAGCCTAGCCCACGCTGGGAAAATTCCCTTTCGGCGCCTTGCGGCTACGGGGTTTCTTTCTTTAGATGTCAGACTTCCATATCCGAGCGGTCGTCTCGACCAGAACTCACCTCTTCTTGGATCAGTGGCATCTCGCCATTTCGTCCCACTACCAAATGTCGCAATTACCGTTACCATGAACCACACATTCACGCCTGACCCCGTCCAAGCGGCCGTTGTTCCTCGTCAGCCTCCTCGATCATCGTCGAAGTAACGCTGTGTTTCAAACCCATATCCCGTCTTACTACAGTACTGGGTGAGTCGACCAATTTCAAATGCCTCTTCAAGTCGGTCATAGTCCGCACAGTGGTGAAGGAATCGGAGGGCGAAGCGAGAACCGCGATGTCGGGTAAGCTTGGGGTAGACGTTATCATTCACGTCGAAATCCTTTAGACCCAAGGGCTTGGATCTGCAACACTCGATGTGTGTCGAGACTCGGCGAAGTACCGGAAAGAAATGCCCATTTGGAAAAGGAAAGAAAAAAAAGCAATCCTTGCTCGTCCCCCAACAATCCGCCATGCCAGTCATCAACTAGGGGGGTTTCCTAGCCCTGTCGATAGTCGCGGCCCGTCATCAAAAAACGATTCACGGTGAAGGGCTTTAGTGGCCGGCTAGGCGGCTCCTTCAACGTATCTTACCAGGGTGCCCCCACGGTGTGCGTCCTTTATTGGTAGTTTCTATACCGATAGCTCTTTATGTGCATACTGTAAGCTCTTCTGCTTCAATATGTGATATCAGTTCCAGCCCCGGAGACCCCTCTTCAGCTACTAGCAGTCTGGTTCCAAGCGCAACCAGCTGAAATTGGTATCGCAGGCATGCACATCATGCACATATTAGCTGTTACGTGCAGGAAGTCCTCATCCCCCCCCTGTCCTCTACACGCGACCTAGTTGGCACACGGCTCAGTAGAGACTGTCACCCTCACCGTCATCATCGTCATCGCTGCTTCTCATTACCCGGCCATGAACCGGGCCATACAATTACCCTTCATTCTCATCCTACCCGAGGAGTCGGGACGCCGGTTATCTCATCAGAGTCGGTCCTAGTCAGCCACTTCAGAAATCATTGGATGGTAGCGGGGTGACAAGTAAGGATCATAAAAGTCCTCGTTGATTGGTCGTTGGTCTCTTCTACCTAACTCCTTTCGGGCAACCTTGAGAAAGCCATGAATAGACGGGCTCTGCTTATGCTAGGCGTTACCGCAAATCGTTTCGGAGTTGGCAAGGTGTTTGCTCGGAGGCTGCTGCTTTTCAATACGCGGCGTTTCCGAATATTGCCATGGGGAGGGAAACAGGCACACCGCTCATTCTGCAGTTGGGAGAATCAATAACTCTGTGCCGAGAGACGAAAAGGTCATATCACGCAGTCCGTGGCTTCTCGATTCTTTCGTCACGCCACAATAACTGCAAAGCAAAATCATGACGAAAGGATCAGTTTCCATAAACTGATGGACAAAGCAAGTGATAGCAGAGTAAGCTTACAATACTTGGTCAAGATATACGTTAGGTATTGATATATTTCTTTGTGATGTCTGACTTAGGAACTGCCATACTATCTGGTTAGATCATACTTGCAATATTGTCGTGTACCTGCTATCGAAAAGGGGCTCTAGGAACCCCCCTATCTAAGTAGAGTGCTACAATGGCGTAAGAAGAAGACGGAACTATGAAACAAACTCGGAAACAAGTTTCTATTCTTCATATCAGCAAGATTCAAATTGCGATCAATCCCACTGCCTATGCTGCGCAGAATGATACATATTCATCACTTTCAAGATGCCAGAGGCTTGAGCCACAAGTATATCTTGATGTCCATATTATACTTCAGTTCAGCTGTTATTTTACTCCAAAACGACGGCTGGGTGCTCAGATACCTTGTTGACTTCAACTAATTGTAACCCAATAGACGTATGAGCAGGGATCCCTTGCTGCAAAAAAACAAAAATAAAACCAACAAGACCTCGGGGATGCGGGTGAGCTATGAATCTACGATATATCATATTCCCAGGTACTGCATCGACCATCACATCATAGGCTCGCTGGTGCAGCTCGTATCGAGGCATACACCGAGTCGCCTCCTTTGAGGTGGGCGGACTATGCAAAGAACCATTTTCCAAGCCAACAAAACTCGGCATACGGTACCTGTATGGGTTGCCACGAGATTCCGGGGGGCGAGAAGGGCCTATAGCCTTGTCCCGATCCCATACTTTGATACCGAGCCGTCGGGAGGCAAAATCTGGTACCCATTCTCAGCCCGTTGTAGAATACAATGTAACCCTAGCTGTCTGTGAAACAATGCTCGCTCCAAAGGTGAAAATGAACCATGGAAAATGAATAATTGGTAGCCTCGAGCACATCGTATTCTATAGAGCGAAGGGTGACTAAGGGAATTCACGACGCCACCAACATGGCCAAGAGTCTGCCAGTCCAAGCTCAGAGATGTTCTTAACGTACGTAAAAGAAACTCCTGCTTACTAAATATAAAAGACTAGCTTGTTGTACCACCAATTAACTAGAATTACCGATCGTATGGTTCTAAGCTAAGATCTTCCTTACAGTCACGAGTCCTACCTAAGTGGCGAGTCACAGCTGTAAGCGTAGGACTTACTACAATGAGAATGGAGTAGAAATACATAATCTGAACAAATAAATACCTACACAATATTAAATAAGATACATCTACTACATACCTAGTTTATATTCGTATCCAGAGCGAGGAGTATTCAAGATATGGCATACATCTAAGGCTTCAGTTGACGGCACTCTTGCCCGACTGTGCGGCCGTACACCTTCAGACAGAATAATTCTGTCCCAGAACAAGAAGACCCAATAGTGGATGTGACTGTACAAAAGCAAACCGCTAATGATTTGTGTCACGAGGCGGACCATATAGGGGGGTATGAACTATGTTGTTCCGCGAGGGACTACAACCTATCTGGGGGAGACCCCGGGTATACATACAAGAACCTCTTTGTCCTCCTGCCCAAGTCCCATCCTGACAGGTCAGGTATCAAGGTCAGGTATCCTGACAGTTTGAATGTATGAAACCTATGCTGATACTCAGCGAAGACTACCTACTTAAGGTAATAGATAATACTATTACCGGAATATGTGAACATACATAGGCACCTACCTCATTTTACTTGTGATTCTCGAAATAAAGTGACTTGCTATGTGTCGTCCATCCTATAAGTTGAAGTTTAAATTTGTAAGCTCTTACCTCACATACGAGGCTAGATATGTGCATTGTACAGCGTCGAAGACTGCGTCACCCAGATCTGATAATGCGTATCTATGTGTTACACGGTACTAATTAGTTTGACCGTAATGAGGGATTGGAAACAACTAAGCGATTCTTCACCCGACACCTTCAACAATTGCCCACCTACTAAATGCCCTTAAAAGGGGGCCCCTTATTGTCATCTCATAACGCCTCGCACAAGCGAAGTTTCTCTACTCCACTGCTGTCGTTATTATGAATTCTTGTGTCCTCCATTAAGATTCAAATTCGAGATTATTCTTCAGCCAAGATAAGGCGCTTGGAGACAAGAATTACGTATTACCTGTCTAGGTAGAAAAGGGGCACTGGCATTGAATATCACCTACACTTCAACTCCAAGACATGAATTCTATACTCTTAAAAGACAATGCTCGTACACTGCTATGGGACTATACACCGCCTTCTTGACGTTGATAATCTAATTACTGGAGGTTTCTCAGTGTAGCTCTTGGCAACTCAAGTCCTGAGGAGTAGGGTGGCTTAAGTGCTGAGCTAGCTCACGTTATACAGCAAGTGTAGTTAAGAGCCGTAGATCTTACGCATTCTATTATAACTATAAGATATAGTCGCTTTGTATCTTAGTTGCAACCTGTGTGGGTAAACTTGATATACAAACTGGGAGTGTACAACAGGCAATTAATTCATCAAAGAAAGGGGTCATGACTAAAAGCTAAAAGTCCATAGAAGCATGGATAACTCCTGTAATGCAGATATGTCAATTAAAGCTATGAAGTCATATCCGAGCAGATTAGCCAATCAGATGTCAAGTTTTGCGCCAATGGCTATTTAGGTTAGGCTGGTCTAGCGTGGTGCCAGGTGACTGGTAGTGGCACAGGCTGAAACGGTCTATCGATTAGGTACCTATCGTTATCGAAGGCAGGGGATTCGCTCTTGCATTCTTCCGACCCTCGAACCACCACCTGCTGGAACGGGCTTTCCAATCTCGAAGACAACTACTTGACTCCTTTTTACCTCTTTCTTTCTTCTTGCACCGACTCAAGTTTCACTCATTCCGAAAGACATCTATCACGGGACACGCAAACACTAGCACCATGGCAGAAACCAAGGCCACTTCCTACTCGACCGACCCCGCCCTTTATATCTACACATCCCTGACAGCTGGATCCTCGCACATCGTGACAGCTACGTCGCGCTTGGAGACGATCCTGCGAGCTAACAGGGTGCCCTTCAAAGCTATAGACATTGCTACCGATGAGAAGGCACGTATGTTATGGGGTCGAAGGGCAGGCAAGGACGAGTCCGGGCGGTTACGCAAGCTGCCAGGTCTGGTACAGATGGGCTTGATTCTCGGTGTAAGTCTCTAAGACAGATAAGCTTGAGTTAGTTAAAATCCTCATACTAATCATAGTTTCGTAGGACCTGGTGGAAATCGAGGATTGGAACGAGTACGGCGAACTGAAACAACATGTGACCATATACTACGACGACTTCACCATCCCGCCCAAGAGCCAGGCACCACCGCCTGCAGCACTTAAACCCTCAAAACCAGCGACCCTTTACGCTTCGGGAGCAGTCACCCCCAAAGCACCAGCACCACCCGCTGCGCCTCCACTACCCGCCAACGAGAAGTCGAAAACAGCCGACTCGAAGAAATCCGGCATAGCAGCCACAGCAGCAAGCGCCGCCGCCGCGACAGCCAAGCCCGTGCGTAGCATCGCCGAGGAGGCCGCCGCGAAGGCGAAGCAGGTACGTCTGGAGAGTTTGCGGGCGAAGGTTCACGGAAAGAAGGACAAGGACGGCAGCGGCAGCAGCAGCAGCAGCTCTAAGGAGGCTTCTACCCCTGCCACCCCGGCTAAGTCCAAAGACGCATCGTCATCCTCTGCCGATGCGGCTACCGAGGGTCTGAGAAACCTCTCAATATCGAACGCGGCGGCCGGCGAGGCGGGCCTGCAGTCGCCGACGACGGGGACGTGGCGCGCGGGCGTGCCGTCCGAGGAGGCGCTGCGGCCCATCCTGCAGAGCCCGACGAGCGGGACGTGGAAGGTCGACGGCGGCGCTTCGCTTGCTGTTGACGAGTTCCGCGGGTCCACGCTCGCGACGGCGTCGGCGGAGGAGATTGCGGCTATTGAGAAGGAGGAGGCTATTCCCGAGGCGACGAGCTCCGAGGAGGAGGATTCGGAAGAGGAGGAAGATGATGATGACGAGGAAGATGACGAAGATGAGGAAGAAGAAGACGATGAGGAGGAAGATGATGATGATGATGATGATGATGACGACGAGGACGATGAAGAGGAGGACGACGACGAAGAAGAAGAGGATACCACCAAGACCAAGAAGAAATAATCAACTTAATATAGGGGCAGGACAATGCCTAAGACTTCTTGATTTCCTGATTTAGGAGAGCGGGAATGCTGCGATGTGTAAGGAGGAGCTGTTAGATACCAAAGTTGCCGTGCTGCGAAAGGACGAGAAGACACCATTGTGTTTAATTCAGAAAGAAAAAAAACATTCAGAAGCTCGGGGGAGATTTTTCTCTACTCATGATAGGTAATAGATATCACCATCTATTCGCTTATTACCAAATTACCCTTTTTTATTTTGACATGTATATACGATGGCAAACTCCCCTCCAACTTTTACCATGATTGCCAATGTACCTATAAACACAGTCCTTGTTCCTCAATATAATGCGTCATCGTCACTCGCAGTCCCGTCTTGGAAGCGAGCAACCGCCTTCCCCTTCCCCTTGGACCTCCCATTCAAGCTCCCACCGTAGCTTCCGTAGGTCCCCTCTTCGTCGTCACTCCCCTCGTCACCAGCGGTAGCGATCGCTTTGCCCTTCCCCTTACTATTACCAATTGTAGCTACGGCTTTGCCCTTGCCCTTTCCCCCTGAAACGGACCTGTGCGGAAGCGGTCCGTTGCCGTTACCGGTACCGCCAAGAGGTAACGCGTTCTGCTTCTGCTGCTTCTGCTGTTTGCCGTCTTGGTTCTCGAAGGCGTTCCGCACCCTCTCGTAGTGGGCGAGCTCGCCGGCGCTAACGCTGGGGATGAGTTCCCTGTTGGCGTCCAGGAAGTCCTGCTCGGTGACCATGACGGCGACGTCCTCGGGGGTGGCGTGGTGGTCGAAGAAGTTGGCCGTGGAGATTGGGGGTAGGTGGTGATGGTGGTGGTGTTGCTGGTGCTCAGTCGCGTCCTTCTCGCGGTCCGCGTTGATGGCGCGGATCTTGGCATCGACGAGCGCCGCCTGCCGCGTAACCGCCTTGAGCATGGCGTCGCTGCACAGCGCGTAGAAGTCCGCGCCCGTGTACGTGAAGGGCAGGTGCTCGGCGACGGACTGCAGCGAGACGGCCGGGTGGAGGGTGAATCTAATGAGTTGCGTGTTAGTATGATGAATGTAGTGAATGTAGAGGAAATTGGACCGTCAACGTACTTCCTCGTCAAAGCTTCCATGATCGTGAGCTGCTTCTCGTGCGTGTCCGACACACCTAGGTAGAGCATCTTGTCAAATCTACCAGGGCGCAGCAGGGCCTGATCAAGCAAGTCGGGTCGGTTCGTCGCGCCGATGACGAATACGCCGCCACCACCGTCGTCCCCGCCTGACATGCCATCCAGCTCTGCCAAAAGTTGTGACACGATGCGGTCCATGACACCACCGCTGTCTCCTTGATTCCCTCGCTTCGGGGCAACTGAATCGAGTTCGTCAAAAAAGACAACGCAGGGCCTTGCATCTCGGGCTCTCTGGAAGACTCGGCGAACATTGGCCTCGGACTCTCCTATGTACATGTTAAGCAGCTCGGGACCCTTGACACTGAAGAAATTCAGACTGTATTCCGTGGCGATGGCTTTTGCCAGCAACGTCTTGCCAGTACCGGGAGGGCCGTAGAATAAGATACCAGAGCGTTTCTTCATTCCCTTGGCGAACAACTCTGGCCTTTCTAGTGGGAGTTGGATCGTCTCCATGACTGCTTCCTTGACGTTGTTAAGACCACCAACATCATCCCAGGTGACATTGGGTATCTTCGGAGCACCGATGGCGTCTGCGAAATTCTTCCGTGCTGCATCTACAGCGATGTCAAAATCGGCTTTGGTCAGGCATCTCGCGGATGAACCCCCTGCTACTTGGATATCGCGAACGGTGACGGTCGAGCTTTCGTTTGAAGCCCTCCCTGATAATACTTCAAGACGTGAGTCGCGCGCTACTATCGCCCGCTCAACGACATCAACCAGATCACCAGCGACCAGAGCTGCCGTTTTGATCGCCACGCCACTCAGCTCAACTTCGGGTGCTAACGACACCCCTCGGTTTTGTATGATAGACCGCAGAATGCCTTCACGTTCGCCCTCATCGGGGGCATTCATCTCGAGCTCATGAGTAAAAAAACCCCTAATGCCATCCGGCACCTTATCGACTTCAGTTGTCGTCGCAATTAGTACCCTAGCATCGTGGAGAACCTCTTTCATTGCAGCCACCATCCTGTCCGCCGTAAGTGCTTCAATGTGTCGGATGAGAAGAGCACAGCATTGGGGTCCACAGCTCATGGCACGATCTGCTCGAGCCTTCAGAAGGCCTTCTGTTTTGACGTCGCTACCTCCAGCACCGCTCTGGTTGACGATGTCATAGGCATCAATTGTGAATGTATGCAGACCGATGTCTGCGCAGGCGCTGGTGGCAACGGTAGCCTTACCAATGTTACGTTGCGTTGACACGAGTAGAACAGCTATTGGTGGCATCCTAAGATGAACAGCTCGTTTACTCGTAGCCGCGGCCATCAGCTCTCTGAGCCGTCGCCTCAGAGGAGGAGTAAATCTTGCCTGTTGTTGAAATACTGAGGAGAGGAGCTTAGATGTAGGTTGGGGAGCTTCTTGGATGTTTAAGTAGTATGGCCAGTTGCTATCTTTTGTGCCGGGGAGAGAGCTTGTAGTGCCGCCAGATTGGGCGATCTGAGTGAAAGAGCTGTCAACGCAAGCTACGCCGCCCCATATGTCCTCTTCCTCGTCATCGGTGGGTTCCGACTTCTGCCGCTCTATATGAGCAATCTTGAACCACGCCACAGCGTCAGGCTTTGATGTGACCCCGGCGCTAGACTTGCTTGAAGCTGCAAGAGCGACGACGTCGTCAAGGCCGAGGCCGTCGTTAGAATTAGTCGCTTCTTGGAGAGTCCGCCCAAGCTGCATGTCAATTGCGATTCCGATGAGGTCGCCGGATTTGACCACACGCATACTTCGTCCAAAGTGGCCCTTCAAGCCGCCAAATATGGCTGTTTGAAGAGCTTTCTCAGAAGAGGCTGGCGTTCGTATTTGTTGAAGAGTGACATCTCGAGCATAGGGAGGACGGGATGAGCCAGTAATTTTCGACTGGCCCGGCCTTGGAGGATGGGCTATTCTTTTCAATGGAGATAAGCGAACGTACGGCGCACTCTCTAGGTTCGCAAGGAGGAGAGGGGACATGTACGCGCCAGGCCCTGTCTGTATCGGGATCTGAGATTCGAAAAATGACGGTCTTCGATTACCCACGTCGTGCCTAGAACTCGGAATTCTGGTCATAGGTCGATGAGAGTAACCCTCGGGGAGCCCGTAGACCTTGGCTGGCCGCCATACCGGCTCTTCCATGCCAGGCTGCCCAAAGCTCCCAAGACCGAACAAACCAATGCCATTTAGGGGAGGCTCCTCCGAAGCTTCGAGCCGGACCCAGTCCCCTGAGAAGCATCCTATCCTAGTTAAAGAGTTGATATCTACATATACTCGTGCTTCTTCATCGTCCTCGGTTGTCGGCTTAGGGTGAAGCAGCTCTGGCGGTATCGGGCTCATCAAGCCATGAGCCTTGAAGAGGCGGCCTTTGGGGCGATCCGGACGGGCGGTAGTAGCAGTGAAACTAGAGAAGACCGAAGCCGGAGTCTGGATGCCGTTGGTCTTTCTTCCGCGCCCAATCGTCATTGGTGTTCCCGGCTGCATCGTCGAGACACCGCTGACGTTGGTAGTTGGCAGCGCTGGGGTTTGGAGGGAGATGATATCATCCATTGAGTCATCCGAGAGCTCATCTTCGTTCTCAACTTCCGAGACTTCTGTCTCAGTCTCAGTTACAAAATCTGAAGTTTCGTTTTGCGTATCTTGCTTGTCCCGCTCTTCGGTGGCAGAGTAGAACTGGTCGGTTGCGGTGTCTTCATCGTCTTGGCTAACGCTATTTAAAGCTTGCGGCGAAGTGATGGAGCTTCGGTTCTGTTTTGTCTGGCCGTGACCTCTCGTCAAGATAATCTTTGTGGTCGGTACTAGAATACCTTGTGCCACAGGTTCACATAGTGTTACTCTGCCTGGCGTAGGGGGCACATGTGTGATGGGATGTGGTGGCAGCGGTAGGGGGAAAAGATCTCCGTCGTGGACGACCTTTAGGGTGCCCAAAGCAACGCGTAACGCAGCGGCGAGGCGGTCCGTCGGGGTATCACGCCCTACAACAGCTTTCTGTTTACCGGAGGGATGATGGGTGAAGAAGGTCCCTTCTCCATTCTCAAGTCTTTTCACAAGCTCACTTTCGAGGTTTACGAAGACGGTATCTAGAGGCAGAGCTATGACATCCAGCACCAATATCTCAATACCACTTCTGCTATGACTGGAAAGCTTCGAAGGTGCGATCTGCTGCAGCGTCGTCGCGAAACTCTGCAGGGCAAGAGATGAAGGGGAGAATTGGACAGTCGAATGAGCAAGGGCGGTGGATTTGGCGATCGGAACTACAGTCCAATTTGTTCGCTGGGGACTGGAAGAAGGGGTCCAAGGGGCAATGGCAACATGACGGATATCAGGGACTTGACTGGTCTCACCATCGCCGGACTCTGTACCACATTCAAGTTCTTATTAGATTCAGGCACGGCTACATGCTCTTAAGACACTTACCATCTTGCAAGTGAGGGAACAGATCGGCGAACAGGTCGTCGGACAATATGCCAATGTCTCCTTTCACATGATTGTCCAGTACCAGCCTGGCAGAGATGGCCGGCTTGTCTTGTCTTCTTCTCCGCCTCCGTTTGCGATGCGCAACTGGGTCGCGACTCGGGGCAGCCATCATTGCGATATGGGAGGTTTAAGGTCTTAAGGAGCGGTGCGCCGTCGTGGGAATCATTAGGCAGATTAACAGGGCCCCGCAAGTCGCGAGGAGCGTCGCGCTTGGGGCCTGGAGGGGAGTTCGAAGGAGGATATTTAAATTAATTTAAATATTCAGCGAAGGCGGGAACGAGCAAACATGAACAGTATAGGACAGAACCTCAGTCTATAAGGTCAAGGTCAAAATGTAATATATCTACTAATCCTATGAGCTCGTTAGTGGTAGCTTAGCAATCTGCTACTTAGCGTGTCTTGTCGCGTTGAAGTCCATCATCTCTTCTTCGGCATAGAAGTTGGTTCGGCTTGCTGCAACTTGTAATAATTAATATTGGCCGAGGCATTGCCTGTAAAGCCGTTAGATGTATGAGCACGGACCCAACTCTAATGGATGGCTTTAAAATAAGCACATGCTTATCCATATCGTTAGTCGAGTTGTTGGCTCGTGCACCATTTAGTATTAGTCGTACGGGTACCTACCTCTTACAACATCTCTCAAGACTCATCTACATATCAACGTCAGTTCGATACTTAGCTATATTTTCACACTAGACCTGACTAGCCAAGCTATTCGTCTCTTCTTTGATATATTAAATGTCCACTTTTTGGGATTAGCTGAGGTGTTCTTTTGCCTCTGGTGACAGTTGAAGACTACCTAACTGGAGTAGTCTCTCAGTCTCTCGTCACTTTCACATGTCTTTGTTGTCGACATCTCTTCTGTCATCAATATCTTAAGAGGCTATGTAGATAGCACCAAGTCTCCTTTATTATTATTATTTATAAGGACTAAGTGGTCTAGGACTAGCCCTTCAGACTATGATCTGCACGCTGACGTAGTATTCTCGATCTCGGGGATGCATCTTGGCAGATTTTGCCCTCTTTCATCCCTGCAACAGAGCATCGCCTTCCAATTTTATCATGGCACTTTGATCTTTAGGCCTTTCGCCAATTTACTAGCGGCACTCCAACTTCCTGCTTTGATATATCTTCATTTCGTCGGTGGCTGACGACTTTGGAATCTAAACCGGGTCCGGCGCTCCATCAACCTCTTCAGAACGCCATGACTCGGCTTTCACTGTTGACACAAGACTACTATATTACCAGTTTCGACTTGTCTGTGGCCTTCTAGACCTATCTCGTGCAGAATTGGCGTTTCTTCGCTTCCCATTGTCCAAGCCACTATTATCCGCAGACTATCACTTTGTCTCATCCTAGTCATACAAGACATTTCGTATAATTCGTCGAAACTAGATGAATGCCTCTCTAATAACAACCTAACTGTCACAATGGGTCTTCATATCGACCATCTCCGGGCCGGAACCCAACCACCGAGCGCTGGTGCTGTTCATACAGCCGTTGAATTCGCCCAGCAGGCAGAGAAACTCTCCCTCCAAACTACGCAAAATAACGAACATCCAGACACTGTTGCTGTCTCAGCTCAATTCATCACTCCACAAGACCCAGTCATTGTTACCGCCGATGGGAACAGACTACCTACTGTCCCACTCGAGCAAGCCCATAAGCTGAACATACTAAGAGACAAACTAGATGCCGACGCTCCCAAAGAGGCGATTGTTCAAGCCAAGAACAGCGCCTTAACACCACCGGATGCTATCGGCTTAACGTCTGCAGATGGCAAGGCGGCGCATAAATCGTCCGACGGCTCGTTACGAAGGTCGATGCCGCCGACAAACACTCACCCACTCTTCCCTCCCCTTCCCCTATACGGACCTCCATCATTACTTCGAGACATACAATGCTGGACCTTTCGAGTCTCATCATTTTTCCTCAGCGCAGCCTTTCTAGGTGTAATTGTACTCGGCGCCTTGTTTACGAGCATACCTAGAGTGTGTAGCAAGGCCTGGCAGCGTTTGACGTTTCGAAACCCCGATCGCTCAAGACCGTTTTACGAAGAAGAGATTCGGAGAAAGAATTTGCGAAGAGAGCAGGCGAAGTCCTGGAAGAGGCGGAAGTCTCAGGATCGAGGAACCTCGGACCAGGAGAATGCTCAGGGAGATGAGGGTTACGTTCCAACCGAAAGCGGACCGGATCCTGTGATCTGCGACGTCGGTTATTACGCACGGAGAGTTGGCCTGGACATTGAAGAATTCGAGGTGCAAACTGAGGATGGATTCATCATTGATTTGTGGCACGTTTACGACCCCCGAGAGTATACCGGGTTGAACGATCAAGAGAGGTCCTATCAGGGACCGGAGTTGTTTACTGGAGATAACAGAAAACAACTGAGGGACCCAAGCCAGAAGCGCAAGTTCCCAGTCCTCCTTATGCACGGTCTACTTCAGAGTTCAGGAGCCTATTGTGTCAACGACGACGATTCATTAGCGTTCTACCTATGCAAGTCTGGCTATGATGTATGGCTCGGAAACAATCGATGTGGTTTCCATCCAAAGCATACCCTACTAGACTATTCGGATCCTCGCATGTGGTGCTGGAACATACGGCAGATGGGCGTGTTTGATTTAACAGCACTGGTCTCCCGAGTATTGTTCGAGACCGGATTCGAGAAGATTGGCCTGATATGCCATTCGCAAGGCACGACAGAAACATTCGTGGCTCTCGCGAAGGAGCAGCGTCCCGAGCTCGGAGAAAAGCTCACGGTATTCTGTGCCCTTGCACCAGCAGCCTACGCCGGGCCTTTGATTGGCAAGATGTATTTCAAATTCATGCGAGTGATATCGCCGGATCTGTTCCGTGTCATGTTCGGCATTCACGCATTCATACCTCTCATGATGACTATGCATTCAATACTGCCGCCTAGCATGTACGGATGGCTTGGCTATACGGTATTCTCATTCCTGTTCGACTGGACGGACCTTCGTTGGGACCGTGACTTGAGAGATCGCATGTTTCAATTTGCGCCGGTTTACGTGAGCGCCGAGTCGATGCGTTGGTGGCTAGGTCGGGAATGCTTCGCCAAACACAAGTGCATCCTCTCTACTAAAGAGGAATGGCGCAATGAGGAGAGGGAAGACACGACCGATGGCCCTCTCGCGGAAACGGCCAGCCAGCGTAGAGATACCACTCTTGCAAACAACTCCAGGGAGCATCACCGGAAACCTAAGGGGGCCACTGCCTGGTACAACGAGCAGGTTTGCCCGTTTGCGCTGTGGGTGGCGGGGAACGACCATCTCGTAGATGGACAGAGGTTGTTACAGCGATTTGAGAGAGGAAGAGAACCACATGTCAGAGTAGTTCACAGCAAGACCATTCCGGAATATGAGCACCTCGACGTTATCTGGGCGATGGACGCGGCAGACCAGATCTTCCAGGAGATTCGGGAGGTGTTATGGAAGACGTGTGATGTCCGAGATAAGTGTAGAACACCTAAGGGTTGCGAGCACGTTTCAGCTTGGATACCAGGAGAAGTTGGCGCCGAGAATGAGGATGCTGAGCAGTCGAGCAGCGATTCGGCGTAATGCTTAATTCTAATAGCCTATGATACCCCGGTTGGCTTTTCCTCTTGCATACGACTAAACGACGGGGGGAAAGGAGATATCATGGATGACGAATATAGTACGCTACACGTATACATTAGGAGGCGTAGTAGATAGTTGAGGAAGTATATATGTAATGTTGAAAAATCCTTTAGAATATATATAATACTGAAAGACCTCTTAGAAGAAAGACAGCTGAAGGACGATGACGGTTACAATGCATATATTAATATAAATAGATCCAAACTCGACGAGTCTTGGTACTTACACCCCAGATGAATCCATCCAATCAATGAGCTACATAATTACAATTGCGGTAATCATCTATTCAGCTCAAGGTGGCGGATCTATATCAATCTCAACATGGAATCTCTAGTCTCATAATTACAAGCTCAACATGTCTATTCTCTATAAGAGAAGATGCAGGTATTCACACCGCTTAACCCCAAAGTGTCCCCAGAATTCCCCGCAGTAGGCTTGCCCTGTCCAGGAATAGATCCTCCGACCTAATCCTTCCGCGGAGTCCGGAAATAGACAAGTCCTCGCCAGTTGATTTGGAGACTTGGAGCATCGTCAGTCCTCTCCGCACCATCGAACAAACCCCCTCAACAAAATAAGGATGACATAGGAGGTAGCGATAGCGCGATGAGAGCGAGCCGGGGCAAAGATATAGGGGGGACTCCACTCTGGAGCCGTCACCTCGGAGGCGGGCTCTAGTCTCTAGAAGTTAGAGTCCAAAGGGAGCAGGAGGATTCCCACGGCTTCTTTATCTAGGGCCATACGAATAACCTCGGAATCTTTTGCCGCGGGATCTAAACAGCTCAACCTCGACCTAAGCTCCATTGCTTTGTTTTCAACTTCGGACTTATAGTTCGAGGCTCACTTGTAGATAATACTATATTCACTATACCATATTTCAATTTGGTCCCTGATCGTCTTTGTTTCCTATTCCTGTTGTCGGTTTGAGAGGTATTCATTCGTCTAAGGGCCGTTGTCGTCGTTGTCGTCATCGTAGTTCTCATAAGAGGTAGTCGTCGTCATGGTGGTCAAATCCTTCCACCCGCCGCTGCAGATCCCCAATGTCGACTTATGGCAGCACATATTCGAGAACAAGAACAAGCCATATCCGGATGACAAGGGTAAGACCAACCTACACACCCAATATAAGACATGTAACAGCGAGAGTTCTGACCTCGGCTACAGAGATCTACATAGACCCCGACACGCGTCGGTCCTACACGTGGGCGCAGGCCAAGAGCACGGCGCACGAGTTCGGCAAGGGGCTGCGATCGCAGTGGGGGTTCAAGAAGGGCGATGCGCTGGGTTTCTTCTCGCCCAACAGCGTCGACTACGCGCCCGTCTTCTTCGGCGTGCTGTGGGCCGGCGGCGCCTGCTCCACCGCCAACCCGACGTACACGGCCGATGAGCTCGCCTTCCAGATGCGGGACTCGCGCGTCGTCGGCATCGTGACCCAGATGCCCATGTTGCCCACGGCGCTCGAGGCAGCTAAGGCCGTCGGCATTCCCGAGGACCGCATCATTCTAATGGGCGACGCGCGGGACCCGGCGGGGAAGTTCAAGCACTTCACGGAAATCCGCAGCACGAGTTTGCTGGGCATACCTACGCTACGCCCGCGCCTCGATCCCCACAAGGACGTCGCGTTCCTCGTCTACAGCTCTGGGACCACGGGCCTACCCAAAGGTGTTATGCTAACGCACCGTAACATCGTGTCGAACATCATGCAGCTGGCGCACATGGAGATGCTGAACGGGCTGTACCACGCTGGCGGGCCCGACGGCAAGGGTGATAAGCAGGTCGCTGTGTTGCCCTTCTTTCACGTATACGTAAGTTGTCTCGTCTACCTGTAACCGATTACCTACCTGCCTATACAGCTCTTCCCTTGTCAAACGCCCGGAATGAGAAAGAAAGAGGAAGAGAATATTCTTGAATCGAAAGCTCACCACGAGGAAATAGGGCCTAACCTGCATCGCGCTGCAAAGCATATACATGGGGATCCCCGTCGTAATACTGCCCAAGTTCGACCTAGACAAGTTCTGCAAGGCGATCCAGGACTTCGGGGTGACATACGCGTCGATCCCACCTCCCGTCGTGCTAGCACTAGCCAAGAGCCCTGTAGTCGCCAAGTACGACCTGTCGAGCCTGAAGTGGATGACCTCGGGCGCGGCGCCGCTGGGCCGCGACCTGGTCGAGCAGGTGTGGGCGCGCCTGACGGTGCCCGTGATGCAGGGGTACGGGCTCTCCGAGACCGCGCCCGTCCTGACCAAGATGGGCGTCGTCGACTGGGCGCGCTACAACGGGTCCTGCGGGAAGCTGGTCCCCGACGTCGAGGCCAAGGTCGTCGATGTCGACACTGGCCTTGAGGTCGCTCCAGGCCAAGGCGAGGGTGAGCTCTGGTTCCGGGGCCCCAACGTCTTTCCAGGGTACTTGAACCGTCCCGAGCTACAAAAGGACACGTTCAGCGAAGACGGCTTTTTCAAGACGGGCGATATCGGATATGTTGATACCAAGGGCAACTTCTACATCACCGACCGGTTGAAGGAGTTGATCAAGTATAGTAAGTTTGCTGCTCTTCCTCCAAACAAACACATCACTTACAAGGTGAAACACCCTTGCTAACAACACAACAACAACAGAGGGCTTCCAAGTAGCCCCCGCCGAACTAGAAGGCATCCTACTAGGCCACGACGACATTGCCGACGCGTGCGTAGTACCCGCGCACGACCGGGAGCGGGAGACGGAGGTGCCGCGGGCGTACGTGGTGCTGCGGCCGGGCGTGGCGCGCACCGACGACAAGGCGGCCGAGGTCGCGGCGTGGGTCGAGGGCAAGGTCGCCCAGCACAAGCGCCTGAGGGGCGGCGTGCGCTTCGTCGACGAGGTGCCCAAGAACGCCAGCGGTAAGCTGTTGCGCCGCATACTAAAAGAACAGGCCAGGAAGGAGGACCAGCGTGCTGGGGGCCCGAAGTTATGATGAAGAGAGGACGGCGGTTATTACGAAGATGATGGGCTAGTGAGCGAGTGAGTGAATGGGCGAGTAAGAGGATAGGAGTGAGAGGATATACAATATACGGCATGTTACGCGCTAGATGGACTAGAGATCTTTCCGTATTCTGGACTATACCCAAGTGTATGTAGATAAAATGTTTATACAAGTCTTTGTACAACTGACGATCCATTTCTCCCTTTCCTGTCAGTGACGAGAAGAATGACTCCCCTAGTCAATATTGATCTCATGTATTCTACCCAAAACACCCATATCTAAGCCATCATGAGCTACGTATGCGTGTGATGGACCGTAGGCACTCTGCCGTGCGTCACAGAGCCCCCCTCTCCTATTCTATCAATATGTATTTCTCTCTCAGTCCAAACCCCTCGGGCCGGACTTATCGTCATAACTCTCAACCTGTCCTTCCCTTTCATTTCATCCCATCTCACATCCCATCCTCTCACCCCAACCTCTCACTCTCCTCAAGCAACCTCTCAACACTAAACCCACCACCCCCGCGTCCAAACTCCTCCAACAACCTCCTCTTCCCACCATCCCGTCCCACCCCCTCCGCGCCATAAAACCGCTGCAGCAGCATAACAAGCCAGCGCGCATCCTCAACACTCGCACCCCTCCCCTCAACCAAGTTCCCCGCCATAAGCACCACGCCCGGCGCCGACGCAAGACCATCATCCCAGTAGTGCGTGACGCTAGTATGCGGCTGCGCCCACTCGCCGCGGGCCTTGAACTCGGCGAGCTGTGTGAATAACACAGTAGCGGTCTGGGACTCGCGGTCGAACACCCACTGCAGGAAGTGGATCTCGGCGCCGACGCCCTCGCCGCGCGGCACCGGCAGCACGAACGACGGGTGCCGGCGTGCCGTGGCCTCGAGGGCCGTGTATGTCGTCGCCGGGATCACTGCGCATAGAGATGTTGGCGACGACGCGTGCCGGAGTCGCCATATCGCCGAGAGCTCCTTTTCGGGCAGCGCGCGGGCCTTGGGGAGGTCGAGGATGTCGGAGAGGGGTTTGATGGTCGGGGTTGAGGTTGAGGGTGTCTGGGGTTGGCTGTCGGGACTTGTATTACTATCACTACTACCCGTTGTCTGCGTCTGCGTTTTCTGTTCGGGTGCGGGTGCGGGTTCGTCGGAGAGCAGAGCATCGAGCCCGGGTATCGAAACGCTGTCCTTCTTCCGTATCTCTTGTATGCGGTCCCGATACGCCTCCTTGAGCTCGCCGATATCCCTGAGCCCCTCCTCACGGGCTTTGCGGTCGAGCTTGTCGCGGTACTTCTCAATGACGTTACGAGAAGCCTGGGTCGTGGCTAGGAATCGGACGTCGTGGACTTGGGCCCAGCGGCGCTGCTGTATTGGCTGCAGTCCCCGCCCTAGGAGGTTACGCAGGGCCGGGATGCGCACCGTTGCCATCGTGGAAGAGAGTTGTCCCAATGAGGAGAAAGGTGAGTGATATTTGTCGATTGAGAATGGGGAAAAGGTTGGAGATGAGTAAATTTCTCTTTGGGCAGGTGTGACAAGCTTCTCCAAGTCCAAGCTTTTAGAAGCTGCAGATCATGGCACTGAAAAACGTGGGGCAGCTAAAATGGCAAGCATGAGACCCCGTCCTGCCCGTCCAAGCACATGGTTGTGGGGAAAAGGGGTCTCATGACGCTATTTACATCTTAGATCCGGTAACCTATAGGAACGCTCTTTGTCCGATCCTATTCATATAAGTGGTTTGGCGTACTGGTACCTGCTTTGATATTCCCCCTTATTACCTCACATCTAAAACGTCTCGTCATGATACGGCATAAATGGAAACGGGAGACTTTGACTATATAGCTCTAAGCTTCACTTCAGATCAATTGACAACTAGGCTAACAATAATCACATCACCTAAATCCGACCTACTCTTATGCAGGTATCACCCCCCCCCCCTCTCAAACCTCTATCTCTTTGTCGACCGACGATGGGGATCGCCTCTTGGTCGAGCTCTAGATCTAGATCTAGCTCTAGCTTTATCATCCTTTACTCTTCTAATCTGTCTCCTCTAGGTCTAATATATGGTATCTAACATCTTAGTACATTAACTCTTTAAGCATTGACGCGGTTGAAGATAATGGTCGGGGTGTCCGGCTTGAAGGGCACGCCAAGCTCGAATAGCTTGGTTGCGACGGCGGCGAAGTCCTTGAAGAATAGGTCGTTGTCCTTGGCATACTTCTCCACCCAAGGCTTCATGGCCTTGTCCTGGATGAGAGCATAGTCGGCCGGCAGCATCATGAGCGACTTGCTACCAGCGTCCTGGTATTGCTTGGGGCCGTCCCACTTGCGGAACTGCCACTTCTCATCTAGGAGAAGGCGGTAGTAGTCGTTGGTAAGGACGGTGGGCGAGAAAGTCCACGGGCCCTCGAAACCACTTCGGTCAGTGTGGCAACGACCGAGGGCATGAGCACCGGCAAGGGCCACAATTTCCTGGTCGTTGAAGCCCATGCGGTAGAAGATGTCCCGCAGGTGGTTAGAGCCCTTGGCTCCGTCG
Source organism: Hypoxylon crocopeplum (assembly GCA_022578875.1). Classification (NCBI taxonomy): domain Eukaryota; kingdom Fungi; phylum Ascomycota; class Sordariomycetes; order Xylariales; family Hypoxylaceae; genus Hypoxylon; species Hypoxylon crocopeplum. The sequence goes on from MU399554.1 coordinate 1,315,459, forward strand.
GGCAATCGTCCATCAGGAGTGCAGGCTGCGGCATCACGATCCTCACGACCAGGTCGGAACGGGATCGTAGGACCCTGCATCTCTTGAATGGCAGCGACACCACCCATGATCCAGAGATCCGAGTAGGTGATCCACGGGAACTTGGCTATAAGCGGAATGTTAGCGTCAATTTGCCATAGTGATTTCAAATTACGCAATGGCAAAATATTGCCACTTGGATAATGCGTCTGATAACATACCTTTCACAGGCTCGAGGAAGTCACGAGCGTGCTTCAAGCCGGCGTTAGCACCGTGGTCGCCCTCGGGGGCGAATCGCATGGTAGCACCATTGCTACCACCGGTACCGGTCTCCTTATCGTAGGTTCCGCTGGCGTGCCACGCGAGACGGACAAGGACGGGGCCGTAGCTACCATCATCGTACTCGTCGTTCTCCTCAAGACGGTTGGCAATCTCGTTGTACACCTTCTGGTAGTCCTCCTTGGTGGGCGTGAAGACCTTGGGCGTAGCAGAAGTACCCTGTGTGTAGAAGTAGTACCCAGCAGCACCTGCGACGGCAGCACCTGCCAGGTAGACCAGACCCGACGAGCTCGAGGTCTTGGGTGGCTCAGACGAGTAGAAACGGCGACCGTGTTGCCGGAAAGCCTGTCGCGAAGAGGTCGCGAACGTGTTTCTGGCGGTGGTACGCAGGGTCGCGCGGGCGAACTGACGAGAAACAGTGGCGGCAGACATCTAGGGCGGGTATAAGTCAGGAATGGAATGTGATATTGGAGCTATGAGAATTGTCTTACTTTGGACTTTCCTGGTGCGCAGCAAGAGGAATGGGAGATGATCAGCCAAAAAAAGGAAAGGAAACACAAAAAAATAAGAGAGGAGGCTGAGATATATTTGACGGAATGAAGGAAAATAAGATAGGAATTAAGGTAATCCTAAGGGTTGTCAGAAAAAGATATCCGAGGACGGCAAGGGAGTCCCGTCGCTACGAAGAGCCGATTGTTTAGTAAGGAAAAATCTGAGCGACCTTATTGGTGGCGACCCCTATTAATTTTCTCTCGGTTTCTCTGAGTGGGCCCATAGGGCGCCCCAAACGGGTTCTCTTGTCTAGAGTCAGGTCAAAGTCAGGTACTCGTTGAACTGGGCTTCCCTAAATGTTATCGATGGCAACATCTGATGCCAGAACAAGTAGCGAATGAGCGTCCAGGCTCGTGGCATCCGATATATGCATGCAACCTGCGGCGCCCATCCAGTTGTATTTTCAGACAAAATGTTATGCATCCACGTGTACTCCAAGATTCAATCGGTTGCAATGCCGAGAAAACGCCATTGTTTTTTTCTTCCTTTCTAAACAGCTTCTAATTCTATGTATTTGTCAAGAATGTTAAAACTATAGAAAGGCGCTATCAGCTACTAAATAAACTCCACTACCGCTAAAGTGAGAAGTATGGAGTACGCGTACTGCACCCGGTCGGGGCCGCACGTCGCCCGCATCAGCGACTGCCTCAGGCCTCTATGTACTATGAGCTACATTGAACGCTTGCAACTGCCAGAGGTAGCTACGCTTATCTCCGATTACCGGCCCATAGCTTCGGCAAAGGCACCTTGTCCGAGGATTACTCCGGAGCCTGCCAATACGCCAAGCGGCACCAAATATTAGAGGTTCTCACATGAGTCAGTATAAAACTGAGTCAACGACGTTCGAGAAGTCAAAAGGCTGGCCATTATACCAACTCACTAACGTAAACGGCTGACGAATACTAGTTGGCAAAATAGACCTTGGTGAATTGATTTATTTCTCGATCAATCGCGGACTATGCGCGCCCAAAGAAAAACTATCCCCTTTGTAGTTTTCCATCCGGAGCTGTCAGGATCATCAACTGACGGCTCGCGACTTTGTGCTCATTATACACATTCGGGCAAATCCTTTCACGCCTACCCATGCCAAATCGTCAATGACCTCGCACACTCCTATTATGCTCCGAGAGCCCCCCCTTAGACAACCGAAATCGAACTATGGTACATATCCATTGTTTCCACCCCTTGGGTATCGCACTCAGTAAGACCAGAATTCCCCCAGTATTCAGGAGTCGATGCTGGAGTCTACTGGAAGGACGCGGTGCCTTGCGCATTGCTGGAGTCGGATTCCATGTAGTACTCAAAATACGCGGGGTACCTGCTCTCAGCCTTTGCTCTGGTCGCCTCATCCATTGGTGCCCTTGCTAGCCCATTCTCCTTAATCGTGGGTTTATCAAGAACCGTCAATGAGGGAGGACTACACGCTGGGTTAGTACAAAGTAAGATTCGGTCAGGAGAAAGTACGCACCCGTAGATCTCACGATCAATTGTCAGGAACTGGTTCATAGCTCCAGGGCCGCCCCTTTCTTGGAGATAGGCAAGATACGTCAAGAACAGTTCTTTCTTAGCTGCCGAAGAAATTCTACTCTTCGCCAACAGCTCGTCGAAGATCTGCTTCACACGCTCGGCATGTTCTGATTCCAGCTCCGAATTCGTCGGCTGCTCTAGCTCGAAGTTGAGCCACTTCTCCCAGAAATGGCGGCTGTCGGCATACCACTGGACATTCTTCAGGAAGACGGTTCTCGCCTCGTCGACCGACCCCTTGATCTTCCACAGCAGGAACGCCCATTGAGTAACCAGGACTGCTTTCGTAAAGATGTTGACGTGTGGCGCGTCAATCTGAGCCTTGTAAACCTGGATGGCAGCGTCGAGGCCAATTTGCCGTCTCTCAAGATTCGCCCAAGACACGATAGCTTCCACGCAGTCAGGTAGCTGCATCAGTATAGCTTCGTGAATGTCTCGGGCGACACCTACGCGGCTGCAAGACTCTTCGAAGTATGCAAACTGCAGTCGGATGCCTGGTCGGCTAATAGGCACAAACAGTGTAGCGGCTCTCATATAGATATGGCGCACTTCTTCCTCCTTGTTAGGCTGTGCCGACATCCATCTAGCATATCGTAGCCAAAACTCGTCGTACAGGGCGCAGGTCACAATACAGCGCTCATAGAGAAAGGTGGTCCTTGCGAAATCGCCCTCGCCCTCTTCAAAGTCAAGGTACTTTCGCCAGTTTGCCAGCTGCGAGTTCTCCAGCTCCGTGACGTGGAAGTACGGTCGTTTGATCTCCGATTCATACGTCCATCGCTTGGTCGTCTCCTCCTGAGTCTTCTGGAAGATCTCGTAGAACATGGTATCAATCTTGGAACGGATATCCCGTTCGACCTCAAGCTCGGGTCGTAGCCCTGTACCATACGCGGAGGTTTCAGCTTCCACCTCTGCTCGGAAACGCGTGAGGGTATCGGCCGGTACTAGCTCATCCATAGGGCGACTGTGGGCAAGCTGACGGAACCGCTCGAAGTAACGAGCGTACTGGTGCATAGGGATGTGGATAACTCGCTGCAGGATAGAGAAGATTTTATCCTGAGCCTCCTGCCTCTCTTCGTACTCAATGTACTTGTCCCAGAAGGGATGAGCGAGGAAGTCGAGACCGGCACATGTTGCGGCTCGCTCGAAGAGTCTAATGTCAACTGTTAGCAAATACGGCTATCTTACAAGGGGGTTCTAGGAGTGAGGGTAGATAGGAGGGCAAATACAGAAGAGGAGGGATTGTGCTAGCAACTGTTCCAATTCCAAATCAATCCGACGGAGGCGCGGGGCTGAGATCACGACGAGGATGTCCACGGTCAAACAAATGACTCTGTAGGAAAACCATGGCCTGGCAGAATCTGTGAGAAAGCACGCAACATTTCATGGATTCTGTTGGCATCTCTCACCGTCAACGACTGAGCAGTCGTGTTTAAACTGAACTTTTCGTAGTGTTGGGGACCGGTATGCATTCTTGCTCTGTTGGTGGTAAATGTTATGGGGGTAGGAAAGATCCAGTTTTACTTACTCTCTGACCAACTGGGGGGTGTGGGTGGTCTCCATCTTGAATGAGCAGTAGGAAGTCCAAAGGTCGACACCATTTGTTATGCTGGCGCATCCGCGCTCATAGATCTAACAAAGGTCAGCTTACGGGAACAAACGAGTATGGTGGAAAGGGATGTGATACCATCTCTGCGGATTCAGGTCCGGAAATATTGAACTCGAGGTCGGCATACTTCTTCCAGTAACCGAAGAGCAGCGGGAACTTGAGGAGGAAGCGGTCGTAAACGTCGCGAAGCGTGGCGAGTGCTTGGGGACTGGAGTTTCGGTTCAGGCCGCCTTCTTGAGCCTCGCATGCGCGAACAAGTTTCTCCCAGGATTCGAAGTTGTCGGTGTCGGCTTCCTGCTCATAGTTAGAATAGGTCTAGATGTCATTTCGAATGAAGATTGGTCGGATCGAGGGTCCGGGTTACGTACCACTTCCAATGTCAGCTTCTTTATCTCGGCATTTTCCTCGTCGGAAGCGCCGAAGTTGTTGAAGTCGGCCATAGTGATGGCGCACTTAGACGAATCGTGTGACGATGTGAATGAGGCAACGGCAAAAGAGTGGAAAGGTGAGTGGGCGCGAGGCTGCGGGAGAAGATGAAATTCACCAAATTGATGTCGCAGGGATTTGACGCAGCGCAGGTTCAATCGGTGGTTGCTATAGATAGTTGCAATTCGACTCTTTCATTCGACAGGTATAATGCAGGATCTGATGCTGGATAAATAAACGGAATGGGATGACAATAAGCTTTCGAGATCGATAGACAATGATGATGGTGAGAGGAAAATGGTTGGCGGAACGGAAAGGAAAGGCACATGCAACTCCAACCTAAAAATGAGGCTGGGGAGCAGTACCTAGTAAACGTTATCTTGCATGTGGTCCGTGCCGCTCCCTAACAAAGTTCGACTACATAACAAAGAGCTTAGGCTAGCTGCTTTAGTCGGTACCTACTCACACACTGTACCCGGGGCAATGTCTCCCTCAGTTGACCTATTATTAGAATTTATTCGATTCACCAACGGCGGGATCGCAGGAAAATCATGGCAAACATGGCGCGGCTGCCGAGTTGCAAACAAGTCGAAATTAATCACGATATTCAATTCCAACTGCAACTTAGATTGTCGAACGAAATTAAGCAGTCTCTAGTTGCATCGAAGGTTTCTCAGCTAAATAAGATACGTACCGGGCGTACAGGGTGTTATGTACTGTAGGCGTACTGTAGGCCCAAGCGCTAAAATGGATATTCTGTCAGAAAATTTTATTTGCTACAAACAATCACTTTCTCTCCTCGATGTCCTCGAAGATATTCACATTTCTCGTCATTTTGAAGACAATGAGATATGATACGACACGTTCTTTTGCAACATAACGCAGAGCCTCGTATAAAGCCCTTCCAACTAATCGCAAGTGCGACACATAGCTGGAAATGGGCATGTCAAAGTAGTAGGTCTAAACGTTTCAATCTCTTTCTCCCCCATCTCCATTATTACCCTTATCTCAAAGCTCTTTTAAGGAGTAGCAGGCCGGTGATGATACTCCAATAATCAATTCAATGATAGGAAGAGGGATATCCAAATTGGAAATGATCTCAAATTATCAAATCTGAGGCCTGCTTTGTCTGACGTTTTGTTTCTTGTCTCGTTCATCTTTGCCACTTATCTCTTTACCATACCCTAGTTTTCGGTTGTTGTGAAAACTGAAAGGAGGCATTGGAAATATCTCCGGTTTTGCGGCGAGCTTAGTTTCTATTGTAACTATGCCCTAGCTTATGTAGAAGAGTCTCTCGTAGGGTATGCTTCGTACATCTATACAAGTCAATCAAGTTAAAGAGTCTAAAGGGACAGGTAGTCATAGAATAGGACTCTAGAGGATGGTCTTTTGAATATCTCGAAGGGTGGTCACCAAAGACTTAGGATGTGTCGAGTTCATCGCTAGTGAATTCAGTTGCGTGCCCTCTATGTATAGCAAGACCAATGTCATTCGAGAGCGTCCAAGTATCAATAGCCACCTTTTGTCTCTCCTTACTCCTGTTATACAATGCTTCTCAAACAAACCTCCAACCCGAGACCGAGTCGCTAGCGCCTATGGGTATTTTTTATCCTCAAGTCCAAATGCCGCTGTGTCCATACTCCAAGTGAAAGCTATGCGTCTAACAACGACTCTGCCACCTTGGTCGTCGTCCACCTCCACGTATGTGGTGAACTCGTACCATCTATTATATTTGCCGAGTAATCCCCCCTCTGGAAGAGAAACGTGCCGCCCACGTCAAATTTCAAACATATCGTCATTGTCGTCCCCGAATAATGAGGCCAAGTCGGCCTCTTCCGTCTCGACATCACGTCCGCCTGTAGGGCCAGGATCTGGCGGGTTTGGTGGGTTTGGTGGATTTGGCGGATCTGGCGGATTCGGGGGATTCGGGGGATTCGGGGGATTCGGCGGGTCCAGCGGATCGTAGCATCCGGCTGGATCTAGTCTCACTACTCCAGGTACCGGCAACCGCTGGTACGGGGTGACGGTCACGGTTTGCTTGCCTTTGTCTTTCCGAGAAGCTTCTGGGCTCGGCGTAGACGGGCTGCAGACTCATCAATGGTTAGCCTGGGCCTTCTACGCTCGCTGTCATCGCTCAACCCGTCTAGGGTCTCAACTGACCCTGCATCTGCATTTGCTGCATCTGCTTCGGGCTTCGCATCATACCGGTACGCGCGGTACATCTCCGTAGCGCGAGGGCGAATCTTGTGGTCGTCGGACGACACCGAGTCTTTCGATCCTTTGAACAATCGTTTCACCCGCCGTACAATGCGCTTCTTCTTGAATTTCTTTCCCTTCGAGGCAACGACCATTTTGGCACGCTTGAATGGTCGCAGTGGCCTTTTCACCGCCCTTCTGATCCGTATCTTTCTGGGTGTTGTATAATCCTTCGACGAGGTGACGTCCCCAATCCCCTTAATGCTGGCTTCCGACCGAGGACTTGACCTGCTGCGTACAAGGCCCTCGTCCCCATGCTCTCTAAGCCGTGCGAACGACACGCCTTCGTCGATGGGCAATAAACAAATGGGACATATCGGTGGTCCGTCCGATGGTCCTGCCAGAAAAGTGGCCGGTCCAGACGGGGCGGGAGCAGGTTGGACGACAGGTTGGACGACAGGCTGCTGTGGCGGCTCGGGAGGGATTTCCGAGGCCACAGCCGTGTTCGCTGTAGACGTAAGCAATGCGTCTTTGCTATCAGGCTCGCGGATAGCGGGCGCGGAACACGAGCAGTAGGTCTCGGTCGATTTGACCTCAGCTCTCCAAATATTAATCCGAGTTATTGTGCGATGAGATACTTCGCCCAGCACCACGGAACCCCCCATCCTGTCATATAATATTGCTTTGATACCCGCGAATAATGTACCAAGGTCCCGGGGTTACATGCGCCGTGAGCTCTGGAGCAGGGATATGAATGGCGATCCATCAGCTACAGTCGGTCGACATAATAGGGGGAGTTCATGCCGCAAGGGTCTCGGTCGTCCAAGTCGTAAGCTAAGCCAAGCCGTAATCCAAGTACAGATGTAATATAACTCGAATCGTAGAATGTATAAGTCCTCCTAATGCTATAGCTAACTCATTGGAATCTTACTATTTTGAATTGTTGAGGGAATTCTGAAAAGTCATCAGCGCGTGACTAGGACGCGCCATCCAAGACAATCCAGAGCTTTATCTTATCAAGGTGTGACGTCAAATTCCACCGAGGCTGTTCGGTGCACAGCAACGACCCATCTCGTGAGTTCTTACCTTATTGGGCCTTTGTGCAGAAGCTGAACTAATTGGATTGGATAACTGGAAGGTGTACTGGATGTCTTACGATCAACATAGGCAAGCGCAGACAAAGACAATTAAGCACGACTTGAGCACCCGGCTATACTTGCCACTTAAGGTTTGTTCATGGTTCCACCCTCTTCTGATATCACGTGTATTAGTCAACAACTTTTCCCCTTGAGTCCGTCTTCTAGGGAAATTTCATGTTTTAGCCTAGTGTCGTGAGAATAACGTCGTATATACTTATGCAACTATGAAGTACCACCGTGAACGCCATGCTGAACCAACACCCAACACCCGTCTAAATGCGATACTACCGAATCCAGCCATGTCTCTAGCTTGGTTTCAAGGTTTCCCATCCGTTCATCTCGGCACCGTCATCGCCGCCGAGAAGGTCGACTGACCGATTCCTCGTTTCCGCCCGAGCGGGTGGCATATGCTGCTGTTGTTGCGGGCGTACCGGCAAAACTGGCTTACGTTCTGTGGTCCCTAGACCGGGCAGACTGACCCGACCCGAGGACATGGCTAAGCTTGATGTGCCCGTACGGTTATGAGGCTCACTAGTATCTAGGCGAAGCGGAGGTGATGTTGTCTTAAGCATCCCACCTGTTAATGTGCCAGATCTACTGGCTTCCAGTCTGGAAGTTAAATTGGAGATGTTAGTAGTAGTTTTACGTGGGATATGAGGTTTCGGTGTTTGCGGATCTAGGAGTGCATCGAAACTGCCAATATCGGGGAGGGGACTAGTTGTTGGTGAAGTAGATGTGAGGTGAGCTGGTTTCCGAGCTACGGGAGGAGGTGCCTTAGACTTATTCGACGTCTGGGACGACGAAGATACAGTTCTCAATTGTTGTTGCGATATGGTGTGTTGTGGTGCTCGCAAAATGGGTTGCGCACCTGAGGAAGGGGCAGACTGCGAAGACTGTATGAGACTTATAGTTGTCTGCCTCCTGGGAGGAGGTGGTGGTGGGGCTTCGTTCCTCTGTGTAGGCATTTGCTCGTCAAGCAAGTTGATCTGGCCGAACTTAGTGGGCAACGTCGAAGGATCAAACGGTGGCGGCAGCTTCCTAGGCGAGGAGTTGGATGCAGCGGACGTTGAGAGGAGAGTAGAGTGATTGATATGCTCATATGGTGAGCTGGAGATGCTGGAGAACGAGGAGAGCCTCGAATTTGACCTTGGCACTGCAACCCAGTCTGGTTCTTCGGTTGGAGTGAATGGATTCGAGGGGCGGTTGGGGTTAAGCACAGCTATCGAATTATCGCGATTCCCGCTGCCAGATTTCGGTGGACCAATTGTAGATTTCGCCATCTTGCCACTCTCAAGCCACCATCTCTGACGATCGGAACTCGCCGGGGGTAGACCCGGCTCGATTGGCTCATACCCAATGAGGTCTTCGTCATCTTCGGAGTCCTCGCTGAGCAGACTTGATGCTGTATGGCCAACTTCGGCCTTGCGACGCTCGTATAGCTCCCGACTGATGTGTTCTCGAAGGGCCTCGTCCACAATATTTACTGTGCATTGAAACGTTGCAAATACTGGGCGATGATCCGAGAAGCGTAAAGGAGCGCAGTTGTATGATGATTGCCTTATATTCGTGCCTTTGCGTAGGATGCGATCTGTCCATGCCGGAATACGCGCTTTTTCGCTGCCAGGTTGTTAGCCGAAGTCTTAAGTCCAACAACCTATATCGACTTACGAGGTATCATATCTGTCAGTACCGACATCGAATTTGTACGTCGGCATGAAGGTTATTCTAGCTTCTGAATAATATGGGAAGGATAGTCCCGCAACCATTTGTAGGTTTAACTGAAGATTGTCAGCAACAACCACTTTGCTCAATGAGACTGTGAACGTACCTGATCATTTTCGTACAGTTTCTCCAAATCCCTTTTCTGAAGCAGATCCATGACTTTTTCATGCGATAGCCCAATACGATAATTGAAGTCACCAAGCCAGATAACCGTGTCTATAAATTCGTAAGCACCTAAGCATTCCATTAAGCGTAGTAGCCGTCTTACCATGGTCATCGATTCCCCTATTCCTCTGGAACCGTAGTCCGTGGTGAATAGTAGCGTAGTCTTTATTCCTTTCGTCGTAGTTGGAGAACCCAGCAGCGAGATGGGCTGTCACAAAGCACAGCTGAGTATTTGCGTACTCCATTCTGATGGCGACGGCACCCTTGTTCCCAGCTATGCCGGACATGCCGGTTTTCTTGACACTTCCTTCAACATTCTTGATCTTTGGGAGCGATGATGCCTTCACAAAAATGCACAAGGCTGCACCGACTAGTTGCCCGCTCCGAAGTAAGACATACTTCTCCCCTCCTAGTTGTTTGGCACGATTGTTTAGTGTCTTTTTGATAGCTCTCTCCCATAGCTGCTTCCTTGTAGGGTCGCTGTTCATAATCTGTTGGGCGCTCAATTCGACAATCTCCTGGAAACCGACGGCCATAATCTCGGGCTGTGCCGAACCAAGCTCCTGAGGACAAAGCCAAGGGGACAGGTCTTCATCGATACCGTTAGTACGTCCATTTAAGTTAAACGACCCGACCCATCTATATCCAGTCAGCATTTATATATAACATTGAAATGATCTCAAGGTAACTTGACTCACATCCTGATATTTTCTGTCGATGAATACTCGGCACTTCGCTTACTGAGTTCGCCAGATATAAAATCGCTGATTGGATCAAAAAGGTGAACAGGAGTTTGACCAACTAATCGTCCTAGGAGCATATCAATCGTGTTTTGTCTTGCTTTGTCGGTGAAGTTGTTAATGTAAAGCCGTGTTGCACTTTTCCGGGCATCCGCAAAAGCACCGGCTAGAGACATTTTGCCATGCCTTGTAAATGAGGATTTGAGAGCACCCGTCCCGGCATAGATTCTCGACAGGGCGTCACCGTTATCAGCCCAAAGAGTAGAATGCCGCATCCAGAAATCCGATGCGGCGTATTCTCCGCGGTGATTTAGGAATGCCTCGACAGCCATTTGCGAGATAAGCGTCTGAATCAGATTGGTTCTGTCTAAACAGTCTAGGCAGTTCGTTCGAAAGACTCCTTCCTGCTGAAGCACGACAACCATTCTCTGGTGGCCAGTCGGCTCATTCGTATCAGCCGTATCGTCCGTAAGTTCGGCAAGATAATAAGCGAAACCATCGGCAGAGTGCTCGATGTATCGCCGAATTTCACGGGCAGCTTCATATCCTGCAGCCTTGGTCTCCGCATGAAAATCGTAGTCCGTTTCCCGTAGTAACGCATGGTCGGATGACTGCTTCTCACCAACACGACCAAGTGAACAGTGCTGCAACCCATAATGAAATAAATGTGTGAGCTCCGCCTCGCCCGGCTTGGTCGCGCTAAGTAGATTGACGATGTGCACAGCGCCGTAAGACTGCTCTAGGTCCCCGAAATGTTTGTCAAAGGCTGGCTGTGTCCCATCAGCAGAACGCGTAACAGTGATCTTCTGCTGACCCGGAATGAGGCCCGGAGTCTGCTCCCAGAACACTGGCACCGAGCCGCGAACCTGGGCGTACGAAAAGAGAACGCCAGAGGGACTCCAATAAATCGTCTCTGTTTCCACGAAGTTGGCCACATGTCCGTCGTCATCGATACCACGACTGTTGAAGCGAGTTCCAGCTCGTTTACATGACAAACGGGAAATAACCGTTAGGTAAGACGGAAGACCTGACCTACCATCCCGCAAAGGTGCTGCACTCTGGGGGATTGTCATGGTTAAGCAGAATCCTCGTATAGCGGAGGTCAGAATTCTGGAGGCATCGAGAGCTTCGCGCTCATGCGCCAGGAGTCGAGATCTAAACTGAACCAGAGGACTAATCATGAAATAGTTCCATAGAAAAGAATCGTCGAAGTTGTCTATGTCAAATGTGTCTGAGTCTATTGGCCTAGAGACGATGTCAGCCTCTGCTGCTGAATCTGGACCATGTTCACCATGATATGAGGACAGGACCATGTGACGCTATATAACACAATGCAAAAGGGCGTGACAAACCTATCCTGTAGTCTATTTGTCAGATCAAAGTCTGTACTGTAGTAGAAGCTGCCGTTGCTTAATAGCTTCTGCAGCTCCTGATATGGGTATTCTATTTCACCCTCTCTTCGACCGAGACTCTGGCCATATGTAGACACCGAGTCGGATGGGTCGCTATCGTACGTGTTCAGTGAGATTACGTTATCGTACTCTGAGCTATTCAGGCAGAAGAAGTCGACGCTCGCAATCCTCTCGACCGTCTCTCCGGGGCGCAAGGTTGCCACCCGTACCGCTTGCGTGATTACGCATAGGAACACGTCCTGATTTATCGATATGAGACCAAGGGTTCCGTAGATGGGGCGAGGGGTCAGAGGCCTGAAGTCGCTAAGAAGTTGCTTGGAGATGGGAGAGAATTCCACCATGCACTTTGACACGGCACCGTCGCCGATGGCGCGGGGCCTCGCTGACGAGACGGATGTAAGCGAGCCATTGGCAATGGCTTCGCTGGTGGTAGGGCTGTATCGGAAAATCAGAGCATGAGTCGGCGTCGCAATGGCGATTGCTCGGTGAGGATATTCGCGGATGAGCAGTTGACTGGCCTTTTCAGCTGGTAGCGGTGCAGCGACGTTTCGAGTTGCAGGCGGATACTGATCCATGCTGAACTAGCAGGACAGCGGAAAAGACAATACGGGTCGTTTCGAAGAATATCACATGCTACCTGGAGGTATCAAAATCGAGATTGAGCAGCGGAGATAAAGACAAAAGACAAAAAAAGAAAAGAAAAAGGTGGCATCTACGTATGTGAGTTACTGTTGCACATGCTCCAATCTAAGTTGTGCCCTGTGACGTTAGACGCTCTGCCACTGGTCAGCCCTGTGAATTGATGGATCAAATTGGTTAATTTTCGCTGTGGGGAGAGGGCACTAAAAACCTTGGAGAAGGGTCGGCTAGGCTAGGTACAGTAGGTGGGTAGGTGGGTCTCGGTACCGATGAGGCTGAAGCTGAAGCAGAGAGTTTCATTCACTCACCTATACAGTTAACCTTATCTATCAATAGCTATATACTTTAGAAACTAGATACATTAAGTTTTCCAAGCTTTTATTCATCTATATTTGTATTAAATAGACCAGGATGATGATTGTACATATTGACTCTATTCCACATATCTAAGGGCAAACAAGAAGACTGCTAGGTACCTATATACTCACGACGGCTACTATCACGGCTCTACCCTATCAGCTCCCACTGATACCTCTTGCAAATGTTTTAAGAATGCAATCGACTTCTGGCCTAATGGATGATCCCTCGGAAGTCGCATGTCTACTCTTTCCAGAGCAGTCCTACAGCTCTCTATCGCTTTAGTTGTATCACCCTCGAGTTGGTGAAGGCGGGCCAATTTATAGAATGCGTAGGCACAATCGGGGTGCGCAATGCCGCGATTAGCATCGAGATGCTTGATCGTGTCTAGGAGGAGGACCACCGCTTCTCTCCTCCTTCCTTGTCTCGAGTATACACGGGCCAGCTCGCCTCGGCCCATCAGCACTCCCAAGTGCGTCTTACTCAGGCTTCTTTCTCCGGCTCCTATGCCCCACATGAGCATCTTCTCGGCTTCTTCCAAGAGGCCGGCATTAACATAGATCTTAGCAAGATAACAAAGTGCCCAGAGGGACCAGGGGTGCTCTTTGCCGAGCTGTTCCAACCTCTGTTGATGTACCTGGCTCATCATCAATCTTGCTTCATCGATTTGGCCTAAATCCATGAGAGCCATGGCCAGATTACCCATTGTAGCCAATGTGTCGAGGTGTGTATCACCTAGCAGAGTCCGGCGAGCCTCTAGAACCTGCCGATGAGCCTGCATGCTTTCTTCAAAGCGGTGCCATGACCCAAACGTAACACCGAGATTATCAATTGCTGTGAGGGTTAGGGGGTGTCCGGATCCCATAGTCTCTCTAGCCCTCTCTGCTGTTAGTTGCTGTAAGTCCAAGGCTTCCTTGTACTGCCCGTGAAGCCAATATGACCGTCCCAATTGGTCCATGGCCTGTATGGTTGATTCGTGGCGTTCGCCATACAAATTCGTTCGGGATTCTACAACAAGATGTTGCAGAGGTATGGCCTCTTCAAGTCTTCCGAGGCCCCAGAAAACGCCAGCTAGGCCTAGCATGGCAGCCATAGACTTCTCATGTCGAACTCCTAGTAGTTGTACCAATGCATTCTTAACAGCTAAGAGATGAGTGGCCGCGCTTTCGAAGCGGCCACGACTAGCATGAACATAACCGCATTTAGCAGATTGGGTAATCTGGTCCCGAATTATCATCAGCAGGGTTGGCTGAAATAACTTGGTCAGTTGTATCCTGGTTGGGCTAAACTCGCTCACCGGATATGTTATCGGGTTACCGTACTCCTGAAGGCATAAGTCAAGGTGCGGGATGACGTCTCTATGAAAGTCACTATCGGCTTCATGGTCCGCTTCCGGGGGGAGGAGTATTGATTCCGTAATGGTATTGAACGCCATCGAAGCCCATATGTGTCTCTCCGATGCCGACAGGCTGTCCCGGGCCCAAGCATGAACCAACGGATGGAGCGAGAATGTTTGGTTCTTTCCGTCGTAGCTAATCAAAGACAGAGACTGGAGCTCACTGATAGCCCAGGTTACTCGATACTTGTCAAGTTCATCCCCATCATTTCTTAGGAAGTCCGGTAATATCTTGGGTGGCTCTAGACGCGCTATCAGGTGTCTCAATACCCTTGACTTTAGAGGGTTGTCCGTGCCGTATCTAGTAGATTTGCGCCTGTTTAGAACTGCTCGAGTGAATATCTCTACCGGAATGTGCTCGAAGTGATAAAATGAAACGATCTTCAGTAGTTCTGAGGCATCCCGGGACTTCGTGCTTTTCTTTCTTAATAAAAATTCCAGTGAGACATCAAAAGTCGAGTAAACAGCTTTTAGCATGTCATCGTCTTCGTCATCGTCTTCGTCTTCTCTTCTCTTCGAGTTTTTCCTCCGCTGCAATGTGCTTCTTGAAGCAGAGTGGAGATTGAGATAATCACCAAGCTCACAGATCCGCCGGTAAATACAGTTGCCAGCATGTATGAGAGCTAGGGCGAGATACCCCAAAGACTTTGCGATGAGGTTACCAGTGGAGACAGTTGATGTATCCCATGGCTTTGGAATGTCTGCTTTCAGTAGAAGGAGATGTAGTGCTTCCTCTTCTTTAAGTCCCTTAAGCTCGAGTGATCCCAGAGTCCCCTCCTTCCGTAAATCGGGATTTCTCGTTGTTATAAGAATATGTGATTTGTCCCCCACGGGGTAAATGTCTCGAAGGCTTAGAGTAGGATCATCCGCATTATCTATGATGAGAAGCCAGGGATCATTCAGCTGGGAAAGGAAATGATGGCCCGCATTCTCAGTAGCCTCTAAGCCACCTAGCTTTGCAATCTTGCAAAACGAATCTTTGATCGTCTCTCTAGAGGCAGCATATATGGTGAAAATACTATGGTAACTGTAAGAGTATTAGCCTGTGATCACAGTCGTTCAATTTTTAGATACTAGAGAACATACAAATTTCGATAGTCTTCGGCAAACTTGGAGCAGAACTGTGTTTTGCCAGACCCTCCCATGCCGAAGACGACAAATGATTTTCGCTTTGCGGAAACATTCGTGTTTCCAAGTGGGAAGAAGGCATCTTGGAGGAGTTGAAACTTGTCCTCGCGACCGATGAAGTCTGGTGCAGTGTCTTGCGGTGGGAAGAAGTGCTTGTTAAATACCTCAGTTGCAGACATATGCTGATGCTGAAATGTGCTCTGTGAATGAACATCGAAGGCTAGACCCCCGAGCTCATACAACTCGCCGGCCCTTTGCTGGTTTAGGGCTGGAATGGCCTGGGTCCACCGGTGCGAGATTACTCTAGGTGCATCATGGCAATATCTGGAGAGTGCCTCGATGATGGTGCGGTAACTTGATGAGCTAGTCGAGTTGAACTTGATCATGCCAGTATGTGTTGCGTAGATGCCGGCCTTTTCCGCGTTGTCCAGGTTAAGAACAGCCGAAGAAGGGTCGACGACATACTCAGTCCGGTCACCAAAGGCCGTTGGCAACTCCTCCCAGAAAAAGAAGGTATGAAACTGTTTCATTATAGGAGCAAATTCTACATTAATTGACTGGAAGGAGATCTCGTCATCTCCAGAGACACGAACAAAGCGGTTTATGTTGGTCAGCTTTGAGTGCTTGCTGGAATTGGCGAGTTTCTCGAGCGATAGCCAATGTGACTTCAGAGTGCGATCATGTGGCGTCCCGAAGAATAATATGGCAAATGTTGATACAAACTGATCCCATAGATGGTCGATCTTCGCCGCAGTCCTGGTAGAAGAGTATACCAGACTCTTCTTAACTAAGAGTCCACCAAGCCCATGACAGATGAAAATGATCGGGCGTCTTCGCATTCCGGCGAAGTTCCGATCTGCGTAAAGCTCTTGAACAAGGCATTCCGCAATTCTTTGGATGGTAACAGAGGCATCATTCGCCAAGAACCTCGATAGCGACGCATCGTAGCCGTAGGTCAATACTCGGGCTCCGGGAATTTGTTTTGGTAAGAGATCTCGAAGCCAATTAATTCCAGTATCCGGGTCGGTCCAAGCATCAACGGAATCTTCATTCAGTCCATGAACCGCGATAATACTATTGAAATGTTAGTGATTGATACCGACAGAGATGAGAGCCTTACTCGACTAGTTGATCCTTCGACCCTGTTTTGTCCGTCTCTTTATTGTGTAGGCAGATCAAGCCACGCGGCATCCTTGTATAAATAGGATCTTAATAGTAGTAGTAATAAAACACTCCCAAGTCAGGGCCTCACAACATGAATTTCTTCTTAGCTCCATGGGAATTATAGAACACCTGGCCCAGGGATGAGGAATAACAGAAATAGATATGGCTAACGATCCTAAGACTTGTTGGTTACCCCACCTAGGAGTATGCAAGCCGGGAACATGCAGGTCAAATCCAATTAATGTCGCAGTATGGGTAACCGGTGTAAATGGCGAAGGCTGGGGCGGCCAGGTCAGGGTATCACGAAGGTACCATATAATTGCCAGTCTGCTCTCCTCCCCCCTTTTCCCCGTCCCGGCGATTGATGGTGGTGATTTTACATGATCGGCCTTTGGGAGAATTCCAGGATGCATATCTCCGGTTCAGCGAGCGCCTTGATCCTTCTCTGCGGCGTAATCTGCTTGATTCGTTTGCTCTACAGATGGATATCCGAGTACAGGGTGAGCAACTCTCGCTTCAAGCCACCATAGATAGGTACTCACTCTTATTAGGCGGACCGCGCTCTTGGCCTTAAACATGGCTGTCAACTCCCTCCGGAATTGCCCAAACGTTGGCCCTTAGGTATTGATAGAATCAAAGAGCTCTGGGACTCCAACGCCGACGGTCGTCTTCTCGCATTTCTCTGCTCCATCGCAAAGGACTATGAGCCTAGAAACAACTTGTGTCAATATCTTCTGATCGGGCCGCGTGCCTTCCATATTCTACACCCTATGAATGTTGAGACTCTGTTGTCGACCAATTTTAAAGGTTAGGAGCCAAGGAAGTATATAACTCGCAATACTGTTAAGCAAATCTAATAACCTGGTGATCATATAGACTATAGTCTTGGTTTAAGGGCGTCGGTGTTTGGTCCCTTGCTGGGACCTGGTATCTTCACTCAAGATGGTACAGAGTGGAAGCATTCTAGAGAACTTCTGCGAAAACAATTCGTTCATGCGAGGTATCAGAACCTCGATCATTTTCGCGAACATGTCGACAACCTCATCATCTGCATTTACAATGAATCAGAGGCTGGCAACATCGTCGACCTGCAACCCTTGTTCTTCAACCTCACCCTAGATACCGCGACCGCGTTGCTCTTCGGCCGTTCGGTGTACAGCCTGAGAGGAAACATTGACCAGAATGCCGCGAACAAGGAGTTTGCCTATGCTTTTAGCATCGCCCAAGGAGGTCTGGCGAAACGCTTCCGTCTGGCGCCCTTCCACTGGCTTTATAACCCCCCATCGTTTCGAAGAGCTTGTCGAAAAGTCCACCGGTTTGTCGAACAATATATTGACGAAAGAGAGAGAGGCGGCAAGCTCGGATCAGATGAGAGTCCGAGTTGGTTTCTGAATCAAGTGGCCGAGTCATCAAGTTCCAAAGTCGAGGTCAGAGATCAACTCGTCAATGTCCTGCTAGCAGGGAGAGATACAACGGCATGTTGCCTATCGTGGACTTTGTATATGCTTCTCTCAACCATAACTCCGCTCACCATAATAACTGATGTGTCTATAGCCGTTTGCTTGTCCGACATCCCCAGGCAATGCATCGTCTTCGTCTGGAAGTCTCGACTGTCATGGGCGGCTCTTTAGATCCGACCCGAGAGCAAATTCGCAAGATGCCCTTTCTATCCTGTGTTATCAAAGAATGTCCGTGTTCTGGTTGTCATATTTACCTGGTAGACCTAAGACTAACATTTCCAATATTCCAGCCCTCCGCTTGTATCCTCCCGTGCCACTCAACAATCGCGAAGCCATCAAGACTACAATCTTTCCAATAGGTGGTGGTCCCGACGGCAAAAGCCCCATACTTGTTAGGAAAGGTGAACTAGTCGTGTTCTCGCAATATGTGAACTCAAGAAAAAAGAACATATATGGCCAAGATGCAGATGACTTTCGCCCCGAGCGCTGGGAGACAGGTGAACTAGACAACATAGGATGGGCGTATTTTGTGAGTGTATCATCTACTCTGCAGTCTTATGGATGCTGTATTCTAACATCAAACATCGCAGCCATTTCATGGTGGCCCAAGGCAATGTTTAGGAGAGGACTTCGCTTTAATGGAAATATCTTACACCATTATCAAGCTTCTACAGACATTCCCCAAGATAGAGCTACCTGAAGGGGTGAAGATTGAGCCTGTGGGAACGGAACGACAACTATTAACACTGGTACTAGCTAGTGCTGATGGGTGTAAAGTTTCGGTTTCTAATGAGTAAATATTACTGGATAGGCGAGCGTTCGGGTACAGACTTAGATAGTGTGTGATGGATGTCTCAGGTGTGCATCCGCTGGTCAGGCTTCAGCCGACGGCGGCCAGCCTTTCCTAGGCCACCGCCGTTCCCAGTAGATAGCTAACCACCACGCTCAAATCGTCATATCTACAGTATTATCTGAATTCAACGAGCCTATTAGTGTGCTTGATAATACATGAAATACTGATCATATTCAAAGGCTACACGGGATTGAATATTGTTAAGGTGTAGCAAGAGACATAGAAGCCTCTTGGGGCAGTGCAGCCTGACGGTACGTATGACCCCCTCACTTTGCAGACGCCATGAAACGCCCCTCGGAGTTGGTGAGTTGGGGGCTGGTATCTGTTGAATTTGACTACTACGCTGTACCGACATCCATATCGTCATGCTAGTAAGATACTCCGGTCAATATATTTCCACACCTCCGATGAAAATACCCGCATTGACTGGGGAACCATAGTTAGTGATCACCCAACGCTGGCTCCCAGACACGACTAACCAACCTCAGAACCAACACTTGTAACTTTGGGCCGTTCCTAGTCAGGCTGTACACCTTCGAGCACACTCCAATGACAGATGAAGGGAAGTTATGTGGAATAAAGGAGGTGTACCGGCCAAACGATAGGGAGGCTGAAGTAGAGTACGTGACCCCTTTCCCCGAATTGGTGGGCCTCTTTACTTACGCGAATACCAAAGCATCGTAGCAGTCCATGGTCTAAACGGAGACGCGACCAAGACGTGGACCGGAAAGAAAAGACAGGTTTCCTGGCTTAGCCACCCCGAATTCCTACCGAGATACGTCAAGAATGCTCGCGTGCTCGTATGGGGTTATAATTCCAGCTTTAGCAGCCTGACAGGCGCCGAGCCATCGAAGGCTCGGATCCATCACCACGCCCAGACTCTGGTGGCACAGCTATATGCCGATCGCAAGATCGAAGACAGGGTTGAGAAGCCCATAATCTTCATCTGTCATTCCTTGGGCGGGCTCGTTGTGAAGCGTGTAAGTTAACGGCAGCCTTGTCCTCTCATTCGGATTCGGCCTCGTTGCTGACAAAGGGAATAATACCCCCTACTCACAGGCCCTGGCCTACTCCAAATCCAGGAGTTCGGATAAGATTGCCCATCTCCAGACCATCTTCACCTGCACCCACGCCATCATGTTCTTCGGCACGCCGCACCACGGCTCCTCGAAGGCGAACCTCCTGCTCACGCTACAGAAGTTGGCCTCGCTCACCATGCCACGACGGGTGGGCCGGATGGAGCGGGGCCTAGTCGCGGCGCTGGAGGAAGAGTCAGAGACGTTGGAGAACATCACGGACTTCTTCGTGCCGCTGATGAAGCACTTCAGCATCGCCTTCTTCTGGGAGCAGGAGAAGACGGACCTGCGGTACACGCGGGACTACATCGTCCAGCAGGAGAGCGCGGCGCCCAACTACGACGACACGGAGAGGGCAGGCATCGCAGCCGACCACTCGGGCATGGTCAAGTTCGAGGACAGCGCCTCATCCTGCTTCCGCCTAGTTGCCTCGATGCTGGTGCGGTACTGCGAGGAGGCTCCGGGCGCCGTCGCGAGAAAATGGCTCAGCTCGATGCAGGCTCTAGCCCAAGACCGCTGCGATGAGATGGTGGATAAGATCACACGCATTCAAACTCTTCCTTACATGCCATCTCTCCCGGCGAATATTCCTAATATCCAAATAGTTGGACAGGAAGTGTGCTTTGAGAAAGCGACGGCTGGCAAAAGGCCATGATGATAGGGAATCACCAAGTTGTCAATGTTCAACTTAATACAGTATGATCTCAATATACTACACGAATTAGTGACCTCAGAGCCTTTCCTTTTTGGAATGTATCGTGAATTTCCTAGGGCATTTATATTGCTGTCGTATCGACCACTTTAGGAGTGTTGTACTATCTCGGGGATCTTGATTAGGCTTATTCATGTTTAGAGGTAGTCTTCGCATAAGAGGTGGTGATAAAAAAGAATGAATGGCTTATGGCGTGGCTAGGTGTGGCATAGCTAACCAATCAAACGCTGTAAAACTAGTGCACGAGCTACCGACCTGGTAGTATCCATGGATGATGCATTTTCTTACTTCGGACGACACTTAACTCTGGGAACAGCGAACATTATCACAATCAGGGACGTTTGTAAATACCAAGTTTTAAAACCTCAGGAGAGCAGATGTTCAGTTCTTATTTTTATTTCTGATGTTGGGGGTACGCATTACGGAGGTGCGAATCGTCAACTGGTGAATGCGGTGAACACGCACCAACGCAGAAGTCCAGCCAAGGTGTTGCAGTCTGTTCGGGGCCAACCATCAAACTTCTCCGAACGGTGAATCAAGGCATGGATCATTCGCGGCTTCACCTAAGGTGGTCCGGTAAACTATCTTGCGTGATGCGTAACGGCTAGCGTACAAGACCGGCCCTAGGGAATGTGCAGTGTTGATCAAAGGAAAAGTGAGATATCTCTTCTCAAAAACACAAAAAAATGAAAAAGGGGTGCCGGGGAAACGTGTATGAAACTGTCCACACGACCATCAACGAGCCCTCGCCGCCCCTGTACATGCAGAGGGTAATTGAGAAATACAGCCATTGTTGTGGAAATGTGTGTGGTGATGTCGAGCAGACGAGATACTATAGCGTATCCTCTGCTGACAGATCCTCGAGTGAAACGCGACAAGGGAAACCTGCCCGCATTTTCCAGTCCTGCGTCAAAACCAACTCCAGTACCGTCCCTACCAACCGATGCTTACGAGTCCTTCCCCAGCTGGGTATCAACGGAACCCCGGCCCTTTAGAAAGTCTGAAGAGTATGCATATTCAGCTGAGGCAAGGAGGTATCAATGAAGGGTTGTCTAAGACTCGGTGGGAGCGGCCTCCTCCTTGGGCTTCTCAGCTTCCTCGGTCGGCTTCTCCTCCTTGGCAGCCTCCGGAGCGGCGGCCTCACCCTCGGCGCTCTCCGAAGAGGTCCACAAGGTCAGGTTGTCACGGAGGAGCTGCATGATGAGAGTGCTGTCGCGGTACGACTCCTCAGACAGCGAGTCGAGCTCGGCGATGGCATCGTCGAAGGCCTGCTTGGCAAGGTGGCAAGCTCGATCGGGCGAGTTGAGGATCTCGTAGTAGAAGACTGAGAAGTTGAGGGCAAGGCCGAGACGGATGGGATGCGTGGGAGTGAGTTCAGTCTGGGCGACATCGGTGGCACTCTAAGGGGAAAATTACGTTAGAGATTGTGCAAGTTAGGTAGATTTGCGACCTGT
This sequence comes from Hypoxylon crocopeplum, assembly GCA_022578875.1. Classification (NCBI taxonomy): domain Eukaryota; kingdom Fungi; phylum Ascomycota; class Sordariomycetes; order Xylariales; family Hypoxylaceae; genus Hypoxylon; species Hypoxylon crocopeplum. The sequence continues at coordinate 1,337,477 of MU399554.1, forward strand.
AAAGCTCACCTTGTAAGCCTCGTGGGCGGCAGTCGCAGCAACCTTGCGCTTCTCACCAGATGCGAACTCGGCCAAGTAGCGGTGATAATCGCCCTTCCTACAAAAAGGGATGAGGCGTTAGTATATAAGGTAGCCATAGAAGGATTAAGCCGTCGCGGGGATAGGTAAAGAAACTAACATCTTGTGGTAGAAGACCTTGGACTCGCCAGTCGCGGCGTTGGGAATCAAGCTCTCGTCAAGAACATCCAGGACGTCTTGGCAGACCTTCTCAAGCTCGGTCTCGATCTTGTTGCGGTACTCGCGGATGGTGGTGACGTGCTTGTCAGAACCCTTGGACTCCTCCTTCTGCTCGATCGAGGAGATGATTCTCCAGGAGGCACGGCGGGTGCCGACTACGTTCTTGTAGGCCACAGAGAGAAGGTTGCGCTCGTCGACAGAGAGCTCTCCACCAAGCTTGGCAACCTCCTTCATGTAGGTGACCATCTCGTCGTAGCGCTCGGCCTGCTCGCAGAGGCGAGCCAAGAAAGTCTTGCTGTTACAGGATGATAATTAGTTTTTTTCCCCCATGAATTAAAAGGTGGGATGAAGAATGGAGAAGACGCGGCGGTGATGCGCTGTGTGAACGAACCTTTCACGCTACATAGAAGAATAACGTTAGCAAAGTCCCTGCAGAAAGAATGCCAGATCGAAGATAGAACTAAGGTTATGCAGTGGTGTGCGGGCGCGGCGGAGGCGAACGGCAGCACGCCCGAGACAAGGCAGACCTCGCAGCCCGTCGAGGGGGGGAGGGGAGTAGGGAATAGGGACTAGGAATAGCAAAAACTTACTTCGGTAGTCATCTTGGGCGATTCTGGCGAACAGTAATAGTGGTAGATGTGAAGGGCGATGAAGAAATGGGAGTGGAAATCGGTGATGAGTTGTGTGTTCAGAGGTTTGGAGAGTTGAATGAGAAGGACGAGATTGTTTACAGGTTCGTTAAGTTGAAGGGTGTTGAAAATCGACGAGGTTTAGGTGCGGGAGGAGAAATCACTAGTAGGCTAGGTAATTACGGCGGCCAGGGCTGCCAGGTCCAAAATTGCGCCTGAGTCTCCAACTCTGGCACCTGTCTTGTGCGAGGTACTTGGGTATTGTACTTACGTCCGCCGTCACCAGCGTCTGATCCAGTAAACTTTCTTAGATACTAGGCAAGTTGCGGGACCGTACCTTCCCATCTTTCATCTTTCCAGGGCTTGCTGCCCCTCATTGCCGTCTTCGGCCTGGAATCTTCTCCCCAATCTCTTGATTATCATTATCAGGTACCTTCCGATGTATTGTACTTACAGTACAACAACAAAAGCAACTCCAGCAACAATGAAATCACCATCTCGTGCTCTTCACAGCCAAGGCACCATGGAGTCTCCTGATGTTGCAGAACCTAATCTATGTATATACCTACATCTAGCATATGTCTAATATATACACAGCCAATGACATATTCACTTTCGCATTCTGGTAATTCCCATTGCACGATAACTCGATTTCCCCACCATCGTCCGCCTCAACGTCGAACCTCACACGACTGGTCTGATCTATATTCTTAGGTACATCCCTAGGTATCTTGAAAATGCATGTGTCTGGGAGACTTGGAAGTTTCAAGTATTGACCTAGCCACATGTATATTATACATACCTACCTACATACCTACCTTGGTACTAACCCAGCCTATCTCGGCTTCCGTTTGTAGCAACCAAACACAATAGAATCATGTTTATCCATTGTCTAGAAGAATACGTACCAGATAGCAGTGCATGAAACCTGCCTACCAATGATCCAAACGCTGACTCGCATGTCCGCTGCAGCTTGTCGCGCGAGTCGGCCATAGAACGAAGATGCAAGAGGTTGAGCCGGAGCTCCCAAACGTCACATCAGTCAGCAGAAGCACCCCCAAAAAACTACTCTCCCAACTCGTGACTGGATTGTATCCAAACACGGGGTGATGTTCTCGTTGTATCGTGCCCTAAGCTACAAGTACCAAACGGCACCAGACAATGTGAAAGATACAAACCACTTCCATCGGGATCCAGGACCCCACTGCTGCTCTCTCTCCCATGCAGGGTCTTATCATCGTGTGGTCCATCGATCCATGCGTTGTCACCACTTTCCCAAGGTTAGCGGTGCTGGCTGAGTTGGCACCCTTCTCTTCCAGTCACGAGTCCCTCCCCTTCCACAAGAAATCTAACCCATGCGGTTGAACGTAATCGAGACTGATTAGGGCCTCGTCACCTTGTCACGCTGTTGGGCCTCCGCCCTGTATATTATACTGTCCTACCGCCAAGGTATCATAACGGTTGAGCCCGTTCGATTGGGTTTGTCCACCATGCTCACTAGCTTCATAGTGAGTCTCACATGTAAATATCTACATGTTCAGGCCTTGCTATGGCGCTTTAAGATACGCCTATCACTTATCTATATAGTAATCTAATAGCTGATTTTCTATGCCTTAGTGAATATTCTCTTGCGATGGATTCTCGAAGGTCATGATTGTGCAGCTAGGACTTGTGGCTATGTCTCGTATTTATACGATTCCTACAATTTATATCAAACTAGCATCCCATATTGACTCCATGATGTGACTTTTGAATAACATACAGATCGAAGTACAATGTAAATATTATTTCCAACTTTTAATTGACTCTGTTCGTATCATCAATCCGGACCTTTCTGATCGACCAGCGGAACAGAGTAACCTTAAACGCCTCATTCTCATCTGATTATACACTAAGTTTTGTTCGTCTCATAACTCATCGCTGGAAGTGAAATTAGGATATCTGTCCCTGCCCCAGTCAATAGGGTCCCCTCCAGGCACGCACAAGCCTAATCTCCAAAAATAGTCTCGATGCGCGAAGAACAATTGCCATAGCTTGAGCCTGGTGGGAATATCCCAAAGACCTCTAGTCCACGCGGATGTATCTTGCGCCAGCTGCTCAGCAATAATCTGGCCGGTCGTTTGAAGAGGCTCCCCGGCTGAGCCTGCGATGCACCGGGGATCATAATCGCCTATACACGGCTGAATATCTGATGGCTCGGGAGGTAGATCAGATTTGGAGATGAAGAATTCGCCAGCGTGGGACCTATATCCCCACTCCGACAGAGGAAGCAACGGCACGGGGTCGTCGACGTGTGTCACGCGCCGATATGTTTGCGCCTCAAATTGCTTACCTACGTCACCGAGCTGGAAGACCGAATTAATATAATCGACAAATCCATCATTGCCAACCCGAGGTTCACCGAAAGTCGTCACAGTAAGGTTGTTCCAGCCAGAGATGACCTTTAGTTCCAAAGCTGCAAGGGCAGCTACGGCACCACCTAGACTGTGACCGACAAGATGGATTGGATATTCGGGATACTGCTCGCGTAGTGGCTTGAGTGCTGGTAGAACAACGGTTCTGGCTATCTTCCACGATGACAAGAAACCCATGTGCACCGTGCAGTTGTGGCAGGCATGTTTGGGTTCATTATGCGGATCGGAACCTCCCTGGTCTGGCGAAGGATACGGGACGTATTCTTGAGGTATCGTACTTAGGTCGACGACAGTATTCGTGATGCTGTAAGTACCGCGGAACGCAATTATGATTGCCCCTGGAATTCTTCCATTTGCAGCGTGATGCTCATCGACAACCCTGCCCATACGTCCGCTTGGTGCTGGAGCCGGCGCCGTCCCGTGGTCGATAGCAATATACCCACAGCTGTCGCTCATCAAAACCCCCGTATTCCACGTGGTGACAAGGTCTAGCGTTGGGAAGTCTTTACATCGCGATGCGCATGAGAAAGGAGGGCTGATGCCGGTAGTGCCTACGCAGTAGGTTATGTCTACTAGACGGGAGAGGCGCTCGAGAGAGGCAAAGAGGCCGTCCGAGATATGGTCCGAGGTTGCAGCATCTTCCTGTGCTTGGAAAGGGTGCTGATTCCCTAGAGGTGACCCCAATGCAAAGACGGCTATTAGGTATAGTAGGAAAGGAAGAGTACCCATCATATGCAGCATGATATAGGGAGGACTTGGTATGATCTTAGATCCGTAGTGTTAAGAATATCTACTAGCAGGACCAATATCGATAGTAGCCATGTCCTACAGACAACAGGCCATAAGCCTACGGTAGGGGGAGTTAAACGAGGAAGGGTGTTTTGTTGGATTAGGTATTATGCGGTAGAAGAAGGAGGATGAGAAGGCAAAGTGTACGATTGACGTTATGCTTGCGCATTAAGCCAATGCCCTAAGGGTCTATTGTCCATGTGATGCTTAAAAGTCAAAAAGGGATTGACTGACGAGTGGAAATATCCTTGGCCACGATCTGGCTCCAGCTATTGCTGGGTAGCAATTTAACATTTGAGGAATGACGAAGTGGATGATTGCCGTGGCCAATGAGAAGTCGACATTAGGGCGCAGAGCTGGTAACGCGGGGTACACAGGGTTCAGTATTGCTGTTTTTGTAGGTACGTGCTGAGGTACGTGCTGATTCGGGCGTTTGTCGCCTGTTCGTAGAGCCCCTATTCCCTTTGCGCTTCATTAGACCAGACATGCTTGCATTAGGTACCTAAGGTAGTGAGAATCTTGATGAGACTTCAGTCAAATGTAATCTACTAGTCGATTGCTCTTCACCATCTAATAGTATCTAATGCAGACCTCTATCTAAATATGCTCATACAGGTCATTTCCTCTCTTAACACTTCTTTTGGTAAGAGCATAGCTAAGTGGTATTAGATGTCCTTGCTCATACCGTCCTCATAGTTCTTCCCATTCTATCTGACAAGCGCTCAACGAGAAGGCGGCGGTCGAGGGGCGGGTTCAAGACTGTCGAAATCTCCCAGAATAGATTGCGTAGCGACACAAGTCGATCCTGAGGTAGAATTTGTGCAAGCCAGTTTTGGTGTGATAAGACCGGAGGCTTCCCACCCCAGATCGCTGTGTTCTTTGTCAGCCATCGTGATATCGCCTCTGCGTTAGGTGACGAGCTATTATAGGGACAAGGTACGAACCTTTGAGGACAGGCCGTCTCAATCATAGTTAAGCCAGCGATTCCTGTCGTCTGCCAGATGAATGCCACGAGTGGATCGTCGCAGGGCCACCGATTAGAGGCCACGGTACTGGGCTTCGAGGTTGAATTTCGGACACAGAAAGTGTCAATGCCAGTGTCCTCATCGACGAACCCGAATGAAGTGGTGTTCTTGGAGCTGTCGACACTGTTTGTGTAGATGGTAAAGTTGGTGACTGTATAGTTCGCTGGAAGGGTGCAGTCTGTTGCCTTAAGGCTCAAGGGGATGGCATATTTCAAGGCTTTCGAGGTAGCTGAACCGGCCAATAGGCCAAACAACGTAACTGCACGCATTTCTCGGAGTATGGCAGGGAGAAATTGTCTGTGTAGGTAGTGTGAAGTCTTGAGGTGGGAGTGGAATGTATTAGAAAATATATGAAAGAGGTTTTGTTTGTTAAGGAATTTCACCGCCCACACTTCTTTCCTGTATGACCATCCTGTGGGCATCCCTTTGACGTGTGTACTGATTTTAAATCGACGTGGGACCCTACTGTCTTTCCCCTGCCAAGATATCTCTGTCAGGTACTGTATTTATAAGATCGGAAGGCTCCTTTGGATGAATTACCGAGTACGAATGCAAGCCATATGACCCGTGTTGCAGATCCCGTTGCAATGAGATAAACGATTCGCTAGAAAAGTATACGACCCTTACACCAGCCACCACTAACACTTTCCTGCGCGTAACCGGTGGGCTGGATCTGCAGGGGCAAGGAGACAAACAATATCTTGACAGCATATGATAACATCACAAAATAAATTAGTAGTACTATAGTAGTCCAAGCAGATTGTGTGCTCCATGAGTACCAGTGGGTATGAAGAATGAGGACTCATTCTACCTCTAATGTAATAGAAGTTGCGTTCATGTTAGTACGAAGCGGTAAATCGCCAACTCGATGAAAGAGCGAGCTTATATCCTGATGTACTATTGTATTGGTAGATGCCTTGAAAGGCGAATAGTATAATAGATCGTCACGGTAGGATCTGCGATTCGGCTTTAAGTCTCATGCTTATTATGACATTTCGCCTGTACAACTACTCTATCTAAGTGACACCATGATAATCTCGACGCAGATGACAGGGGGAGTATCTTACGTGTACGATAGCAGAATCCATGTCTTTATACAATTCGAAGAGGTGATTCAGAGAGATGACTATGGATATACCTCTATCTAGACATCACAATTAAACTATCGTCACAACCCTACATGTAGTTGCCTTTGAAGCCCTTAGGCCTCGAAATAGTTGTGTCTACAGTTAAGGTTAATGTACTCTGTTAAGGGGTGAGTGGGCTTGTGGGTTGTGCTACTATTGTGCATACCTCATAGTGGGGGGCTAGAGAGCTATTGGTTGACCCCGCTATTACACTTGACGCGTCGCCTCTTTGTAGGCCTAAAACTTACTTCACTTCTACTCTAACCAATCTAGTACAGTCCTCAGTAAAGCGAAGCCACCAGGAATCAGGCCTTCCTTATTTTTTATCAACTGCTTAGGCCTCTGACGATGAACTGACCTACTTGCGATTATAATGGGCCGTCCATTAAGAATGGACAACATCCACGCACCTACGGTTCCCTCGGGACCTTCGTCCCGACCCCTAACAAACGGAAATGCAAAGCACCTCTCCTTTGCTGAGCTTCAGGCCAAGAAAGAAAACCTGGAAGCCAAACTTAAAGCTCTGAGTGGTGTCCTCGACTCGGTCAGTAGCTAGTGCTTCTATCTGTCTGTCTCAATGTTGGTCCTAATTCCATTCGTAGCATGGGGTTAATATGGAAACGCCCCTTACCACAGCTGATGGGTTTCCTCGAGCAGACATCGATATCGCACAGAGTAGGCGCATCCTTTGATTAAGCCCTCATAAGCTCTAGCTGATTCCTCTCAATAGTACGCACTACTCGGGCACGGATTATTCACTTGAAGAACGACTACAAAGATCTCATGAACGTTATAGAGAAACATCTCCACGAACATTTCGCGAGTATCCAAGACACCGAAGATGTTACGCCTACACCGGCAAACCGCGCCGAGTTATTAGGTGACTCGATCTTGACAACCCTGGAGGAACCGTTCGCGAAAGTCAACAGCGTCGTTCCGGGCAGTCCAGCAGAGTCGGCTGGCTTGAAACCCGGAGATGAGATCCGCAATTTCGGATATGTGAATAAGAGCAATCATGATGGGCTCAAGAAGGTCGCAGAGTGCGTACAGGGAAATGAAGATGTAAGTTGAAACATACCAAGGCCTTGATAGACGAGGAACCCACCTAGTTCATAAGACTAATATCGGTATAGCAACGGATCCTGGTCAAAATATCTCGCAGAATCGAGTCCGATCGGAGACAGGAGTTGCATCTGAATTTGACGCCACGACGAAACTGGGGAGGCAGAGGCCTATTAGGATGCCATATACTGCCATTATAAAAACCCTGGTAGTCCGAAAGATACCGAGTGACGTTGAATACTTGATTCCCCATACGAATATCCCAGCTAGTATCGGCCTCAGCCGGCCGACATCTCCTGATTGCACAAGGCAGTGTTAGAGCGTCCCACGACGGACTGATGAGATGGATGATTTGATGAACATGGAAATGGGCCTCGGGTGTGTTTTGCAGGGAGCCAGGAGGATTTGCGTATGCCTTTAGTACCACTGAGAGCTTCAATACAGCCAAGTCCAGATAGCAATTGCATCAGCAAGTACGGACGTGCTATTTCCTCTGGCCTGATGGATACCCAGTCCAACTCTACACGGCATAGCTTTTAGTACGATCATGGTTGGGCTCACTGTGTCGCCTGATAGAACAAGCCACCAAGTACCAGATGGAGTAGAGACCTAAGGCAGATTAATATTCCGATACTGACTGAGACTGGAAGTTCAAAAATTAGCTGGGGGCTTTGAGCAAGACATGTTGTGAAGCAAGGGTAGAAAGGAGGAAAACAAAAGAACCGATAGTCCAAAAGCAGTGAAGTATGCCACGGAAGATGATAGAAGCGGCGAATTACCTACATCGTTCAAAGTACAACACCACAGGGGAATATCTGCATGTGGGTACCTTATATCTCAACAAGTGCCAATTAACTGAATTTACTTGGTCGTAGGTGCGCAGCGCACTGCCTTACCGTGCCTTGCCATGTCGTCCTTGCTTGCTATTTGCCCTGGAGAAGGAGCTGATTTTGATGTCTACCCCTTTTCGATGGAAATAGGTCCTGCAGTGTTGTAGATGTTACATGTATGTACCTAAGGCTCGTGGTATACATAATCGTAGCGGTAAAATACCCAATTCCGCACCTAGACTTTGGTCAAAATGCATGTACCTAGGGCTAATGAGGGATGTACATAGATGGAACCTTTCCCATTCTTTCCATCTCAAATGTGCGTCATTGTCGCCCATTCCGCATCCCCCATTCCATTAATGCCCAGGGGTCACGTGCTGCCCCGCAACCGTGCGCCCGATTTTTTTTTCCTTAGGGAAACCCAACCTTAATAATTATTAAGATCTCTTGCCAGGTCCCGCCGCCTCCAAACTCTCACAAAACATTAGTCCGCCCATCATCACTTTTACCGACAACAATTTTGCGAAGCAACCCAAGCCAATCTTCGCTCTCCACATACCATCAAGTACGTCTACTCATCCATCGATAAATCTCGTCACTACCTACATCGAGATTGCAAACCGACATTCAACAATTTCTTCCGACGCTTTTTTCAGGCATCCCCCACTGACGTCGAGCCTAGACTCCATCTACTGTTTACCTTGCAACAACAGCAGAAGCTATCCCACACCATGGCTGCCGAAACGCCAACCTTCAAGCTTGTCCTCGTTGGCGATGGTGGTACCGGAAAGGTAATCACTATTCTTCATCATTACTCGACTTTTATTCTCTATCTTCGTTCGCATCGTGCGCCTCTGATACCGACATCTCCCTGCGCATAATTTGCCCCGCCTTTTCCCTCCCTCCCTCATCAAGACCATGCCACTAACCGCGATGATTAGACCACCTTCGTCAAGCGCCATCTGACTGGTGAATTCGAGAAGAAGTACATGGCGACTCTCGGTGTCGAGGTTCACCCTCTTGGCTTTACGACCGTAAGTCGAACCGTCCCGCCTCGCCGTCGCATCTATCCTGCCTGGCGCAAACCCTCTGACCATAACTAGAACTTCGGTAACATCACCTTTGATGTCTGGGACACTGCCGGCCAGGAGAAGTTTGGTGGTCTTCGCGACGGCTACTATATCAACGGCCAATGCGGTATCATCATGTTCGACGTGACCTCCCGAATCACGTACAAGAACGTCCCCAACTGGCACCGTAAGTATACGCTACCCCTTCGTCAATCTTCGTTCTTACTGACGCTCGTATTCTAGGTGACTTGGTCCGTGTCTGCGAGAACATCCCCATTGTTCTGTGCGGCAACAAGGTCGATGTGAAGGAGCGTAAGGTCAAGGCCAAGACCATTACGTTCCATCGCAAGAAGAACCTTCAGTACTACGACATCTCCGCCAAGTCCAACTACAACTTCGAGAAGCCCTTCCTCTGGCTCGCCCGAAAGCTTGTCGGCAACCCTGCTCTGGTATGTTCATTTTGATTTCTCCGTGACACTGATTCAGCTAACCCTACCCAGGAATTCGTCGCTGCTCCTGCTCTTGCGCCCCCTACTGCTCAGGTCGACGAGAAGCTTCTTGAGCAATACAAGAAGGAGATGGACGAGGCTGCTACTATGCCGCTGCCGGGTGAGGATGACGACGACGACTTGTAAATGAGCCACGATGGGAGGATGGGCCTCGTGGATAAGGAGGGTCACGGTAATACTTTGACATCGGGAAGGATAAGGGGCATTTGAGTGAGCAGGTGCGGAATCCCTGCACACGCTCTGGATTGGGGTCGATAACCTTTCATGGACGTTGATTTCAGATGCATGGCTGTATTCGCAGCTTCTAGATAGCAATCCCCCAAATAGATCGTTACGAGAAAGGAAATGCAGTCTAATATTCGCTACCTGCCTAGGTATCTCGGCGTTTTTAACTACCGGTCTGATATGGACGAGTTGAGCCTACTGCGGGAGACCTTCCGATTTTGTATAGAAATGAGTAATCATAAGAAATCTAGGCCCCGTGCGTTTATCTGACATGGGAAGACTTGCAAGTTTAGGTAGGTACACAGCTAATGATGCAAGTCATGATGGCTCGTCCAATCGAAACGGATATCTGGACGTCGAGCTAGCAGGGGGTTTGAGCGTTTGGCCAGATGGGGCTCTGGGGCTCAGGTCCCCGGCAGGTCCAGTGGCTGGGTGCCAGGGTATCAGGGTGTCAGGCTACACAGCTTAGGCCCCAAACAGCGATAGAAGCCGCCTCCAAGGTGCTAAAAGTTAACTGAGAGAACACGTTGCTATGTACAAGCATCTGCAGTATTTTGCTTCGGCTGTAAAGATCCACTTTCGACCTCATGAGCGACGATTCCTTTCTACCCCAATCCACAGCACCTTGACAAATCCCACTTTACGAGATAGGTATACTCGTGTTTTTTTCTGTGGCAACTTTCAAGTAGTTTACCTTAAGAGTTAAGCTAAGAATTTCACCGAAAAGACATGTGGCATCTTTGAAGCGGCGCAAGTCTTTCCTCGATTCATATCCACCAACCCCTCCATCGATTCAGTTCCTCCGTCGACCTGTTCCGTTCACCTTGCTCGGTCGTCGATAGGTACTGAATAACAAACCTCATCCGGCATTCTACCATATTCTCTCAGTTCTCCTACTGAGAAAGAGTATACGGCGACAGCAATCCCTCACCTTCGTTGCCCGCCATGGAGAACGCTTTCGCAAAACCTATACCTGAGGTCTTGGTCAACTTTGGGGTGGACGCAAAGGCTGGCCTCTCAGATGAACAAATTGTTGAATTGCGGACCAAGTATGGAAGGAATTGTATGTTGCGCCTCGGCATGTTAGAAATTCGGTAGCCCGAGACGTGCGCTAACAGATGTAGCTATCCCAGAAGAACCGCCGACGCCACTCTGGGAACTTATTCTCGAGCAATTTAAAGACCAGCTTGTTATAATACTCCTAGGATCCGCGGCTGTATCCTTCGTTTTAGCTCTTTTCGAAGATAGCGAAGGTGGCTGGAGCGCATTTGTTGATCCTTTAGTTGTAAGGCTCTCTCCGCAGTCTCAGATTTGCAATTCGCATAAGCTAACTCGGCTGATTCATAGATCCTAACCATTCTCGTGCTCAATGCAGTCGTCGGTGTGTCCCAAGAGAGCAGCGCGGAGAAAGCGATCGCTGCGCTCCAAGAATACTCTGCGAACATCGCTAGTGTGGTCAGGAACAATGGAATTGTCTCGCGCGTCAAAGCTGAAGAGCTGGTTCCTGGCGACATTATCTTGGTGTCCGTTGGTGATAGGGTGCCTGCCGATTGCCGAGTCATTGCGATCGAAAGCAACAGTTTCGCCGTGGATCAGGCTATCTTGACAGGAGAGAGCGAAAGTGTAGGAAAGGACCATGCTACCGTTGTGAAGGACGACAAGGCAGTGCTCCAGGATCAGGTCAATATTCTCTTCTCGGGAACAACTGTCGTAACTGGGCGCGCCAAGGCAATTGTCGTTCTAACCGGCTCGAATACTGCGATTGGTGATATCCACGAGAGCATCACAGCTCAGATTTCCGAGCCGACCCCCCTAAAGCAGAAGCTTAACGACTTTGGTGACTCTTTGGCAAAGGTTATTACGGTTATCTGTATTCTCGTATGGCTAATCAACATCCCGAACTTTGCGGACCCGAGCCACGGAAACTGGACCAAAGGCGCTATTTATTACCTGAAGATCGCCGTCTCCCTTGGTGTTGCTGCGATCCCTGAGGGTCTTGCTGTTGTTATCACGACATGCCTGGCTCTAGGAACACGTAAGATGGCAGCGAAGAATGCTGTTGTCCGAAGCCTGCCGTCCGTGGAGACCTTGGGCAGCTGCAGTGTTATCTGCTCAGATAAGACGGGCACTCTCACGACGAACCAAATGAGTGTGAGCAAGGTCGTTTATATAAGCGAAGATGGCAATGACTTGGAGGAGCTTAGCGTTGAAGGTAGTACCTTTGCGCCAAAGGGAGACATAACACGTAACGGCAAGGTGGTGAGAGATCTATCCCAAAGCTCAAGCACGATCCGCCAGATGAACGAAGTAGCCGCGCTCTGTAACGACGCTCGACTCATGTACGATTCCCGATCCGGTGTCTTTTCCAATGTAGGAGAGCCCACAGAAGCAGCCTTGAGGGTGCTTGCTGAGAAAATTGGACCATGCGCGCCGGCGAATTCAAAAGCCGAGGATTTCGTCCACCATGCCAGTGCCTGGTATGAGTCTAAGTTTCCTCGGCTTGCGACGTTTGAGTTCTCCCGAGACCGGAAGAGTATGTCTGTTCTTGTTCAAGCAGGCCAGCAGAAGAAGCTTCTTGTGAAGGGTGCACCCGAATCCATACTCGACCGCTGCACACATACTCTGGTTGGCGCCAATGGCAAACGTGTTGGCCTTAGTGATAAGCTCCGCGAACTGCTTGTAAAGGAGGTGGTAGAATATGGCAACCGTGGGCTGCGTGTCATCGCCCTTGCTAGCCTGGATGATGTTGGATCTAATCCTCTGATCCATAACGCCAAGTCTACAGCTCAATATGCCCAACTGGAGCAGAATTTGACTCTGCTTGGCCTCGTCGGCATGCTGGATCCTCCTCGACCAGAAGTGTCCGGTGCTATCAAGAAGTGCAAGGATGCTGGAATCAGAGTTATTGTTATCACTGGTGACAACCGCAATACTGCAGAGAGCATCTGCCGTCAAATTGGAGTCTTCGGAGAATACGAGGATCTCAAGGGAAAGAGTTTTACTGGCCGAGAATTCGACAATCTAAGCGCCAGCGAGCAACTTGAGGCTGCTAAGCATGCCTCCCTCTTCTCTCGCGTGGAGCCGAGTCATAAATCAAAACTCGTCGATCTCCTCCAGTCCCTTGGGGAGGTTGTAGCTATGACTGGTGATGGTGTCAATGATGCCCCGGCTCTCAAGAAAGCAGATATTGGCGTGGCAATGGGCTCTGGTACAGATGTCTCCAAGTTGGCTGCCGATATGGTCCTCGCTGATGACAATTTTGCTACTATTGAGGTCGCTATCGAGGAAGGTCGATCCATCTACAACAACACACAGCAGTTTATCCGCTATCTTATCTCCTCCAACATTGGAGAGGTCGTCTCAATCTTCCTCACTGCTGCCCTTGGTATGCCGGAGGCCCTCATTCCCGTCCAACTGTTATGGGTCAACCTCGTTACAGATGGCCTGCCTGCAACAGCCCTGTCTTTCAACCCCCCCGACCACGACATTATGAAGAGACAGCCGCGAAAGCGTGACGAACCGCTCATCGGCGGCTGGCTATTCTTCCGGTATCTGGTCATCGGCACTTATGTTGGTATTGCCACCGTCGCCGGGTATGCCTGGTGGTTCATGTACAATCCCGAGGGCCCCCAGATCAACTTCTACCAGCTTTCGCACTTCCACCGATGCTCTGCCGAATTTGCAGACGTCGGCTGCGAAATATTCAGCAACGACATGTCGAAAGCAGCATCCACAGTATCCCTCTCTATCCTTGTCGTTATCGAAATGCTTAACGCTATGAACGCTCTATCATCTAGCGAGTCGCTATTGACTCTGCCGCTCTGGGAGAACATGATGCTAGTCTATGCCGTTGGGCTGTCGATGGCTCTCCACTTTGCACTCCTATACACTCCTTTCCTTCAGGGCCTGTTCTCCATCCTGCCTCTGAACTGGACCGAGTGGAAGGCGGTGCTCATTATCAGCGCACCCGTCATGTAAGCCACCCTCAATACCGATAATTTAACGTAATACGCTAACATTTCCTAGTCTTATTGATGAGGTCCTTAAGGCTGTTGAGAGGCTGTTCTTCATCCAGACGACGACAGACGATGCCGCTAAAGCTAAGAAGGAGGCGTAACCAGAACATAGAACCTGGTTTCTAGATAGACTACTAGACTAGACGCATCGTATTGCATGTATATCAATCACTAGTTACGCATCATATAGGAGATAAATATGGAAGCATTACTGAAAGTTCTGAACGCAAAAGTATTCCATCTCGATATTAGTCACCTTTAGAAAAGGCACTGCTTAGATATTGGTACAATGATGGCTATTTGCCATCGCATGTCTACATCTTGTGGCGTTTCGTCTACTTCATCCGACTAGAATTCTTGGTCTAAGTCCACTTTCAAGTCGATGTGACACGACTAGCTCGCTATCTCATAAGCCGCCTCGCAAGGTGTTACCAATTGCTAGCAAACACAAGATAGCTTCAGCCCAGACACTATGTGCCCCTTAATCTTGTCGGCCCTTTAGTAATCTCTTGGTGACCTTGTCCTTCTCAATAATGTACACGTGCGCACCCCATCCTGATAGAGCATCTCGGTCCACGGCGCTCAGTAAAGCTTGCGAGATTGTCTCGAAAAGGTCCTCGGGCCCCTGAGTTACCACCACGCATTAGCACGATATCTCTCCCACACCGAAGGAAAAGCGAACAACAAAGACTCCTCTTAAAAATAAAATAAACTTACTAGGTCGGGCTCCCACAAGCTCTCGCACATGCCAAAGAGCTGCTCGGAGGCGGTGCCGCTGACGATGAAGTCCTTGGCGAAGTCGATGCAGCCGATGGAGTCGAAGCCGCAGATGAAGGGCTTGGAGGACTTGGGCTCGAGGCCGGCGACGACGGGGCTGACGAAGTAGGGGCCGAAGCGGCGCTCGTAGAGCGAGGAGGAGACGAGGTTGGCGAAGGTGGTGGGCGCGATGTTGCGCTCTTCGCGCAGGCGGTACATGTTGACCTTGTAGCGGAACAGGTCCGACACGGTGGACACGTCCGTGGCGAGCCCCGTCAGCCCCAGGAACACGTCGCCGTACTGGAAAATCTTGGGGAAGTTGTTCGACACTGTGAGCGACTGCAGGCCCAGTCGTAGGTCGCAGGCTATGGCTACGCAATCCTTGCCTACCATTGCTACGCAGGCGCCGCCGTCTGTTTGCGTCACGATGCTGAGGTTAGTCTATATGGCTTGGGCTTGGGAGGTGAAATAGGTTGGAGGGAGTGGAATTCGCACTTATAGAGAAGGGTGACGACTATTTTCTCGTTGTTAGCTACGTTTGAAGCTTGATATGTGCCGGACGGGAGCTTACCATGGCGACGAATGTACTATCAGCGAACGGGGAAGACGATGATAAAACTTAGTCGAATCGAATCGTAAATTTGTCAATATTTTCGTTCGAAATGGGTTCGCTGATAATATGTCGTCGTGGATGAAGGGGTCGTTTAGCTCAATGGCCTGGACAGGCTGAAGGTTGGTTCAATGTTGTAAATGCAGTGCAGTGTAAGGTGTAGGTACCTGTTAGCGTCGGCAAGGCAAACACGTCTGGCGCGGCAGCTCAGCTCCAAATCGGGTCAGGTCAGTTCCAGGTCTAGCGCCGCCCACGGAAAATTAGCGGCTTATTGTACCTTGCTGTTTGTACATGTACATGGTACCAGGTAACCAACTGTTACACATGGACACACCCATGTAATGATTGCCCCTCCATACAATCAATTCATCAGCAGGAAGCTGCCTATAATATACGTAGGTCCAGTAGCTACGACTCTGAAAGCTGATGTAATTCGTTTGACTAACCGACAGCAACTTTCGATATTCTTTCATATTCTACTACCAACTCCATAGAACACATTGCCGTCTTCCGGTTTAATAAAAAGACACCTGTCAGTTTAACAGAAAATACGAATCTTTTACTTCAAGACGGAAGTCCTTTCTTCTCCGTACCAGAATCGCCTAGTTTCTAATACATCGCTGCCGAGGGCCTACGACACATGGCGACTAACGTCAAGGTGGTGGGGACTGACCTTAAACAGGTCACTATCAAGGTCAACCCAGGCACCTATCTGACAGATGTCCTTGAGCAGGCTTGCGAGAAGCTCAGAGTCCCTTCTAACAAGTACCTGTTGAAGTATAAGCAAAAGCAGCTGGATCTATCACAAACATGGCGAACATCTGGCCTAGTACCTGGCGCGAAGCTCGAACTTGTCGTCCGCTCCAACACACCTACTGCGATCAACGTCGCCTTGCAGCTTCCGTCCCCCGAGTCAAGTCTCTTCCCACCATCCGGTCGGGTCACTGAGAAGTTACCAAGCGACTTCACAATATGGCAGTTGCTGCGCCAGTTCGAGAGCGGCAAGTCGAGCCAGGGGAAGAACCTAAACATCACGGGAAGAGGCGTAGCGCAGACGGCCAATGGCGCCGCTGCGGGTAGTGGGCAGTTGTACTACGAGACACCAGTCTTGACGATCGAGAATAGAACATTGTCGACGTTTGCCGATTTCCAAAAGACCTTGTCACAGCTGGGATACAATTCAGGAGGCGTACTCATACGGCTCTCTTTCCGTAAGACTGACCAGACTTTGGTAGATGCTATGGGGGAGATCAGCCAGTTCTTCAAGACAGAAGAGGAAATCCAGAGAACAGAGGAACCTGCCGCTGAACCTGCGGCAGTCGACGAGACGAGCGCTTCGGCTGAAGCTCCGTCCTCAATGAATGCATCGAGTGACACCCAAGATGCCAACCCGGATAGGCCCGAGATAGATACGTCAGCTGCTGATCGAGAGGATGTAACAGCCCAAGCCCCTTCAACAGACCTCATGGACATCGACAATCCCGTCACCTCCGACCATCGTCCAGTCACCATATTCTCAGCACCCACATCAAACACACCAGCTGCCGCTTTGCAAGCAGATTCTGACGAGGCGTTTGCACCGCGCATCGAGCACGCGCAGGCCCATCAGAGGCTGTTGAAGACTGCGGGCGAAAACAAGCGTCTCCCGTCAGACAAGGAACTCGAGGAGAAGGCCACGACCGAAGCTGCCAGGGTGGCTGCGGTTAAATCTATCAAGATCAAGGTGCGCTTCCCGGATAACTTCTCCGCCGAGTGGCCGTTCGGCCCAGACGATACTGGCGCGATGCTCTACGCGGAGATCAGGAAAATAATGGCCAACGACATCGCACCGTTCAAGTTGGCGTTGCCTCCAGGCAAGACGGTGATCAAGGACGACGGCAGCCCGTCAAATAGACTCATCAGCGGTTACCGCTTGAGCACCAATACACTGGTGAACTTCATATGGGACGAGAAGGTGTCGACCGAGGTTCGGAAGCAGCCTTTCTTGAAGGGCAGCGCCGCTGGCCAGGCCCAGAAGGTGGTTATTCCCGACGTGCCGGAAGTCGAGGCTGAAGATGAGGCCGGCCCTAGTACTGGCACTCTGGCGTCAGCTCCCAAGCCGAGAACTGAGGGAGATGGCTCTGGATTTAAGAAACCCAAGTGGCTAAAAGGGTTTGGCAAAAAGTGAAAAATAGTTTACGATGAAAGGTGATTCAAGCACTTCTTTTATTCAGAGGCTCAGGATATGGGCATCTGCTCGGAGTTTAGGTAGTATTTAGGGGCCTTCACTGGCACACATATCAGAAACACTGGTAGACTTTAACGAAGATTATTCGGCATTTCAATTCAGAGAGATTCCCAGGTTCCCATTCGTGTCATTTGGTATTTTGGTAGGAAGCTAGCGTAATGCTGCCTGCTGCCCGAACCAATCCTCCTCTGTAAACGCAATGCCGAAACACGGACGCCAGACCTCGTGCCATATTTTTGTTCCCTCGACGCCCATTAACCGCCGTCATGATACCCTCGAGAACCATTCGTCGTTTAGTGACCGGCTCTGCGGGACTCGGCGATGACGCGCTGGAGCTCGTCGACCTTCTTCTTGGCACGGCCGAAGGTACCGAGCTGGTATATTCGTCAGTGGTATTTCGAGGAGAAAGTGATGGGATCTAGGAACGTACCCGCTTCTTGGCTAGCTTACGCGCTCGCTTGTCCTTGCTGTTGCGCAGCAGTTCAATGACTCGGCGCTCGTAGGGAGCGAGGCTAGAATGAGAGATGTTAGCGACATGATGGTTCAAGAAAGCCTTTCTCTGGAAAAGTATATCCCCAAAGCAATCAAGACTGAATCAGTAGAAGACAGATATATGGAAGTAACTCACCCAGCGACCTCCTTGACGATGTCCCGAACGAAAGCGGTACGCTTGCTCAGGTGACCCTTGGTGCGCGAGACACGGGGCTTGACGACGCGAGAAGTGGTTTTCTATAAATTCCCGGAAAGGATCCCAAAAGTCAGCCCATTGTCCATCGTCTGCTTATGATGCAACATAGTTTGCGAAAGAAAATCTTGATTGCAAGAGCAGAGATCCTCCACGAGGTGAGACGGGCGGAAACGACTTCTTGTTCTTTTTCCTTTCGAATAGGTAGGCAAATAGGTAATTGGTGTCATCTTACATGGCCATGGTTGAGACCGATGGTAAGCCCGGTGCGGGCGGGTGCTTCCTTTGCCATCTTGTCGGTGGTTGTCGACAATGATGATAGATGGCTGTGGTGGTTAGTAAATTTCGCGGTTGCGGGAAGAAAGAGAAGGTTGTGAAATTTCTTAGAATGGAGTTGGAGATTTTGACAATTGGGCGGGTGGATTTGTGGTGTGGGGCAAAGTGTGAATTAAGCGAATCCCATGCGGCTATCTTAATTGGCCAGCCTTGCCGTCTATCCTCGAGATAAGTTAAGTGGGCCCGACCAATCAATGGTTTTATCTATCGATAGGATACCTCGGTACATGCAATGCACGTCTTTGGAACTGCTACGCAACTCACCGACGGTCTCCAATTTTGTATTCGTACACGAGGAATCGTATTCATCAATTCTAAGGTGAGATGCATGCGTATGCCCGCTCTTCTCCTCATCCTTCTCGATCCGACTTCACGAGTTTTGCTTCTTTTATGAGATCATTTGAGAAGGAATCGTGTTTGTATTATATGATGTTAGATTGATGACAACATGCCTCTTCCGTCTGTACGAAAACGCGAAATGTGGATCGTTATTTTGCACATCGGAATGTCGCTTGTTACCGGGGTTGGCGATATGACGCAGCTTTCATTGTGTCACCTTTAGCTGCTACTGGTAGAGCCTGATGAGCTGCGCGCCTACCTCTGTGCTGTAAGGTTGGTTGGGTTGTGTCACTCAATAAACATTGGAAGGCACCCGATCCAAATATCTACGAAACCTCGTCCGGAACGTGAGGTAAAAGCTGCTCGCGGCGAGACTTTCTTCTTACTACTTTCCTCTCTTAGTCTTACTTACTCTTACTGTCTTACTCTCTTACTCTCCACAACGACTCCCATTCGTTTCTCTCCTTTCCTTCGTAGGCTCGAAGCCAACCTGCATTCGTTCGTTCTCTCTCTTTTCTCTTTATCAGTACGGGGGTTACTGCATGTCCCAACTTGCAGTATCACCTGCATCAATCATGCTCCCGGGAGGAGACTCGGCGTCTTCCACCTCGTCTGCATTGTTCCCTTGCTTTTTGGTCATTATGTTTTGAATCTCCAGTCCTAACTGGATGGTTGCTTTTGGTGTCTTGGGTGACAAATTTTACATCTTCACTTTTCTTGGTCCTCATTCTTGGCCTTTATTCATCACCATGTCTCTTACTGTCTTAACGAATGATTCTCCTCGACCTTGTTCACAGAGCAGCTCTGTACGAGTTGCGAGCAAGTCAAGCCTGGCAACAATACTCAAGTTGAATCGAACCGTCCCGGACCTCGGCCTCAACTTCGAAGGCGCAGATATCATTCGTAATGATGGAGAGGAGTCCTGGAAGACGTTGGATAATATAGCTGCTCTTGGTTTGACTTTGGAGGATAACGAAGATGAACCAATCCATTCAGCTGGCCTACCTTTATTCTCTATCGAGGACGATCAGGCCGACATCGAGCACCTAGAGACTTCCTCGCCGCTAGTCGGGCCATTTCACAAGTGGATGAAGAATCTACATAGACGGGCACATCGTACGAGGATCCGCCGCAGTCGTTTCGAACCTTTCCCCGAATACTCGGAATACTCCTTTGAGGACGATGCCCTATCGCGAGATGGGCACAGAAAGTCGTCATCCGGTTCCTCTTTCGGGTTTGTTGCGGCTGTTAGGAGTGCGAGTGTGAGCCTTGCGAGCGCTAGCGTGGTCACACGGCCGAGGAGACATACTGGACGATCTTCACTCCAGGGCAGGACAGACCGCAGTAGCAGAGGATCGTCATCCAATCCAAGGTTTTCTGAGGAGAGCGCATGCTTTGAGCGGACAGTGTCAAACGACCCAGGAGTGACGGAACGGCTACTTCAAAGGCGACGCATCCTGGAGGAGATTATCGACACTGAAGAGAGTTATATCGGAGATGTCAAGTTCCTCATGAATGTATGCGTTCAATCTAGTCAATCTACTGCTAGTTTACCGGCACTGATTTGGCTTCTAGGTTTATGTCACCATCTTGGCTTCTTTACCGTCACCGCACCTGGGCCTTCGTTCCTCCATCAACCGTAATCTCACAGATATCGTTGAGCTGCATGAGGAAATACTTGGCGAGCTTCATCGAGTTGTACCCAATTCCGAGTATACGCAACCTGAACGTATCCCGGTTACCCCCAACCCGCCACCCTCGAAAAAGCATCACCGCTGGCGCAGCCTAGATTCCGTCCCAGAGGACAAAGGGGGCACTTCTTCATGGTTACAGGATATCCCTAGTGTGATTGCTGAGCCAAGCGTTGCGGTTGAGGTGGCTCACGTGTTTGGCAAGAGGGTACGTATACAATTTCTTGAGGAAGGGTTTATGTAGTAGCATTTTGCTTGACTAAAACATGAGTACGTCAGCTCTACTAACGCAACAGCAGATGAATCGGTTCTTCATCTACGAAGAATATGGTGCGAAGTATGAGATGATGATCAAGGATGTTGCATCTGCTCATCGGACGCTCCCTCAGTGGGAAACGTACCAAAAGGGGCTCGAAGCCTTGGCTGCTTCGTTAGGCGCTACCAATCACCATCTCGATCACTCTAGGAAGTCTCTGACTATCGGTGACCTCTTAGTTAAAGTGAGTAATCGCCTCGTAGTGTTTCAAGGGCTTCGCTAATAACCGGAAGCCGATTCAAAGAATTTGCAGATATCCTCTCCTGTTCGCTGAGCTTCTCAAGTATACTCCTGTATGTGATTGCCCAAATTCACATATGGAAATCGAGAATGTCCTTATTCGACTACGCGAAGCCACTGCTGAGATCAACCGCGCCACGGATGATCCGCGGATGAAGACCACGATGGAGCACACCT
This sequence comes from Hypoxylon crocopeplum, assembly GCA_022578875.1. Taxonomy (NCBI): domain Eukaryota; kingdom Fungi; phylum Ascomycota; class Sordariomycetes; order Xylariales; family Hypoxylaceae; genus Hypoxylon; species Hypoxylon crocopeplum. The sequence goes on from MU399554.1 coordinate 1,358,787, forward strand.
GGTTACTTCAAGATCGGCTCGTGTTCCCAAATCAAGTAAGTGCTGTTGGCCTCTTCAATTAGTTCATGTTCCTAAGTATCTAGCAGAAGCTGGATGCGGCTTCAAAGACCACTATACGCTCGTTTGGACAAGTTCGTCTCTGCGGTGCCCTGCACGTGTGCTGGCAGACCAAGGACGGCGTGGAAGGTACATACATGGTTACGCTCCTCTATAAAGACTGCTTGTGTCTTGCCACGGGTAGCAGAGCAGACCAGGTTTATACCATCCAGGCTTGTATAAGTCTCAACGACATCAAGGTTGAAGAGGTAGATAATGGCCGAGGTAGGCTAATCCCCTCTATGCACGTCTTATCCCATCCCTAGTATGCTAACAAGATGTAGGCCTCCAATGCCACACTGCTCCTTTCTCTTGGAAGCTCGTCTTCGAGTGTGATCACCAACTATACGAGATCATAATGACAGCTTGTTCCTCAAAGGAGGAAGCTGAATGGCGCATTCGTCTCGCACGACACAATCCAGTTGAATTATATGAATTGTATGAATTATCGGAACCAGCATTCTACAGCTCAATCTACCTCAACATAAAGAGTCTTGGAACAATATTTGGAAAACCAGGTGAGTAAGGGGTTCGTAGCGACAGATGCCTAGGCAGACCAACTGATCATTCGCAGGTACCGTTGCTCGTCGTCTTTCCATTCATAGGGCCACGACGGTTGGGCCGAAATCACCATTGTGCCAAGTAATACTCAAAAACACCAGTCTGACGAAGGATAATTCGTCGGCAACATCCACTGCTCAAATCAACCGTTCTCAGTCGCTTCTGACGACTAATACACGTATTCCTGTCCTTGCCCCCTCCCGAGGAGATCGAGCGCGCCTTGAGGCTCTATTAGCAGATGTGTGGAGCCGCAAGGTCCTACCATTCCCCGGCATAACGAACCGTTCGAGAAGCGAGCACCTCGTTCGTAGCTCGGCATCGACTGTTATGAGAAAGCTTAGTGTTGCAAGCATCACTAACTCCTTCGCGAAACGCTCGGCAAGCGCTACAAGCGTGATAAGGTTAACTGAAGACGAACACGCACACGTCAACGGATTTGTTGATAATCTTGTCCATCTCAACTGTGACAGATCAAACACCGTATTGCCTGGGAGTGGTGCGAGCGAGGGAGATATCAAGCAAAGGCTCCCGATAATTCAAGACGAGGGCGAGCAGACTGGCAGCACGAGCGCAAGTAGCTCATCTACAATCGATACTTCGACGCGATCAGGGACAGTGAAGAAGCTCGATCCTTCGAAACTCGACCTGGAATGGTTAGAACAAGCCGAAATCAGCACACCAAAGTTACAGACGTCACCGTTGCACGGTATTCGTCGGAACAGGCAGATGTCACTATCGGCGCGATCGACGCCGTGCTCCATCGAGGATGAAGAGAACATGTACCATGGATTCGGGACGAAGCATCGCTTGCATGAAACATTAAGTAGTATTAGGCCTACAAGCAAATGGGCAAGGGTTGGCGTCATCAACAGAGGTTTGATGGCGTCTAGCATTCGCAGTTTTTTTAGATGAAGGGAAGGCAACTTCGGCATTGCTCTACACGGTTGGGTATTGATACGGGGTTTGGACTGGTTCTGGCTCGGGATTATACCATTCATTTTCTGCTTTCGTTTGCGATGACACCGGGACGGCGCTGAATTCCTTTCAACGGGTTACTTGCTGTCTGTGGCCACATCGCGCCTTCAGACTTGGGCCAATATCAGAATTATACCCCGGAGCAGTATAGTTAGGTAGCTCAAACACTGGATGCTCTCATGCTATTCAGTATTACATGAATGAATTTTCTTTAATGCCATGGCTACATGATGCTGAATATCCCGGGCTCACATATATATACCTTGTTCGTATTGAACCTACGACTAGGGCTTCGCAAGTCGGACGAGCTAGGTGCGTACACTACGCGGAAGCTGTATACGCTTACACACGTCTCCTAGGTACCTAACCCAGGAGCGCATGAATGCAGCCTCACCTACGTAGCTCACACCACCCTACCGTTTCGGTGAGGCCGGCTACTCCCGTCTGGCGCGGCAGTACCTAAGCCAATGTCGATCCCAAGTCCTACCGTAAGTAGCCACGGTACTCTATTTCTGTTCATTCTAGGGCTTTCGGAGCAATGACTGGTTGATTAATTGGGTGACCTATTGAGGGATGATGTATGTACTTCTTAGAAGTACCTAGAGCTAGAGAGTTTAGGCGGTATCCGTGTACCTAGATTCCCTTGTTGATCCTTGTCATAAGCTCCGTCAGTGACGTAGGTCATTTTGGCGGGGGAGCTGACGCAGGAACAAACAACAGCGAAAGTTGGAGGGGCGGCGTCCGTTTGTATGCAGATGATGACGTAGGGTCTGCTGTTTAGCAAGAGCATGCCACATGATGATCGAATCGCAGGGAAACAACAGCTTGCCGGAGTAGCGTATTTGAAGCTTCGGACGCCTAGAGCTTCTGTCTTACTTTTCTTTGTCTACTCAATTCATTCTACATCTTCTAACAATCTCCACATTCCAAATCTCTACAACTTCTTCTTCCATCGACAACATCTCGACAAACTCATTCTATCTACATCATCTAACCTACCTACGTCTGTTTCTAAACCAAAGCGCACTACAGTAGTTCTTACTCAACATCTAACTCGGCCTTTCTACACGACTCCAACAACACACATCGCCCAATATGACTAAGGGAGAGGCTACTCAAGTCAAGGTCCATTACAAGGGCACCGACGAGGACTTCATCATCTTCGTCGATGACTTCGAGACTTACAAGAAGTGGAAGAGCGACAAGTCTATTCCTCTGGCCCACTTCATATCCGCCTTCAAGATCTTTGTGACACACAAGTAAGTCCTACTCTAGAGCACGTGCTCTTGTCCTCTTGAGACTTCTATCCTTCCAAGCACAACGTCTTCCTACCAAAGCTCGCCAAATATATTCCTACAGCCCCAGATCGACACAGCCATACTACGCGTAGGCAATTATAAGGCAATGCAGTCAGCCAGCCGCTTCCATCATCAATCATAGCCGCCTAGGCGCTTGTAGGCTTGATTGGTGTTACTCATCCTTCATATCTGCAACGGCTAGCCTCCAATCGTTTATAGCCCGGGTCGCGCCACGGCGGGAAACCACTGGCCAATCACCTCGTCGTAGACGCCGGGAGCCAATGCAAAGTCATTCCCATTACATGCAATGTCCGATATAGAACCAATTAACATGACTGGCGGCTAACATGATATGTTTAATAGGCAAGGTGCACAAGGTCAGATGGATGGCGCCTCTAAAGCCACCCTCGAGAATGAATTTGGTGTCTCCAATGAGGACGAGGTCATCAAGAAGATACTAGAGGGTGGCAGCATTCAGGAGTCCGAGGTCGGCTGCTCCTTCAGATCATCACAACGATGGAAGTTACGATTGCTGACCATGATCAACAGTTCCCTGAACGTCAAGGACCAAAGAACGATGCCCAGCAAGGCTCCATCGTCACCGGCCAGGTTTCGAGATAGAGCCGCAACCGTCCTCGTCGGTAGCGCCCGGAGGATCTTGTTGACCGGGGACGTGGCGGGGTGAAATGGCATCTTCGAGAGAGCCGCTCCTCGGGCGCGTTGGGGCGCAATGGTGGACGCTCCCACAAAACCAACAGGCATAGATTTTGCAAGCGATGATCATGGGTAAGCTAAGCTACCTTGTGCTAGATGGCTAGCAAGAATGTTCTCGCGTTGAATTTGCAAAACAGTCGTAGCTAGCGACATATGAATCCTACATGATTCAGAGCCTAAGAAAGGATCAGGAATGCAGTGACTCGTGTGAATGTTCATGTTGAATGATTAAAGATAACTACCATTGATAAGGGTTTGACGAGTCGTGGTTCGGTTGCCTTGAGCCGAGCCTCAATTCTCGTCCACGTTTCGCAACCTGGTCGAGTTACCCACATCTACAGTCTCATCTCACCAACATGTGAAACGACAAGCTAAACCCACACTGACCCCGTTAGATAATTTGCTACGTTTTCAGCCTCGATACGACCACGATGAGATGACTGCAAAATACTTCTTTCCTGCTTCGTAAAGGGGGCCCCCTCTATCGCAATTCATGAGGCGAGAATGGTGCGATGTTTCACGACATCGGTATTATTAGTTAGGGTGCGCTACACTAGACACTAATAACATCGCGAGATGCGATTGTATGCAACCCCCCGTTTCCCGACTTGCTGCTCACCGCCTCAATCAACAGCACCAAGATGTGCCTGTCAGACCGTGCCAATAGCCCTGGGGTCAAATAGTCGGTCCTCCTCTTCTTCCCAAGTCCTTCCTCCCACTATATTCCAAATAGATAAAATCTGTCCAAAAAAGCCTGGGGCTATATATGTCAACGCCGGTGTTGTATGTGTAAATGCCGTAACAAGTCTGATGAGAGGGAGATCTCGTTCCAAAAATGAGTAAATAATTCGCTTTGTTCTTCTAAACAAGTGTATGCGAGGTTATATATATATGTGAGTGCAAGGTACATCCCGGGGGTCTGTGTTCATTCCTCAGAAGTAGAAATGAGATGCTGTTCGTATGTATATATGTACAATAGTCTCTCCGCTCCTTGCCTCCACGTTGAGGTTACTTGAGAACCGGCTCCAGCGTGTAGTTGCAGGAACAGATGTGAAGGAAAGGGTCGGAGAAGACTAGGTTGATGTACATGACCCGTGTGCATTTGCTCTGGTCGACGCGCAGGTAGTGATGTTCTACCTTTACGCCTTGGAAGCACCGGATCGGCCTCGCTGCGGTAGAGTCCACGGTTTGGCGCAGATGATCTAGGGTACATGTTAGTTTCGAATGAATCCTATAAAACAAGCGGGCGGATGTTGTGAAATTGAACGTACCTCTCCTTCACTATATGCCCAGAAATAGACGGCCATCGCCACTAGGTAGTAGATAGCAGGGTTGGTGCCTTGGTATAGCAGAATGGCGGCGAGCGATGCTAAGGGGAACGAAGCAAGGCGGGCCTCGAGGCTGCGGTGGATTGACGATCCGGCAATGAGGCCTAGTGGCCACTCCCACGCGAATATCCATAGCCCCAGGATTAGATTTATGATTTGTAGCGCCGGAACTGGCTTCACGGCCGGATCCAACGTCTTTGTGAGGAAGTCCCAGAATATCTTAGGCCAGAAGAAACCCTCGAGCGCAGCAGCGACTTGGTCTAAGACATTGTCAGTAAGGTCAAAACTCCAGTGATACCAGGGGTGACCACATACAGGCTGCCGCAGTGAGGGCGATGAGTCTGGCCCAGTGGTTCTTGATAAGTCTTCCCATTTTGGCGGTTTCCTCTTAAATGTCCCTAACAAATATCGGTCTTTCTACTCTTCGAAATCCCAAAAGCTCTTTCTTGATCTCTTTCTCTTCTTCCTGAAGTCCCAAACGATCCAAGCGCCCGGCTCTCTCAAAGAATCCAAACAAATTAACACCCGGGTGCAAGAAAACGAAGGTCGACTGACGAAGAATAGATCGACGTCCTCGGTATAATCAACAGCGTCGAAGTGAAGGGAAGGGAAGTGCCAGGTATCCGGACCTGCGTAGCGTAGAATGAAAACGAATGGCGAGTGCACAGCGCTGGCAACCAAGAGGAAGAAGAAGGAAAGAAAAGAACAGATGAGGGTCCAATTGGGAATATACACAGGCCGGACGGGGCCCTGCGAAGCTATATTGGAGGCCCGGTGGCCTGGGCTCTTTACCCCTGTAGGGGAGCTGTGCTCCCGATGAGGGAGGGCTCGTGTCAGGACCGACTGATGTGAAGCCGGGGTGGCGTATCTGACGTTTCTGGGCCGACGATGCTAAGCTTCGTCTGAGATCCACGTTCTTGAGATCTTGTCTATAACGACAGCAGGCATCCGAGCGGCATCGGTATCATCCACAAGTCCTGTTCAGCCCCTGCCTGGGGGAATTGCTGTTCAGACGACAACCTTATTCGAGGGTGGGCCGTAAGCTGGGTTGAGGCGATATGAGACAGCAAGGTGGTGTTTGAAGTCGTATCTATGTCATAGCTCATCCAAGTCGTTCTAGTGCTTGAGCTTACGGGGGGCTCTAGCTCATCGCATAAGAAAAGGGTGGAAGATCATACAGGGCGATGATACTTGTAGGAGGTGTCCCGAGTTTCTTCATGTATGAAAAGGGAGCTGCCGAGATCTTCAGACATGAAGTGGCATGCACAGAGTTTAAGAAAGCGACAGGGACGGTGGGTCTCCCAGGAAACGCATCAAGTCTCACCAGCCCACGGCCGAGACCGCCGTTCTAAGAACCTGTACTTGCAGAGCCAAGATCTAAGAGAGGATATGTATGCGGCCGGGCCTTCGCAGATGGTATGGGGTGCGTAGCCAGCACGGCGGTTGCGTCCTTGCCTCATGATGTGCAGAATGGGCATATGACCCGAACGAGTTTAGAGCCTGATGAACACCGACCATAGCGACACTCGTCACAGTCAGGGCCGGGGTGAATGCAGCGTGTGAAGGTACCGACGATTGGGTAAAAAGAAAATAGAGCAGCTTGGCCTGGATATGCGGGTACATGAATAGGCGGTAATGATACGTGCGAGCATTGGGTATATTTGATATTGCGGCCGCAAAGATGGTCGTCGAGAATTAGCCAGTGTTGTGTGGAGGACTGAGGTGATTGGGCTTTTCCTGGGCGGCTACAAGTGTGAGCATAACCAATGAGACGTCCGTTCTGGGTGCTTCTGCTGCATGACAACCTCAATATCCCCGGCTCTCGAACCCCCGGCGGCAGGGGTACAAGGGATAAAGACGGTAATATCCCAACCGCCCTTCTTTAACTCCCCTGTTGAACCCCCATCAGTTCCAGCCATTCAAAAGCCATGCAATAGCTCAGCGTAGAAATGATAGATTTAGGGGAGGGGTTTATCCATTGCCTGCCGGGGCGAACGGCTCGACAACAACGGCATTGCACCTATGTACATTAACTAGTCGCTGGTAGGCAAAATAGCTGTTGTTCTTGACCTGAATTGCCACGTCGGAATTAATTATTGAAAATAACTTGAATCTGGTAGGATGATACTGTGAACGTTCGGCAGGGAGCGACTCCGAACATGAGTCTCACCTCATCATAGTCGCACCCTAACCAAGCCTTGCTGCTTTGTATGATCGCCCACGTATCCTGAATAATAGGCCATTGTACAATATGATTTGGCTCGTTATAAGACGAGACGATTGAGGCAGTGGTTCAAGCGAAACTGGGCTTGTGAGACGTACCCCTTCAGCGATCAGGCCGCCCAGCGATGTCCCAAACGCCGGAGAGTTTCGCAGGGGAAAACGCTGAGGCAGATCGAGTTTGGACGTGGTTAGATAAGATCAACCAACTGTGAATAACAAGGGGGTGTCGCCATCACCCGAGAGACTAGTCCTAATGTAGCAAAATACTTGTTATGTGCAGGGTAATGCATGGAGCCGCCAGACCTGTCCAGGGTTCTTTTAAGCCGGGGGCTGAGGACTGGGGTGTAAGAGGTCCGACCGCATTTGCCTTTCTTTAAAATGAAGCATCAAATACGAGTCGATTGATTCTTGTTCTCCCAAGCTTTGGGGGCTCAGCAAGCCTATCGATGTATGCGTAGGCCTGACAGGATCAGTCGTCTATTTTCAGCGGTATTCTTGCTTGGGAATGATGTGAAAGGCAAACCATGATCACCGACCGCCTTTCATCTTGTAAGCCTAGCAGACTAGGGAGCAAGCATCATGATCACCGAACGTTAGTGCCTCGGTGATCTGACTGTTGATAGTTCTCAACTGACATACTGGAGTCAGGTGATTAATTACCTAGGTATCTGAACCAGGGTGAAAGCAGAGATATTCGATCTTGGTTAAGCAGGTACTTTGATAACGGTTGGTAAGCGCTGTGATCCTCCCGTAGTGTGGTATTTGTATGCAAGTGTTGTGGAATCGGTACCAGACGAGTCTGCGAGTTTACTTTTCAACTGGCAAGTTTATTCTTGCCGGCGGTTGGGGCCGTTTTCTCATTGGACTCGCTTCCTCGGAAAGCCACATAAGCATGGAGAACAATGTGGCTCGTTTGTCCAACTTTTAGCCAATGAGGACTTTCCCCCACATTTTCGCCCCTGGCACCACTCGTAAGACGTACACAGTTGACGGGTCAACTTACATCCATCCACGTTGTCTTTCAAGCATTGAGCCTGTTTGCACCAACACGAGTTGATTTATGAGCTCTAAGTTCGATTCAAGTAGATGAAAAAGATATAACATGGGGGTTTACATGTCATTTGCATCTCATCTGCGAATCATTGTTAGCGTCCAACGGCCCGTCCGCTGAAGAAAGTTAACTGCCAATCCGGACATATATGGATCTCTCTATTCACCGATGGTAACTGTGCCTCTTATTAAAAATGATGCTCTTCGTCTGGATAAGATTGCCGACTTCTGCTTATAACGAATTTGTTAGCTTGTCAGCTGCTTCCGGATGCTGGTAGCTATGCTCGTCACGGTTACAGTCTGTTGTCTCCACGTCCGGTCTCTATTTCTATCTCGGACCTTTTTCTGTTGACGACACCAACGTACTCGGTGGAGCAACCTCGCAAATGCTTCCCGAAGCAGCATTTGCTTATTTTTATGTCTTCGCTGTTGATTCGACCAGAGCTGATTGAAAAGTGCCAACCGTAGATTATTATCCAATCATGTTCCCAGCCAAATCAATGTTCTCGCAAGGATGATCGAACAGCTACGCATGGGGAATTTGATCCTCTTAACTGTCAAGAGGGTTGGCTTGTAAGTGTCTGCTATATATGGGCAATGCTGGCTGGTGTGGCCACCGATAGATACACCTCCCTTGCCATTTGTGAATAATAATATCGAGCCTCTTCTCACAGACCGAGGGCCTCCGACGACCTCTCGCATTGCAACCCGTTTTGAACGAGGCTTAATGAACCAGACTGGTTCGATGTGGCACAGCTAGTTTCGACAGGCGCGTAGCAATCCATCCATCTAGATACCACGAGAAACTCCCAATCAGAAGCCAAAGGCGGTACTATGCCTCACTCGGTCTAAACTTATAATCGTGGCGTCGACTAAGTAGGAAGGGCAGCAGCCGAGTCATTCGACCAGATACTCCTCCTCCCAGAAGGAGATAGCGCTACTCGAGTCGTTTCCCAGATAAGCGGTTATTTTTGTCTGTCCAGCCGGCGTTAATGTCGTATCCAGCAAATCTCTAACGCTAGATGTAATGTCAGTCAAGACATTAACCGCATGCTCGGGTAGAGGCGGTCTGTCAGAGCAGTACGGAAGAAGGGTTTGAGCTGGGTTCGACATCATTCGAGGACCACTGTTGGTACTAATTTGATGATGAAACGCCATCAAGCTTGTTGGTACAGCTTCAACTGAGCTGACAGGTATAACAGGCATTTCAAATTCACCAACAAGGCTACCACGTGTTAGCTTAGGTGTACTAGAGAAATATAGGAATCAGAGCTGCTGAAGGAAAGGGAGCCGTGGCTCACTCTAGCTGAAATGTCATGAATGCCGCCATCGGGCTTATTTGGTCGTTTGCTTGCTTGAGCAAGAATACAATAGCAATATCCCGTCCTCCATTGAGATGAGACAGTCGTTGAATCCGGCCTCGGCAATCATCTGTACCGACATCTGATGGCGATATGAAAATGGCGCGCAGAACTCTCCGAGACTGGCCGGCGGAGCCTAGTAGAGGGAGGGCTACATCGTGAGTATCAAGCTTCGCCTCTGCTCTATCTTAGCGCAGCCCTATGTTGGACCACGAGGGATTGAGACATGACGATCGTTGTACCTTTCCATCTGACGCTGCTGCCGCCTTGCTGAAGCGCCGAGGCAAGCGAGGCCCAATCTGGGCGCTTGCGCAAGGAGTAGCAAATCAGAGGACTTGACATCGTTGCCTTCCTACTTTGCATTTCACGACTAGCTGTAGCCGTCAGCGGTCCGCTGAGGAACTGAAACTAGATCCCGGCGGCGTCGGTCGTGGCTCAGATGTCGAATAAGACTCGATTTAGAGAGGCCCTAGAAATAGGTTGGCATAGCCACGGCCAATACCTGGTATGTTGGTGTGTCAGCAAGCAACGCAACTAGGTCTGGCTCAAGGTGAGAAGGTAAGTTATGGGTAAGTTCTCATGTGTAGGATGTTTTTGAGTTTATTCGATGCGCCCGCGATCTGCTGAAGTTATATGATTCTGGGAGGCACTTTCCTGATATCCTCGACACCAATTCGTTGCTCCTTCCGTCAGGCTCATCCTTAAACACTGCCGCTCATAGGCTTCCCCCTATTCTCGATAGGGAGGCATCACGTTGCAATGAAAGTCTCATGTTTTAGTAGATTGTATGTCCTGTAGGTGAACCTGAGGAGAGAATCGATGGTATCTTCTATATTTACATTTATCTTTGTTCGGACGCCCGCGAAAATACCCAAAGCCAGAATATTGGAGAGGTTCCCGCCGCCCGAGATTGGTGCCCTATGAAGCCTGTCGCCATGACACACGGTTCTCTCTAACCATGGCTGGCACCGCCGAGCTCCTATATATATGTTTATACATTGGAAACATTTTGGGACAAGAGCAGTGTTGCTCTAGCTGTTAAGCAGGAGGTGATGCGGTAGGTGCCGGGGGCAGCAGTGGCCTTTGGGTCTTGGGGTCCTTGAAGCCCCTTAAAGCTTCCTCGAGCATTAACACTCGACTTTGTTGACGCTTCTCGGCCTCCTCAAGCTCCTTCTCCCTTCTATCAAGCTCGTCGAAACACGAGTTGAGTTCTTTGATTTTTTCAAAGTTATGGTCCGGCTTCTGTGACGACCTATGGTATTCGTACAAGATCAAGGCGGTGCCTACAAGAAGGATGAAGCCATCGCCGATCACATCGGCAAATAGGTCAACCGCCTTGGCTTCTGGAAGAGGCCTGAACTTTCTTTTCCAGACGCTTATCATAGGCAAGGTCTTTCTGGCGCGGGTCTCTTGGTTCGTCGTACCATGCCTCGCTCGAATTTCTTCCTCCTTCTCTATTTGCTCTTTTGTCTTCACCGTGGGTGCTTCGGCCTTCTCCTTTGCTCTCATTTCCGCCTCGACGTTTCGCAGAAGCGCTACCGATAGGCGCATGTTTAACTGGTGGATATGTTGCCCATACCTGGCGGCGAAGTTGCGGAAACGCGGGTGGTCATGAGCTTGTACTTTGATTTGATTCTGATCCCATTGTTGTCAGCCTCTTATTGATGAATCCATAGCTCTGGTACGGATCGTAATCATACAGCGCCATATTTTGAAATATGTCTCAGAAATAGAGAGGCTAGCTTAAACAATGGCAGTGCCACCATCTCGCCTCGTCTCGTCTAGAGGTAGACTAGAGGTTAGGAATATGGGAAACGAGGCAGCTGAAGTTGCTCGTGGGATTTGATAATTAATGCATTGCTTAAAATGATCCATCCATGCAGCTAATGCAAGCAATGCAAGCCGAGCTTATCGATAAGCGAAGCTAAAAGAAATATTGCAGGTACATACCGTATCGGGTAGATGCCAAGGATCACTAGCGGTTGCCTCCCCAACGGCGACCAGAGTTTACTTGTAAATGAACGGGCCACTTATTGGCGGTGCACGTTACTTCGTTGCTTTGGTGCTTAATACAATCTGCAATACATTCTCATTTGCTTCTTGCAACATCTTTGCTACGAGGAACTGACCTGAACGAGCTACGTTTTCCCTTACAATTGCCTATTTTCCGAGCTCGTATCCAAGTCTGATGCGCCTCGAGACACGTGTAAGTACTTTGATTCTTTTGTTTGATCGTGTTTTGGATGGTCTGCACGCTCCTTCTAGAACAACCGTCGCGAGCACAGAAGTCCGAAGCTTCTTGAAGTTTGAATTGGGCTTGGCCTTACTCAAGTTTTCTATGATTAGGGTGATACGCTAGAGGGTTAGACGGTCGCATCTGTTCTAAGGTTATTCAACTTAGACTCTACTTTCTCTTTTCTCTTTAGTCTGAAAGCATCTAAACATCGGACAACAAGTATCCACGAGTCTGGCAAAGAAGCTCAACTGACATTAGCGCTTAGGTATTCAGAATTGAAATAATACAAGGCGGCCTATTAAGTCACCGCCTTGCCTCCTCTAGCTTGTCCTAGTACATCGCCAGCACTGCATCCCCGATGGCGGACCGAGTTTTGGCAGCGAGGCAGGCTACTGGCACAGATGCCTTGTCACCGAGGGATGCTAACGTTCAACTCCCGCACCGAGTGCTAGACGCTCCCAAAGCCAAAGCAGCACCAGCCTCCAAGGTTACTCAGAAAGAAAAGGAGCTTCCTCCTCAGCCACCTGCTGTCGTCTACGAACCTCCGAGCTTCGACCGTAAAGATGGCGCAGCGTATCAGGTTGGCAAAATGCTTGGAAAAGGGGGATTTGCTGTATGCTATGAAGGGTATCTTACTCGGGACAATGGGGTCAAGAGGAAGTATGCGTTGAAGATTGTCAGGAGTAAAATGCCGTCCAAGATGGAGCAGAAGGTCAGTCCAGTCACTAAAAGGTTGCCGACTAAGCTTGATACTAACCGCTTGAACAGTTCCAAACCGAACTGCAAATCCACTCCAAGATGAACCAAAAGAACATCGTCCAGTTTCTCAGAGCTTTTTCCTTCGAGAGTTGTACCTACCTCGTCCTAGAACTATGTCCCAATGGCTCATTAATGGACATGGTCAAGCGAAGAAAGGGGCTGACGGAGCCGGAGGTGCGATTCTATTCGGTGCAGATAGCCGGAGCCATCAAATACATGCACGCCAAGGGTATCATCCACCGAGACCTCAAAATGGGCAACATCTTTCTTGACAAGGACATGAACGCCAAGGTTGGCGACTTTGGTCTCGCAGCACTCATAGTCACAGGCAAGGACATGCAAACCATCCGTCGCACAACCTTGTGTGGTACGCCGAATTATATTGCGCCGGAGATCTTGGAAAAGGGGAAGAAGGGCCATGACCATATGGTTGATATTTGGAGCTTGGGCATCATCATGTGAGGCTCCTTCGATTCATTGGTTGCTGATCTAAACTAACTGGTAGTATCAGGTTTGCGATGCTCGCTTCTAAGCCTCCCTTTCAATCTTCAACGACGGATGAAATCTACCGCCGTGCCAAGAATCGAGATTATGAATGGCCCAAACCAGAGACTTCTAACAAGTACATCTCCCAAGAAGCGAAAGATGTTGTCGCTACTATGTTAGAAAAGGCGGACCTACGGCCGGACCCAGACGCCATTGTTCAACATGACTTTTTCCTCTCAGGCTACGTCCCGACATCAGCAGAGATAACAACAAAGCTACGCGACTATCCACCTGCCGGAGACCAATTCTACACTATAGACCTAACGCCGCGAATGGCATCTCAAAACCTGCGCAACTTGAAGGAGATGTGCAAGAGCTGCGATGTTGGCCCATGGAACAACTCGCAGCCAGTATACAAGAGTACATGGAGGGAAGTCGCACTTGAAGAAAAGGCCGGTTTAACGCCAATAATTCCCCTTGTGGAGGGCATTGTCTACAGACCCTATGAGGAAGTTAGCAGGGAGCAGAATCTTATCCAAGTGCCATCTCGGGCACCGCCTCGGCCAGTCGTAAAGAAAGAGGACGAGGGTACAGGAACACAAGGAGGAGCGAACGGCTTATTACGAGCGCCGCCTCAAAGTTTTGCAGCACAGCAACGGGCTCAAAGCCGACCAACTAAGCCAGTTGGGATACCACGATCTCACACGTTAAACGATATGTCTGCGCCTAGCGCTAGCGGTACTCTACGATCGCGTCCCCGGCGAGAACTTCTTCAGAGCTCTACGCAGAGCAGTCTTTCGTCGAAGACAACCGCATCGTCTTCGTCTACTACATCTTATCGGACCAAAACAGTAGATGCGCCGGTACCAACTCCGAAAGTCGAGGATAAGAAACTACCTGAGAATAAACAAACCGAACCGGAGACGACGTCTGATGCAACTAGTCCTCCTTCGGGGAGCTTATTTGGATCTTCAGAACGCAAGATGGCCGTACCGGAGTCGCAACCCGATTCTGTTTTAGATAGGCTTCGTCGTCTACAGAGTGAGCTTGAACGTGCTCTGAACTCGCGATCGATGGCGATCATGGGCAAGGCACCAACGCCATCACCACCTCATATCGTCGTGAAGTGGGTAGATTACTCCAACAAATTTGGGTTGGGCTATATCCTGAACGACGGAAGCGTTGGCTGCGTGCTCAAGAGCATACCAGGCAGCGCTAAGGGGGGCAAGACGGTCACACTCCCGCCAAGCTGTATCTTAGTCCGGGAGGCTGAACAACATTGCTCGCGACGACACGATCCCGGATATCCCGACCGCAACCAGATCGTCCCCATGTCTCAGGCGGTACAGTTCTACGAGAACAATGGCGAGGCCGGATTATCCACCGTCTTCGTCCATCCTTCACAGTTTAAAATCAGTATAGGCCCAGATGGCACGCCGGGCAAGATACCAGTTGGTCGCGACATTTACGATTATCGTAAACGAGAGCATCTTATCCTATGGAAGAAGTTTGCCAACTATATGATGGCGTATGGCCGGGACCAGGACACCACGACGGATGACACCGGACTTATACAAGTCCCCACGTCAACTAAACAAACGATGCCCCCGAGCGACGTGGTGACTTTTTATCAACGAATCGGAGACGTCGGCTGCTGGGTCTTCGCTGACGGTCATCTTCAGTTCAACTTCCCCGACCACACAAAGATTGTGCTGGATTCGAGCGGGACCTGGTGTCATTTCTGGCACCTCCCGCAGGATGCAGCCGAGAAACTAGCAACTGCTGGCGAATTGGACGAGACGGCGCTTGATGAACGAGCAGTCCTATCTTATCCAGTGCAGACCCTCCTCAACTTTGCTACTAAGCCGGCTATCCGACCGACGCGCAATGTTACGCGCAAGCGGCCGGATATTAATCCTATGATACAAGGTGTCCCCGCGGCGAACGACTTCCGCCGCAAGATTGAGTTCATCAAGAACATTATTAAAGAGTGGGTTGTGAACGGTGGCTTAGGTAATAGTCATATGGATCGCGAGCGCCGCCAGCAGTGGACTGGCTGCCGCGAGACGATGCGCAGTGGCCCCAGCAAGCACGTCTGGGTCACGATTGGTGCGCGATGGGGCGACGAGAGATACTCAGCTCTTGTCGATCCCAAGAAACCCGGAGAACTAGGCGGCGAAGTTGAGTCGAAGGCGAGCTCGTAAAACCTACTTGGCTTTAACATGTGGAACGACGAGCTTCAAGATGGGACGGGGAGAGTCAGAGGTCACGGCTACTGCTTTTTTTCCGATACCACGAGTGATGACAAGGCGTTCGCGTTCGTCTCAAGTTAGTTGTTAGAATAGGGTTCATGGCACGGAGTATCAGCTATGGCGTAATATATATAATACTTCATTCCACTTGACACTTGCTATCGTGATGTACCCGAGTAACATACTTGCCTTGGTCTTACGCCAATTATGAAGTTTATCACTCATCTGCCGCCATACTTCAGGACTAACTGTAGGACTCTAAGGGTATCATAGTTGCACTTGTGGTATTGCTAGACTTGGCGAATGAGGAGAGTAGTATACTAACCCCGACGTATTTACGATAGAGACAAGTGAATTATGAATACTCGGTCAAACTAGCTGAAGTTTCACTACGGAATAAATCTAACAATAGACCGGTCCCTTGGAGCTAATTACCGGTAGCCATTTTAGAGTTGACGTTGATATATGCCTAACAGGTAGTTCCAACCTTGCTCTGTTTTAGAGGTCTTGATTCGAACCTAATGTTGTCAATGTACTGTTCGAGTACCCACGTATGTACTGTCGCCTACTGTCAAAGAGCGCGGCCCCTTTTAGTATCTACGTTCTGCTTCGGTGTTATATGTATGTCTGATACCGATGCTCCTGATCAGACCTTGAATGTGCTATAGCAGTCCTTGGCGATTGGCGCTACGGTATCATCGCTTGATAGTGCATGTACGAACAGGAGGGAAGGAGAGAACGAGCGCGTAAAGGGGTATCTTACGGTTGGCTCTATCTCAGGATCTTCCTACAAGACGATTCCTAGTCAACTCGAGGAAGGGGGCACGGGGAAATAAATTCGTAGTAGTCGTATGCCTCTCGAATCATGTATCAGATGAATCTCAACTTTATATCGGCCGCTAGAGAAATGCATATCATGAATGAGACTCATGGTTCACGATATACGGGCAATGAGACACAAGTCCTTTCAACCTACACTGCCAGCGCAGCGTGATTAATATTATTGATCGACTTCACCTGATATATACAGTAGCATTGGGGTATGGGAAAAGAAGGGGTGCGGCGACGGGAGCATCCATCTGCCATATGCCAACTCGAGTAGCCGTGTGATGTAAACTTCCAGCCACCTGCCTTATCCCAACCACCATGTTCGCAATAGTACCCGAAGAAAACCCCACACCATCCATTTCATTCGTCTCATCTCAATATTAATGACCCGTAGACAGCAGGATGAAAAGCAGTGAGGTGAAAAGGGAGAATAAACGCCTTGTGTGATACGAGCGGGAGGGATCAGAGAAGCGCCGAGGCTACTATCATGTACATAACCTGGCGTCTTTCTCATTGTCGCCTCCTTATTCCGCATCACGTATGCAAATGCAGATGATTTTGGTTTGCCACACAGAATGCGAGAGTCCGTCCACCTAGGACCCTTAAACGAGACGGGGAATCCTTTGGTCTAGGACAAAAATGAAAGATTTTCCTGCTTTCCACTACCAACAGCCGTGATGATCGACGCATGAATTGCTCCATGAGTCGTTCCGAACCTATATCTCTTCCTCGATTCAAAGGCCCCCCAACCGAGACATGAGGGCATTGAATATTCTAAAAGGGGGTGTCGCTTAAAGAGTAGTCTGAACGGTTTCCAAGACAGGCATGCTTCGTTGTTCAAGGCAAGGCCTAACCCTCTTAGAACGCCTAAACCTCCCGTGCGCTCCTGAGTTCCACGACGTAAAACATATTACATTACAACACACTCCTTGTCGTCTTTGGGTTGATTCTTCTTCATTTTTGCGCTGCGTGGCGGGGCGACTTCCATAGGTGTCCCACCGCCGCTCACAGCAGCACGGATAGCGGCGAGTCTTTGTTTTGCGCGCTCGTCGCCGGCATCAGCTGCCTTGACATACCAAACGTTGGCTTCGAGGATATCGCGGCGGCAGCCTATGCCCATTTCGGTAAAGTAACCGATAGCATATTGGGCTTTGACATAGCCTTTTTATGACGGTCTAGTTAGCAAGGCACAAATATATTATAGAGACCGATAATAGGACCTACCGAGTTCCGCTGACCGACGAGCCCATTCGTAAGCTTCTTCCTCATCCTTCTCTAAGATGGGTTCAGCTCCGACCATATACCATGCGCATAAACCCATCATAGCCGCGGCATGACCACGTTCTGCTGCACCCGTGTAGAAATGGACGCTTAAAGCCGGATCCCGCGGGCAGTTCAGCTTGCCATGCTCGTATGCGTCCCCCATGCGATAGCTCGCTTCAGGATGTCCGAGCTCAGCTGCCTGTGTAAACAGTTCGGCTGCGTAACTCTCGTCTTTGAAAATGTCGTCGCCATAACCAGTTTCGTAGAGTGTACCGAGATGATACGGGGCGGCATTGTACATGGCATCTGCCGACTCCGTAGCACGCTTCAGCCATTTCACGCCCTCCCTATACCGGTTCTCCCCCAGGTCTCCTGAGAGGCAGGCCTTTCCAAGTCTTGTCATCGCGCCCGGATGATTCTTGGATGCTGCCGTCCGTAGGAACTGAACTGCTTTGGCAGGGTCCTTCCTACATCCCCATCCGAATTCGTAGCACAACCCAGCGCGATAAGCAGACTCGGCATGACCATGCTTCGCGGCCAACACGAAGAGGGGAAAGGCTGCATTGTAGTCTTCCTTGCCCTTGTTGAACAAGCCCGAGGCAAAACCATCAGCTAGGTAATACTGTGCGAAGGGATAGCCGCCATTGGCCAACCTTGTCAATATACTTTTAGCTTCACGAATCAACTCGGTCGGCGGAGATTCTTGGTTATCCTTATGCGGACTTCCCTTCGGACTGCCTTTTCTCCGCGAAGGTTCATCCAAAGTCAAGCCCTGCTCTTGTGCAGTCGAGATTAAGAAGACGGCAAAGGAATATTGGATGGAAAAGTCATTTGTTTTCTTCACGTTTTGCCGATACATCTCAAGCGTCTTCTGTGCGCTCAGTAAGGAGGCGTTACTCCCAACATTATTGCGCAGGTAAGAATTGTCGAAGGTGATGGGAGCCGGCGCTGGTTGAGGATATGGAACATTAAGCAGTTCTGCATACGAAGTCGGCCTGTTTTCAGGCGACCTGCGAGAGTGTGAGGAAGGGGTGCGCGGATGATGAGCGCCTCCAAACCCTGGAGACCGTCCACGGGGCCCTAACTCGGAATACGCCGAGTACGATGATTGCGGTCGAGGCATAGAACTCCTTCTCATATAAGAGCTAGGAGTCAGGTGACGATTTATGGCCATGGCCGCATCTGCAAGGTCAGACTTGGAGGAATATCTCGAGTTCGATTCTATGGGTACACTTGAGACTCGCGGAAGAAAGGGTTGGTGATGATATTGTAATTGTGGTACCGCCTGGCTGTCCGGAATTGAGCCCTCGATAATGGATTCTTCCTGGGATGTTTCATCCGGTATAGCCCGACACTCGGATACTTCGTTAAGACCCCCGGAAATCGAACTAGCACTCGTCTCAATAGATGAGTCGGTTGACGTCTGCTGCTGTGTACTTGCAGTCGTATCTGATTCACGACTGTGCCGATTTGGGTCGTCACTGCGAGAACTGTCGCTGAAGCTTTGGTTGTCTAAGTCCCGCGGAGCCGAGGCTTCCACATACCCTGATTCTGGTTGAATAAGGGTAGGGCTTAGAAGCTTCTCTTGCCCGGATCTATATGGAAGGTCGCCAACGAATGTCTGCTTCGGCGTTAAAGTCCTAGGTTGGTCATATGTATGACTATAAGGAGGCAGAGGCGCGTCTGAAGATGTCGGGAAGCCTCTCTCGTCACCGGCTATGGGGGTCGAAGAACCATACAGAGAGTGATAGCTCCCCTCGATACTAGCATTCGACGGTTGCGCCCAGTTCTCAGGTTGAAAATTCACTCTGACGGGAGAGACGGGAGACTCTCTGATCTGGGGCGACTCTGTAGTTGGGACGAGGGGTAAGGGGTGCCCGGAAATGCTTTCTTGAGAGTCAACACGCTCATGTTGGCCAAGGGGTAGTTTCGATATTGGAAGAGGCTTCCGCTGTATAGACCTGGGAGGAGACGCGGTAGCTGGCGGAGGCGGCGTCGGAGGACTCGTCACCGTAGCCATTGCGCAAGAGGGACACTGCGGCAATGACCAATGCCACGAAGTCGACCCCAAGGAGAGGAGAATGAGCACTGGTAGACCCTTAGAGCCGTGGCTCAGTCTCCAGCATTGATTCGCAGCAACCTATGTCGTTCCTATTGTGATTCTACCGCCGTGACATACATGGACCCCTAATATTGCTTCGACCGTTGTTCCACAGATATAACTCTAATAACAGCTCAACCGTACGGGAGGCAATGGACAGACGCTGGGGGGATGCCGGCTGGTCGGACGGGGAACAGGGCTCGGAGGCTCGGCCAAGAAAGGGTCGGCCAACAGAAAAATTGCAAATGCTATGCTATTCCGCGAGCCGGGGGTATCTCAGACGATAAGTCTAATAGTTGATGCAAATTCTAAACAAGAAAATAAGTAGGACAAGAAAAAAAAAAGAGAAGCTCAGACTATTCAAGGCTGAGGCTTCAACCGTTAGTAGTTGTTTGTGCAGTGTTTGGGAGAATGACAATGACCAGGAACTGGACGTTGCAGGTTGACGAAACAAAGCGAACAACCTAAATTCGATGGTCGGTAGGATGTAGAGAGTTTAGGGGGGGGCTAGGGTAGGTACATGTAGCTTAGGATAGTCGGGTCTAGGGGACTTAGTGTACTTCGTATACTTCCGTGACTTCTCGGGTACTTGTACCTACCTTTCGTGATGAGCCCTTGGGTTGCTCCACCTAAATACGGGTCTTTACTTGTGTATTTTGTATTTTTTAAGGACCAGATCTATTGAACGATGAACATGAAACCTTTCAACCTTACAAAATATAATTTTATAAACTTGAGGCTTCTCTCTTTACTCTCGACAATAAAGAGTAGCTGATGCCTCCGAAAGCGACCTGTCTATTTATATTTGCAAAGTAGCAAGTACCGACACTGCTGCTGGTAAGCCCCGTAGGGGATGTAACCAAGACAATTGCACCAATGATGTCGCTACCAGACACCAATTAAAGCCATTTACGGCGGGTAGGTATGTATGTACATGTATGCAGTGCATGTCCGACCTGTCAACCTCAGCTGCGTTTATCCACGATGGCAGATTTTGTGTGCACTCGGCTCTTGGCCTGATCAAAGCGGTCTCTCCGGTACGGTTAGATGTCATAAATATGTCAAATCATTAGGCCAAGACGCGGAGGATAGTATAGGTTGCTGTGTGAAGCAGTCCGGCCTTGTTAGCATGGTCCCTCCTCAATTACTCTGTCGTGGACGATGACGAATACAGAAATCCTCAACCTCGATCAGAAGTTAGAACAAGCATAAAATCCCTCTCGTAATGCTGAGGCTGACAACACCACACGTAAGAACAATACGAACTTGGAAGCACAAAGAGCCAGAAACGGAGTCGTGTGGTCCCGAGGGGTCCCAATTATGCTGCATTACTTCATATTATTTCCTTAGCTTCACGTTCACTTTGCGGGCATACCTATAGTACTATACATGTAAGGCTACAGTAATAGTAATACACACCTGTAGCGTCGTCCTCCCCTGCGTTTCCTAACGTACCTGAGATAGTACGGTCGGTTAAAGAAGCTTAAAAAGCTCCTTCGTGTATCCAGTCTCCAGTCTCCAGTCTCGGCAGCACGGCTAAGGCTATGACTATTATCAAGCAACCGCCCGGGCTGTCTAACCACAAGGCGTTCTTATTACCACTTCCTATTACGGCGATATCGTACGAATGCGCCTAGCAAAATTTCAGCTTTGAGCCTTCATCTTTGTTCGCGACTTCTAGCGGCAGTCAATAGTTGACACCAGTATGCAAACCGGTCTGTCGCCAACCTCAAATCGTATGGTGTCATTATGTCTCGAGGCTTGGCATCGAATCCAAGCCCTCCTCCAACCCTCTTGTTTCATTTCCTTTTTCAGCTCGGGAAATGATTGTCCAAGGAGAAAACCAATCATCCCTTCGCCGGGCTCTTCGGACACCAAGGTAGACGCCTATTCTGTCAATTCTCGTTTCGCGAAACAAACCAACCTCCGCTTAGGGCGCTGGGGAGACCACGTGTGACAGTTTGCATGAGCCCACTTGGGTACATGGCGGTACGAACGCCAAATTCATCACGTGTTTTTCGTCATTACGTCTCTCGCTTGTTGTATTTATCTGCGGCTCTTCCGTACATGGTAGTCGAATTTGTGATCGGCTTGACGTAGATGATTCTCATCGCAGCCCAGAGATGAATCTAGATTGCCATGTTTCACCTCTAATCGACCTCAGTCTTCAGGCGGGGGTTGGGGCGTCTGCACCCGCCACGGCTTGACACTTTCAAGCTACTGGTGACTGGCCTTGCGAAGATTTGGCGGATCGCAACTTTGGAACTTCCAGCCATAGTACTCAAGGTGCCTTCACCCGCCTAGCCTAGTCTAGCCGCATGGCTGTGTTCAGTGCGAAACTCAACAGAACCATCTTGTCGATCTGAAACCGCCCGTGAAGTTTGACACCTCATCATTTTGGCTGTATTGGGATATTGGATATTATGTAAATTGTGCATGTCGTCGCTAGTTGACCAAAAACCCACACTTATTGCAGTAGTACCAGCCAAGCAGCTAACAATGCAAAGAGCAGATCTGAAAAAAAATATATTTCCTGCTAGGCGCGGCGGTTGTTGCGAAAAAGATCGATTTCGAGGTTGAAAGTTCGTATTCAATTCTTGTCAAGGGTTGGTCAAAGGCCTTCTCCGAGTCTTTGCAACCATAGCAGGTTGGCTAGAACATGGCCGGGGGTCAACACGAGCCGGGCCAACCACTTTAGATACCTGAGGTGTGTGTAAGTCAGCATACAAATCGAATAGCCAAGGTACCTGACGCTAAGTATATTGCTGATTGATGACGTAAGTTTACTACAGTAGCTTTGGAATGAACTGTGTTAAGACTTCACTGTGCAGGGCAACCACTGCCCCTTTCTCGATTCTACATACGCCGTGACCAGCAGCCCGGTTTTTGTTCTTTTCATCACCATCTTTTCCCACTCGCCGCTACTCTCCGCCTTGATCGACTCGATTGTCTTCGAGTCGCTTTGGAGGTTCTTACCCTCGCTATAATCCATTTTAATCTAATCTTTTACTCTCATTTTCATGACATTCGCTTTAGACAACAGCTGCATGCACGTTCGCTCCGAAAACCCGACGACAATATTTTAACACAACATCGATTGATGCGATCGGTCATCTCCAAGTGGTCATAGGCAATTGGAGAGGCTCGATTAGCTAAGCCTTCTTTTAATAGTGGCGCCAGTGTTACCCATTGAGACCCGCTAGTCCGTAAATACATCGAATGCTTACAGGGACCTCGACGGCATGTTTATCCTGTTGATGCATTGCTGAGACGACAATTCTGCAAGACAATTCTGCTATTCTGCGATTCTGCTCTACTGGACCGTGGCCAAAAAAGGAGAAATCTACAGACAAGTTGCGCATCGCTGTGTTCTGTAGTCTCCTTTTTTTCCAATTTTTACTTTTAAGTAATTAGCACACGGGCTTTAAGCTTTTAGATCGTCGCTATTGGGGCAGGGATCCCGTCCTCCTTTCCTTGCAGCTAAACAGGGACAACTCGTCCTGTTGCCCACCACAACAAACTAGTGAGTAGAGAGAAAACAACACCCGCCATCTTCATCATCCTCGCCAAAAATTCACTTCTATCATACATAACTCTTGCACATCTTTTCCTACCGTGCTCATTCATCAGTAATCTCAGCTTCTGCTATTTCCGGGCTAATCTGCGTCCGAGAAGGCGAAGAGTCAGCCCGCAAGTAGCACGTTTGCCCGTGCTTGTGCTACAGCTGGTCGGACACGGGTCTTGACTTGCGAACGCCGCCATATATAGTTGTTTTATATCTACGCGGGAAATCTCACTGGTACAACTAGAGGCCTGGAACTATGTCGCTCCCTGAGCGGCCTGGGGCTGCGAGCCCTCCGTACGATCAGCATCGAAGCACGTACCGGCAATCAACGTCGAGACGCTCTCGTCCTACGGATATCGAAACGGGTGGATACCATCCTGTACCTGGAAGAAGGCTGTCTTCACATCAGCGTGCACCATCAGGAAATTCCTTTGCCGAGACGATCCGTAATCCTAACGGAGCGACAGATAAATCGCCGCTTTCTCCAGCTGCGCCAGAGGAAGTTCCTGCCGGGGTGCCCTCACGCAAGAGGAGTCTTATAAGACCTGAGAGGAACAGAATTGACAAGGACCATCCGAATTATCACTACCGAAAGCATGCCGCCAATATGGACACCCTCCCCTCCTCTACGGGCAACGACCCTATCTACGAAGATATCGAGGGAAGGACTGATTTATCTGCTGAGCGGACTATCGATGCTACTTCGGATAGCTCACCCCCACGAAGGAAACATAGCGGGGATAGTGAGAAGCCTAAACCAAAGACGTCCCAGCGGAGACGACATTCAGGTGGACCCAAGATATCCAAATCTGCGAGGGATGCTAAACGTCGGAAGCCTAAGGAGACGATTAGCCCCCCGAGTGTATGGAATGTCTATTGTGCTATTATCACGTTCTGGTGTCCCGATTTCATCCTGAGCTGCTGTGGCTTCCGCTCGAAAGCGCAGAGGAGAGCATGGAGGGAAAAGATGGGCCTTATTAGCATCATCTTGTATATCATGGCTTTCGTTGGTTTCTTGACCTTTGGCTTCCAGCAAACCGTTTGCGCCTCACCTGGCGTTCGTCTTCACGTCAACGACGTATCTAACGGCTACATGATATTCCACGGTACTGCTTACGATCTCACCAGATCCGGTCACCCACCTGCAGACGGCATCCCGCTTCGTCAGGATGGATCATTTGCCAATGTTCTATATGACTTGCCTACTAAGTATGGTGGTATGGATGGCAGCTTTCTTTTCCAGAATGTCAACGGTAAATGTAAGGGACTCATCACGCTAGCGGACGACTCAGACGTCCCTCACGACGCTAGCGACCCGGACCAGCTTGCGTGGTATTTTCCGTGCACAGCGTTCAACCAGGACGGCTCGTCAACCCCAAATTTCACCTGGCCATATTATACCGGTTACGCATGTCACACCACTCAAAAGTCTCGAGACACATTCTACCTTCAACTTCATGGCACTGGCGATGTGTTTTACACCTGGGATGATATCAAGAACAGCTCGCGCAATCTGATCGTGTATTCTGGTAATGTCCTTGATCTTGACCTGCTCAATTGGTTCAACGAAGATGAGGTCAAAATTCCCGACCGGTTCAAGGAGTTGAGAGACCAGAACTCAGCTGCTAACCAAGCAGTTCGTGGTCGT
Organism: Hypoxylon crocopeplum; assembly: GCA_022578875.1. Taxonomy (NCBI): domain Eukaryota; kingdom Fungi; phylum Ascomycota; class Sordariomycetes; order Xylariales; family Hypoxylaceae; genus Hypoxylon; species Hypoxylon crocopeplum. The sequence goes on from MU399554.1 coordinate 1,383,531, forward strand.
GACATCACTAGAGCATTTCAGAAACCCGCGGATAGGCAGATAGCTGAATGCTTCGAAGAGACCATAAAGGTCGGAACTGTGGATACGGATACGGTTGGATGCATTGCGTCTCAGGTGGTTCTCTATGTGTCACTAATACTAATTCTTTCCGTTGTCGTGGCGAGGTTCGGCTTGGCATTGGTATTCCAGTGGTTCATCAGCCGCAGGTATGCTGCCGTCAAAACCTCGCAGACTGCGAACAAGAAGAAGCGGAATCGACAAATTGAGGACTGGACTGAGGACATTTACCGAGCTCCTCCACGAATGCCTGGAGATGTTGGTAGCAGTTACGTAGGATCTTCTGATAGGACTAGCAAGCGTGCTAGTACCTTCCTACCCACAACGTCTCGTTTCTCTGCGGTCTACGGCACTGATAGGAACCCTCGACGACCGCAGCCAACAACTATGGCGAGCCAGGCATCAACCGGGCCTTTACTTCACCCTAACTCGATGTACAAGCAAGGCAACGACAGCAGGTCGAGTATGCTCCGCTCTGATCCATACGGCAGCACTGCCAGTCCAATCGACGGTTACGGTCCCGCTGGATTCATCCACGAAGCCGTTGTGCCTCAACCGCCATCTGACTACCAACCCTTTGGATTCCCCTTAATCCATTCAATCTGTCTTGTCACGGCATACTCGGAGGGAGAGATGGGCATCCGAACCACACTGGATTCTATCGCTATGACTGACTACCCCAATAGCCACAAGGTGATCCTCGTTATTTGCGACGGCATGATCAAAGGCAAAGGGGAAGCTATGGCAACACCTGACATCGTGCTTGGTATGATGAAGGACCACACTTTACCTCCAGAGGAAGTTCAAGGTTTCTCTTATGTGGCCGTTGCCAGCGGTTCGAAACGACACAACATGGCTAAGGTATATGCTGGATTCTACGACTATGGCGCTAAATCCGCCATCCCGGCAGAAAAGCAACAGAGGGTTCCGATGATGCTGGTGGTAAAGTGCGGTACACCTGACGAAACCACCAAGGCCAAACCAGGCAACCGAGGCAAGCGTGACAGCCAGATTATTCTGATGTCGTTCCTACAGAAGGTCATGTTTGACGAACGTATGACGGAACTGGAATTCGAGATGTTCAATGGTCTTTGGAAAGTAACTGGTATATCTCCGGATTACTACGAAGCTGTACTCATGGTCGACGCCGATACAAAGGTTTTCCCTGATAGTTTGACCCATATGCTCTGCGCCATGGTTCGCGACCCTGATATCATGGGACTCTGCGGTGAGACGAAGATTGCCAACAAGAGACAGAGTTGGGTCTCGGCCATCCAAGTTTTCGAATACTTCATCTCTCATCACTTGTCAAAATCTTTCGAATCCGTTTTCGGCGGTGTTACCTGTCTTCCTGGTTGTTTCTGCATGTATCGCATTAAGGCTCCCAAAGGCGCCCAAAATTACTGGGTTCCTATCCTGGCTAATCCGGATGTTGTCGAGCATTATTCCGAGAACGTTGTCGATACGCTGCACAAGAAGAATCTTTTGCTCCTTGGAGAGGATCGGTACTTGACTACTCTCATGCTTCGAACCTTCCCCAAGCGCAAGCAGGTCTTCGTCCCTCAGGCAGTATGCAAGACTACTGTTCCCGACGAATTCAGCGTCCTACTCTCTCAGCGACGACGATGGATCAACTCCACCATCCACAACTTGATGGAACTGGTTCTTGTTAAGGATCTCTGCGGTACATTCTGCTTCAGTATGCAATTCGTTGTCTTTATCGAGCTGGTCGGCACTTTGGTACTTCCAGCGGCTATCGCATTCACCTTCTATGTTGGTAAGTTCATGTCATACCGAAAAAATTATAGTTACATTATTCTCACACGATTATAGTCATTTCATCTATCATAGGCCCAGTTCAGGTCATCCCGTTGGTGCTCCTCGGCTTGATTCTTGGTCTCCCAGCTGTTCTCATCGTTGTCACCGCCCACTCGTGGTCGTACGTCGTGTGGATGTTCATCTATCTCCTGTCGCTTCCAGTATGGAATTTCGTTCTCCCCAGTTACGCCTTCTGGAAGTTTGACGACTTCTCGTGGGGTGACACTCGGAAGACGGCAGGAGAGAAGACCAAGAAGGCCGGCATCGAATACGAAGGCGAGTTTGATAGCAGCAAGATTACTATGAAACGCTGGGCCGAGTTCGAACGAGAACGCCGGATTAAGGACAACTACTGGGGATCGAGAGAGAACCTTACGGGCGGCAGTTGGGCTGCTTCTGGCCCCAATAACGCCATGTATCATCACCCCTACGACGATCAGTACTACTCGGATGCGTAAGGATAGAGGCCAAGTCGAGCCTAATGAGAGATATTCATTTGCTATATATAAGAATCGGTATTGTCATGGGAAGGGTCGGTGCATTGCGGCGATCGTCGTCCTTCTAAACTTCAAATCCTACAAGACAGGATTCAATGGTCTGGGTCGAAGTCTACGTATAGAGAACCAGGAAGCGTTCGGCGTCTTTCAGATTTTACAATGTATATAGCTCACAGGTTTATCACCTGAAATTAATACAACAAGAGTATACATAACCTCTTAGTCCCGTGTCCTATGCTTCCTTGTCTTGTACATCTTCGTGTGACTGGCCTTCGTCGCCTTTTACTCGTGGTCGGTATGACACAGCATAAGCGTCTCACAGTTACTCGTATGAGCGTGCCGTGCGACTACGGAAGTGATCATTCTGTGTGATGAGTGAGTGAGACATTCGCGAGGTCGGGAAGCTGGGCTTGTGCTCGAGTTAGGCAGCCGCGGAGTTTTCTCCGGCGCTAAGGAGCCGGGAGTCGGGAGAGGTACGTGCGACGAGATCTTGCACGCCCTGTATTACACTATAAAATTGTATAGTACAGATGCATGGCTATAATGGAGCACGGGAATAAAACGTTAGAGGAAATAACGAGGGTTCTTGCTTGCTTGCTTCGAATAGTAAATAGTTGCCATTATAGGATGCTGTTATAGCTTTAGGAGGGTGAGCTATCATTTCTAGTCTGCGACGGCGACTGAGGGAGGCTTAGGGGGGGCCTTGCGAGCCGTAGAGTCATCATAGAAATATTAGAAGACTTATTCTTGCTAATGGAAGTTTCACGGTGGTTTTGGCTTATCTCAAACTTCGTGGCGGTCTGATACGTCAGATGGGTCGGATACGTGTTGGCTGACTATCCATTGCCGTTCTTCTGGGCACGGAATCTACATATGACATATCACTAAAATAAAAATAAAAATGCAAACTCAGCGCTAGCAATATGCTCATGAACCCCCCAAAGTTCCCGTCCAGGATGACATTTGTCTCGACGAGCTAAGGAACATGTCAGCTTATTGTTTACGGCACCAACGGCAGTGAGATATCGAGGCGCCAGGCGAACCAAGGAGGCGTTGGGATGCGAGCGGCCACTTTTGGAAAGTAATCATCGGTCCAACTGTGAGATCGAAGTAGCCAATGCTGCACTGCAACTATCCGTATCCGCCTCAGGTGTGACAAGGATGACTCTCCTGGAGGGCCTGAGGGCCTAAAAGAAAGGGTAGGTGAAGGCGATCTTCAGGTAGGTATTCAAGATGATGATGGACATAGTGGGCGCCGTCTCTATGGCGGCGCAAAACCGATCATGTCGTACCACCACACACCGTCGTAGGGGAAGCCGGGACGATGCTGGCGGCTCGTTGCCGTCGCGATATTTTTGTTGACGAGTTGCCTGATCATCGCAGATCAACGTCCGTCGTCCGCACCCTCACACTTCTTAACGGCTACCATAGCCATACATACTGTTGGTTGCACGTAGTCGAAGTCCGGGTGCGGGGCCCAGCCGGGCCGTCACCTCAAGGCTACTCCCCTTTTCCCCAGTGCCGTATCCTTGGTACTGACATCAGTTTGTTGGAGTTTCTTTTCCCTGTCGCTTCGTCGGCCTCCCGTCTCGGCTCGAAACTTCGGTTACTGACCTACTAGGCTCAGCGGTGAGCCTCTGAAGCGGAAGAAAAAGATGTGGGTTGTTGCGGAGCCAATGTATCCCCTATCCATGTAAAGACTCGGGGGAAAAAAAAAAGCTATGTGAATGTTTTTTTTTTTTCTTTCAGAGCCTTATCTCGAGTGTCTCACCACGGCAAGACATCTGGTCTTTATAACAACAGGTGACTCCTCCTCGTCACCGAGAAGCCACTGCTTCACCGGTGAGGGAAAAATGAGGGTTTATGAAAACAATAACCCATCTAGCGTACTCGGCAAATGGTTCGTAAACGGCTACTGGGATTAAAGTGATACATCATACTTGAGATATGAGAAGGAGAGGCAACCAAGGCTACCGACCTGATATCGGCATTAACGTCCTGAATGCAATACCTCGCAAGGGGAGGGGAAGTCTACCGAGGAACGGAGAGCTGCCATGTGGCAATGCGTTAACTATGCATTCGTCAGAATATCAGGATATCAAGCAAGACTATTCAGAATAGCGATTCGAGCGAAGTATTGCCTTGTTGGACACATGCAACAAGTTGGATTGGGATGTGTGATGTACGAAGTACCTATATGCGAGTCCAAAAATGGCTCTTGCAACATCGAGTCACGACTCCACTTCTCTCCAATTCCCCCTCGAGCCCCCACTGCTACCACACCGCACGTACAGGGAGCGCACGCCACCTGTAGAATCCACAGCCAGTGGGTAAGGTAGGTACGCCTAAGCATCCCCCTTAGCCTTTAGGTTACCCTCTAAACTCTGTCAGTGACGGAGTTATGGCGTGGTCGTCATATTTGTCCACCATTTGCATTCAAGTTCTCCACCCGCATAATCGACTATCTCCATTGGATGTCTTAATCACTTACATGTACCCTTCTCCCTCCTTCAACCATCTCCACCCCCATCAATCCCCGTCAATCCATTCACCGTTCAGCCTGACCCATTTCTTATCGTATATCGATCGATAGGTAGTTCACAACCTTCTTGATAACTACTATTGTTAGGCATTTGGGATTTGAGACATATAAACGACATAATATGCGTACTGCCCTAGAGAGCAGTACTCTACACATACCCCTCCACCCCTTTCGACCCTTGAATACCTGCCTCTTTGGACTAGGGGGTATATCGTCTTGATAGCCGCAAACTACATACATAACGCACATGCGGTATTGAAGAGGCGAGTAGGGGGGTCGTTGCCTTTGAGCCATCTTGGCAGCACCCTGTTGAAGATCAGCCATCCACCCGCCCGTCTAACCTGACCTTGCCTTGCCCTCGACAACCTGGACTACCTTGCTACCTCGCTACTTTACTATCTCGTGGGCCAATAGGAATAAGCTGCACGACCAAAAGAGAAAAGCAACACGGTTCGCCTTTTATTAGTGAACCCCCAAACCAAGGCGGTTAGGCTCGAGTCTCAGCAAATGACTTGAACACCTCCAACAACGATGCGCCCTCCTAATTCCCCACCCACCTCTCCATTCCTCGCTCCAGATCGTCCTCAAGTCGACCATGATGCCTCCCCTTTACCTCAGCCTCAAATTGCTGAACCCGATGCCGACGATCTTGACAGTCCTATGAATGATTACCAGTGGCTGTCGTACCCCCCGATACTCACCGCGCATGCCGACTACCACTACGGCGACGGAGTCCAACCCGGGGATGACGACGGAGATAGTAGCGCCGCTACTAACCACGACATGTTGGATGTCGACGTTGAAGAGGGTGGTGTGCCCTTGAATAATATCGACATGGAGGATCAAAGCGATCATGACCACGATCAAGGTCACTTTCACTTCCTCCCGCCCCTCGATAACCCGCTCTTTGTTCACCACGACATCTCTCAAATCTTAGTTCCGCCCTCCCCTCCTATCATCGTTCTCGAACATCCTCCACTCGACCCTCTCGCCAACTCAGCAGCCACTCAAGCATTAGAGCCGCTCCCAACACTACCGGACCTCCAGGACCCCGACGATGAAGTCGATCCCGCAATCACTGGTCTCCATCCTATGGCCCTGAGCAATGCTAATCCCATGTCGCTCGGACCAGAGAACCCGCATGCCATGCAGTTCCTGGAGCTTTGGGAGTGGCAGAGTCATGCTGATGTCCAGCTTAGGGCGATGGGTCCCGTCCCGTCCCGTCGACAAATCCACCGCCTCGCGAGAAATTGCCCACCCCGGGTCGAGTACGGACAGTTGAGGGGTGACGAGTACGATTTTCAAGGCATCAGTTGGAGGGACCTCGGGGTCACGAGGCATGCCGCGCGATGCCGCCGGATGGCATCTTTTCGTAACTATGTCAATAGACCAAATTCCGACTCTCTGCTCAATAGTTCGGCCGATAGGCTACTACAGCCAGTAGAAAACTATGTTCGATTCAAGAGCATGGATATTAGGCGGGATGTGCGCTTGTTGCACTTTCAACTCCGCAACATCTTGGGCGTCGCATCGCGGACGAGGGTATTCTATCCAAGTTTCACCTCCATCAGAGAGCTTGATCCTACTAAGGGGCGGGACAAAGCGGCGATGCGCTTCGACAGCCAGACCGACGCCCACATTTCTACCATGACCGCTAGCGATGATATCTTAATCGCCGGTGGCTTCTACGGGACATACCGTTACCGTTATCTAGATTCCTCTGCTGGAGGCCTCGAGGCTCACGAGGGACGGCTGACCAATCACTATAGTGGCATCACCAACCACGTGCAGATTCATTCTTCTCGGCATTCATCCACGCCGTTGGCAGCTTTTGCCTCTAATGACTATGGCTTTCGAATAGTAGACTTGGCTTCAAATAAGGTCATGTCAGAAATCATGTACGACTTCGCTCTAAACTGTTCGGCGTTAAGCCCAGATATGAGACTTCGTGCGATGGTTGGAGATCACCAGAATGTACTTATTACCGATGCAGAAACCGGAGAAGTTCTGCAGGACCTTGAAGGCCACAGAGACTTCGGCTTCGCTTGCGACTGGGCACCGGATGGGTGGACCGTTGCTACGGGAAATCAAGATAGGAGTATCAGGATATGGGACGCCCGCAAGTGGAAGAATAGTAAGGGCGAGAGTACTTCTGTTGCCGTGGTCCGTACCGAAATGGCCGGTGCTCGCAGCTTACGTTTCTCCCCTCTCGGGTCTGGAAAGAGACTTCTGGTTGCCGCCGAGGAGGCCGATTTCGTCAACCTGATTGATGCCCAAATGTTCAATACTAGGCAGACGGTTGACATATTTGGTGAACTCGGCGGTATTGCGTTTGCCGACGGCGGGCACGATCTGATTGCCTTGTCGTGTGACCTCTCCCGAGGAGGCGTCGTACGCTTGGAACGCTGCGATACCGGGGCAGAAGACAACTTCAGTTACGCGCAAAGGAAATATCGAGAACGCGAAGGCTGGCGAACCCCTGGGTATGACTGGATGCAGAGCCCAGAGCAAATCGTAGCGGCGCCAAGGTCGCAGCAGAGTCTTACGCAGAAGCGGAGACGGGCTGCCATGTTGGAGAATTGGACCTTCTGATGTAAAACGTGGGTATATAAGGGATCGAGAATGAGAAAGAGCTTGACGGAATGGCGTTTTGGGATATCTGAGCATTTTAGTGGGCAGCAAGCGACGGCATTGGTTCATTGCTTCCCTCTTCCTCATTCACTCTGTTTATTATTCCCCTGATGACGAGTTTTGTTTTCTATTAGGACTACTGCCTGGGGCGGGAACATTGTCAACGCACATCATCGTTGGGACCGGACATTCCCAAAGCTATCAGCTCGGGAGATGATAGCAGAACGCCAATGGATCTGGCAAAGCACAGTTAGACATAGCCGGATTGTTAGTATATATCTTTTTGGGGAGCTGTCGCCCTCTTGCTATGGGCCACTCTCAACTCATCCCCCCAGATTAGCACGGTGGAGTTGGGCACATTCATATGGAAACGAACAGTTCTTATAATTCAGCATTACACGGACGAACGAAGACGGAGACGTCTTGTATTGGTATGGAGGATATGAATAATATGTCGATGATGAATTCGGATACAACTTTGAAGAGAGGCAGATCGAACGAGGATAGGATATATACATTTATACATATGCTTCTTGCATTGAGATTTATTGCACACGTCCATATATATTATACTTAGTTATGTATTTACTAAAGTGTGTTCCCCCAAGTCCCATACCGTTTTTTACGAAGGTGGTAGGGTGAATAGCTAGGTATATTCAAAGAGTCGATGATCGATATCCAGACTTCAGGTGAGACGGTACAGTCGTCTATGACTACGTACCCCACTTTCCTCCTTCCTCTTCGGCTACTGCCCCTTTACAGCTGTCGTCTCCATGCTAATATGGAGTCGAATTATGTGTGCTCAGAGGTGGAAGAATAGGGGTAGAACCCGAAGAATACCAAACTCTGCCTCTTCGGCACAGCTCAGGATAATGAATAGTGGTATTTGGAGGTGTCTAGTAGACAACTACTTGAAGTGAGAGGTTTTAAGGGGAGGGGAGGCGAAAGGATGGTAAAATTCCATATCTGGAGAGCCTTATTCCTCCCTCTACAGGGGGCGAGATCCTTTGTTTTATCCTTTTCTCACGCACGTCAGAAGGGGCGCCACGAATCTTATAGCCAAATTGATACCTCGAAAGCATCATGCAGGTTTCGATAGTCGGGCTTGCCGTTACCCCCCAATTCTATCGTAAAAGAATCCTCTGTTTAGCAAAACCGGAAACCACAGAGCACACTCTCAACACAAATCAGAATAGATCAAGTAGTTAGATGACATAATGCACATAGATCTTTCGTTGAAGGTATCTATCTATATCGGTATCCCACCGGACGCCTGGCAATGGTTGTTGAAAAGTGTCACAAGTATCCAGAATCACATGCATGCCCCCTTATTCTAGATCCCTAGCCGTAGTCAGTGTTAGTAGAAAACCGGGAATTTTTCCAACCCGCGCGTAGAGAAATGCAGAGGGAGAAAACCCCAAGGTCTCCTTCTGTCTTGTATTCCTAGCAATACTTCGCCCGCTCAAGCACCTTTATAGTACTTGCTAGGCAAAAACGGCATCTTCGTGATGATAGCCTTGCGGCCGCGGCCGCGGACTTGGACCTGGACCTCGGTGCCCGCCTTATGCAGACCGTCCTTGACGTAGCCCATAGCAATATTTTGCCCGAGAGAAGGGCTCGGACAGCCGCTCGTAACGACGCCGATCTTCTGCCCCTCTGCGTCCAGGATCTCAGCGCCCTCACGAGCGGGCGCGCCCTCGACGACGAGCCCGACGCGTCGACGCTCAACGCCAAGGCCGCCCTTGCTTTTAGGCTTGAGCTTCTGGAGTACGACGTCGGCGCCGTAGAAGGCGCCCTTCTCAAGGGCCGTCTCGTCACGCCTATCCTTGCCGATAATCCAGCTCAGCGCGCCCTCAACGGGCGTGGTCGTGTCATCGAGGTCGTGGCCATAGAGGCACATACCGGCTTCCAGACGCAAGCTATCCCGCGCGCCCAGGCCGGCGAACCGCAGCTTTTCCGGCAGGGGGACCTTGAGCAGCGCCTCCGTCACGGCCACCGTGTCCGCCGGTGGGATGGAGATCTCGAAGCCGTCCTCACCCGTGTACCCGCCTCTACTAACGAGGATGTCCGACACCTCGCGGCCGCCCTCGACTTTGACGGCGACGTAGCGGCACTGTCCGAAGTACAGTGTTGAAAGGCTGGCCTCTTCAGGGTTGGCCAGGATCTGCGTGAGGTAATCCGCGGCAGTCGGGCCCTGCAGCGCGATTAGCCCCTGGCCTTCGAGAACCTTATGGTCGACGGGGGGACGGCCTTCCTCCCGCCATTGTGCCAAGTGTTGGCTCAGGTAAGCGAGGTCCTTATCTCGGCACGCGGCGTTTGTAACAACGTAGTACGATTCGTCGCCTAGCTTCGTGATAATGGTATCGTCGACAATACCACCGGTTCCGGGCCACAGCAGTGCGCTCAGTGTACTGCTGTTATATTCCAGTTTCTCGAGTCCAGCAGGTGTGATGCGCTGTAGGAAGGCAGTAACACCAGGACCCTCGAAGCGATGTTGCACCATGTGTCCGACGTCGAATAGCGAGGCGTTCGAGCGCGTGAATTTGTGCTCGCCAACGACGCTCTGGCCTGCATACTGCACCGGCATGTGGAAGCCGCCGAAGGGCACCATCTTGGCGCCGTACGCAACATGTAAGTCGTAAAGAGGCGTCTTGTTCAGGGGTTCGTTTTGCGGCGCTGAGGCATAGCTTCTACGACTTCGGATGGGGTGAGTTGTTAAGCGTCCAGGTATTATCTGTCGTCGAAGCTGGGTTCGTGAGGTTATTATGGCTGAAGAACTGCACGCGGAAGCTGAGGAAGAGGACGAAGATGCCGCGCGGGTAAATATACTATTCTGCTGTGTAGGAGCTCTGAGTGTCGACACGCCCTTCTTGGCTCGAACTAGAACTCTTGAAGTCTTCATTTTTAGTCAATTGAGTGTCAATTGAAGGGAAACCGACGAGAAAAAACCTTCATCTAAGGTGGTGGTTCGATTCCGAAAATGTGCAGTCGGTGAGGGGAGCTCGGCGTAGGTGCAGATATCAATTAAAATAGTCGGGATGCTTTCGCCGATTACGGCCCTGAGTGGGGCAGCCATGACGGACATGCTTAGAACTACAGTCCTAGCTTATAAAATAACAGCAACTAAGCCCATTGTAGAGGGATTGGTTAAGTCGCCACCTGGGCAATTTGTTGGAGTTAGTTGAAGAACTCGCGCAACTCCGTCAAAACCTAATCGAGTAAACCTTATAATAATCCGATAGTCGCGGGGTAAGGACAAATCGAACGCAAATTCGACAAGCACGTGACTTTACCACGAGCTTGTGTTTCCCTACCGTCAATTTATCAACCACGACCGTAACTTTAAGCAACATCAATTGAAGCAATCGTGACTTTTATGATAGTCCGCCCCGAATTCTTCTAACCTATCAAAACTCCATTTTGGCAAGCTGTGATATACGGCCTGTACAACGGTAACTGCTAGACCAGAAATGTAAATAATTAGTTACCCGGAAACATTGATGACTCATTAACTCAACCCTCTATAATGAATCTCATATTGCCGTAACTATTGCTGTAAAACTACGAAACCTTCCAATCTCGTTCTATCTTCGTAATGCCAGCATAAAAGAGGAAAATGACGATATACTCAGAACATGCTCCACCCGGCTTCTCCGTAGAAGCCGTCGTCATATGGGGACGTAGTGTTGATCGTCATTCTTATTAAGGAGGAAACAGTAGGCGGAAAATATCTTGAGAACGGTAGAGATGACTAGGTGCAAGGGCTCCCTCGCTGGCCCCTAGTAGCGTGACCAAACGCATCGAGTTCTCTTTTACGTTCCGTTAATATCAATTCGTACAGATTCCATCCCAGTACGCCACTCCCCTCCTTATGCTTCCGAAATCAAACTTGCGTCTTGTCTTCACTTTGCAGGACCACCGCAACCGAAGAGAGCGAGAGAGGGTACCGAGATGAGCGTGATTTTATGGACTATATCGATTGCTCCGGGAATGTGACTTTGCGACTTACAACCGACTCGTAAGATTGAGGGAGAAGAAACACGGATGCGAGTCGGAAGGGGGGAAGTGACGCCGCTCCTCCTCCATTTACTGGTGTCCCGCCTTACGGAGAGTAGTAGCAAGCCACTCGAGACCCTCATACAGACCATCTCCGGAAGTAGCGCAAGTCGATTGAATGTACTACATTTGCGTCAGCATAGGGATAGAGTGAAAAGATAGAACGACCACATACCCAAGCGCGCTGTCTCAGGCTGTGAAGACCAAGCTTGTCGGTGATCTCGGCAGCATTCATGGCGTTCTACAATGGTCGTTAGCGATATTCAGTCAATATTGATAGCGGGATGGGGATGCATACGGGCAGATCCTGCTTGTTGGCGAAGACCAGGAGAATGGCATCCCGGAGCTCGTCCTCGTTCAGCATGCGCTGCAACTCCTCCCGAGCCTCGACGATACGGTCTCGATCGTTGCTGTCAACGACGAAGATGATACCCTGGGTGTTCTGGAAGTAATGTCGCCACAAGGGACGGATCTTGTCTTGTCCACCAACATCCCACACAGTGAATTGGATGTTCTTGTACTCGACCGTCTCGACGTTAAAGCCTACGAGGCGCGACGCGTGTCAATAATGAAATCCGGCAATATCAAGGCTTAGACCGGGAACATACCGATGGTTGGGATGGTGGTGACGATCTCGCCGAGCTTGAGCTTGTAGAGAATTGTGGTCTTTCCGGCCGCGTCAAGACCGACCATTAGGATTCTCATCTCCTTCTTCCCCCACAACTTGTCGAACAACTTAGAGAATGTGAGACCCATGATTGCGACCTGGATAGAAGATGCAGCAAGAAACTATTATGGTAATAGACTCTGCGAGGAGATGACGTCGCGATATCTGGGGAGAGAGGGAGCAGAGTTAGTTATGATGGCAAACAGATGATGTGATGGTCTGACGACAATTGGCAGCCAGTCGGATTTATGGGAATTTAGAGGCCGTAAGGACAGATCGACTGGTTATCAAGACAGCGCAATAACTCAGAGTGAATCGCTGCCGTTGGCTGTAATGCTCCGTATTGTTTCTAGGCTGCCGCAATAGGAGACAGGAAATGAACAGGTGGGCCGAAGCAAAAGTAAATCAGGTTAGGTAGGTAGGTAGTCAGAGAGCGAAGGTGATAGGTAATAGGCAATAGGTACAGGCGAACGAGAAAGCGATGCGGCAGGCTGGGACCAAAGAATCTCTTTGTCGAAACAATACGGGAGGATAAGGTGGTCGTGTCAACTTACTATTTTGCAACAATGAGACCTGCTCGGCGAAGGAGAGATCTCGTGGTGATGGGCTATCAAAAGGGGGTGATGCGGTGGGTTGTGGTTGGAGATCGGTGAAGAGAGTAGAGCGAAGTGTGTTTTTGCAGAATGTTCAGGTTAGGTAAAAATGCAATGTGGCTGGAGACAGACGGAGTCCCATGGAAAGGAACGTATGGACATGTAATTACTCGCCTGCAGGGCAGTAGCCAGTGGCACTCCCAGCACTCTCAGTGGCTTCCACTGGAGTAGGACAAGGTATCTTAATTTTTTAGCGGTCTTGATAAGGTATGGTGCTCACCGAGTACTGGGTCCTAGGTGCCTAGATACTTGTAATTTACTTGTCATACCCCTGCGGCAGGTGAGATTAAACTAGAGATATTGTCACTTACGGTATCATCTCGTGACACAAGAAGTACCCTCCAGGTACTGTCACCATTACTCTGCAGAATTGCCCTAGGAAAACGCGCTAAACCGACCCGAGCATTTCAAGATTCATTCCTTGGCAATCGCCAAAGTGTCCAGTCCAGTCCAGTCCATCTCAAGCTGCAGAGCTCGTGCTCAAGTCTCCTTGTTTCGAGAAATACCACTCGGCAACACCATCGCAACTAAACACATTGGGGTTTCTTGTTGCCGGGAAAACATGTTGTTCTCGACTACCGCTCTCCTGGTCGCGGCCAGTTTCTTACAAGCTGCGCTAGGCCACAACATCCAACTTCCCGCCCACGGCCGCGAATGTTTCCACGAGGAACTCCACAAGGAAGATGTCATGACCGTCACCTTTCAGACTGGCGACAGAGAATTCGGCGGTGCTGGAAACCTTGATATCGATTTTTGGGTATGGCAACTGCATCAATAGAAGAAAAGAGAATATAATGACTTACACGTGTTGTTCCGCGGCTACAGATTACGAACCCGATGGGCCAGTACGAAACCTTCCAGAAGGACGTATCGAACGGCGACTTCTCATTCACGGCTAAGCACGACGGCAAATTCCTCTACTGCTTCGGAAACGAACACTGGGGGTCCAACAGCAAGGAGGTTTCGTTCAATGTTCATGGTATAGTATACGTGTCAGAGGACGAAGCCGCCCAGGACCCCTTAGAAAAAGAGAGTACGTCTTACTCATCCGTGCAAAAGCAATCCCAAACAGTGTTACTTACTAGGCAATAGTCAAGCAACTCTCCGAATTAGTCGAGCAGGTCAGAGACGAACAGTCATACATCGTCGTTCGAGAACGCACCCACCGTAACACTGCCGAGAGCACAAACAGCCGAGTCAAGTGGTGGAACTTGTTTGTAATCGGTGTCGTAGTAGGCGAGTCCCTCTTCCAAGTCTGGTGGTTACGAAGATTCTTCGAAGTTAAGCGGGTTGTATAAGGCTATGCTATGCAGATGAAAATTCGATTCCTATCATATTTCTAGGTAGTCTGGCGTATCGTGGGTTGGCATTGAGACGGTAGACTCCAAAAGGGGGTAGGAACATTCGCGACGGGTGTCTTGTACATTTGTGACAATAATGAGGATATAAGAAATTCATTATCTTACCAATGGCCGTCAGCATGCGCGATTCGACCGAGATATGATGCCACACAGAATTGAGCGGGATGCTTCTCATATAAGTCAACGAGAGTAAGTTGTATTTTCAGATAATATATGCGGTATTATTGATATCTTAATCTAACGTATAGCCTTTCATTAAACACGATGTGTAGTGAATTCCCCTACACACTACGAGGGAACCCGTTCAGACCAAGGAGCAACTCAGGCGACTGGGCAATTTCCTCCTTCCTTGCCTTCAGCTCATCGACATCCCATCCAGCAAAGACGAACTTGTTCTTCAAGAAGTCGGCTTCCTTGCTCGCAGCCCAGACCAAGAAGTGAGCAGGCAGGTTAACTAACAGACATATCAGCTTCTCATCTTACACTCCTGATACGGGTGGAGAGAGAAAGGAAAATGAGAACTTACTATCATCACCCGGCCACTCCATCCCCGACTCCTCCACCATCTTCCTCCCGCCCTCAGACTCGGTCACGATGCCCGGGTGCACACTAACAACACGCAGACCGGGGTTCTCCGCGCCGAAGTACTCCATCACCTTAACAGAAGCCAGCTTGCTCGCCGCGTACCCGGACATAGGCAGCGCCGCGTTCGCCGGAAACAGCGCACCCGCGGTGCCCAGGTGCAACACGACGGCATCAGCCGCAGCGTGTCCTGCCACGCACCGCGCCAGCACCGCGGCGCCCTTAACATTAGTCTCGAAGCCGCGCCACCACATGCCCAAGTCGACGGCAGACAGGGGTTTCAGGGGAGGCATGGACCCGGCGCTGTTGACGACGACATCCAGGGGCCCGAGCTCAGCCGTGGCACTAGCGAAGGCCGCATCCATGCCCTTTTCGTCAGTTACATCGACAGCGAAGGTCAGAAGCTTGACCTCGGGGTACTGGGCGCTGATCTCACTCGCCGTGGAGGAGAGGACGGCGGCGCGGCGGCCCGTGAGCGCGAGGCGGCGACACCCTGCTTCCAGGAAGGCGAGAGCGGTCGCCTTGCCGATGCCTGCGGAGCCGCCGGTGATGAAGATAGACTTAGACGCGGTGGAGAGTTGGGGGAGGGAGGGCGAGATGGCCTCGTATGGCTTGGTGTGCTGGATCTTTGTGTAGTTCATGATGACAGTGATGATAGGTGCTAGCTTCTCTGAAGTTAAGGCAGTAAAGAAGGTGCTTATGGACAGATTCTTGAAACACTGGAGGGTCTATTGATTTAAGCTGGTATAAGCGAATAGACTGTCCTGAGAAGTAGATTGAACCAGCCCATTATATAGATATTGCCCATCCATCGCGAAGGCATGATTTGTCAAGAGCATCGTGGTCCTAGAACACACAGGTGATAGTGAATTAATCAGCTCCTTCAGCAAACTAAAGGCGATTATTAGTTTTCTTTCCGCGTTGTGGAGTGTCGTGATAGTCGATTTGCTGTGAAGCCATTGCGGCTGCTTTGTCATCCCTGATATTTCAGCGCGGAAGGGTTCCGCTACTTAATTCCTAAGCAGTGAAGGTCAAGCCCCTGATTACTTTACACCACAGCAACAGCAATTCAATCTCTTTAGTTGAGAGAATCTTTCTATCTGAAATTTGGTAATTTTTATATTGATATTGTGCTTTCATAACTTAGACAACTACATCCTAAGTAAGTCCGTTCAAAACATAGGCACACTGATACCTAATAGACACCTATCTTAGTCAACTAGTCTGACAGTTCCTAGTCACCTTCGACGATACAAACCAGAGCCTCTACCCTAAATTTAACTATCATAGCTAACCGTCTGCTCATTTATACATTGAGGCCATGTGGATTTTGCTAGTATAAGTTCTGTGTACCTACTGCCTGACCGAGTATAGTTTGAATTCGGCTTCGGAGTGAAATTCCTCTCGTGTTGTTTGGCGAGATCCCGAATATTCAAAGAACCAGTATAATATCATACCTCATAGTCGATAAACTTAAGTTGACTACATTATGAAGGGTGCCGTCCACTTCGGGGATATATTTTCCTTGAGTTTACTGCTGGTTCTTTAAGGAGCTTCCTAAATATATTCTCAATTGTTCTTGTATTTATACGTATAACAAAAAGCCATATTGAATAAATTCATTCGGTAGACACAACGAGAGGTCCTCAAGACCACGAATTGCCGTAGATTAACTACTCAGGAGAGATATTAAGGATGAGTATAACTAGATACTCATAGTATGGATAAGGTATTAGAACGTGGGTTAACGCATGGTTTCGAGATCAAGCAACCTGGTACAGCTATATGTAGAGGCGTATGTTAGAAACATTATACCGAGGACATATAGATCGCACTTGAACAGTGCACACGATAATTATGAAATCCCTTAAGGTAATAATAATAAATCCGATCTCAACTTTTCCATGTACCTATTTTTTCTATTCCATTGACCTATTTAATTCCCAACCGCAGATATATACTTTGTCATAGCATTCATCCGCTCGCTCGTAAGTTTCAGTGAAATTCGCAACAGTTCCTGCGCAACTTCATTTTCCTCCCTCTGTAACCTCTCCCAGTTTTCCGTATCCATAACCCAGGTGATGCAGTCTTTAACCGCAATCACTGTCGCGGTCCGATTTGTCTCGGAGAAGAATGGAAGTTCACCACATGTTGTGCCTTGAACAATTGGTTCCGATAGACGGCCTTGGGGTGTCTCATAGTCAGCCCGAAGCTCACCCCTCTCCAAAAGATAGAAGCCGTTGGCTAATTCCCCTCGATGGTATAGTACAGTCCCCGAGGCATATTCCTTGCGGATGAAATACGGCTTTGCCCTGAACCAAAAATCCTCGTTCTTGTCGCTCAAGTCGTAAAAGACCTGGAGCATGAGTCGTAGTGGCTCACTAATATTTTGCCATCTTGTTGCCCGTCTCATCTCGTGCTGATCTAGCACGTTCTTTGCTGCCCGGTCGAGATGGTCCCTCCTCGGAGACTGAGACAGGAACTCTATTGACTGGCTGAACTGACCCTTGTTAGGTACGTCGAGGTTGCTCGACGGGGCCGGTCGTGAAATTCTCAAAGCTTCCTGGCGAGCATAGAAAGTCTTGAGCTGCTCATTTTCGCAACTTTCCAGGGCAGAATTCAAATCAGGCATAAACATGACATCCGGTGGGTCAGCTCCTAGTCCGACGGCCCTCAAATCACGGCCGATTCTACTTTCCGCATCTTTCCCGCTTATGAGAAGATGTATTCCCCTTCCATTCAGGAGCCGGTTGATGGTCTTGAATCCTTCAGCCGCTGAATAGTCAATGCCAGTAACATGCCATAAATCGAGGATCAAATATTTGATGGGGTGCCCTCTGAAGACATCATCAGATATCAAGCTACGGATCTTCTCCTCGACACCGACAATAGTGCCGAAGAAAAGAAAGCCCGACAGCTTTATCACGTAGGTTTGACTGCCAACTTCTTGTAGATAATGATGCTGCGATGGGTTTCGTCTGACCATCGATCCCACTTGGTCTCCTGTGTAGGTTGCCCGGATAGCTGAAACCTGAGATGCGTGGAAAATGGCCGAAACAAATGCAAGTATTATGCCAACGAAAATACCGACTACAAAGTCATATATACCCATAGTAAGAACTATGACAACGATCTATAGCAAATATCAGGTTAGTCTCAGCAACGCAAGTACAACGATGGGGTATAACTTACCGTCAAATATTCGAGCAGTTTCAGTTTCCGCCTGGGGGATATAAGGGCGTCTAACAGCAATTCGAACCCGAGAACGAAAATCAAAGTACCAACAACCATGACCGGTATATAGCCAATGATGACTGGCCCGATCGTCATAACTCCGAACGTGAGGGCCGCTAACAGGATACCAGCAAGGCGGCTGTCACCGCCCGATCTCATAAAGAATAACGTATTTGCGAAGACTAGGTAGTTCTGGATGCTACCCACAAGTCCAGACAGGAAGTTGGAATATCCATGTAACTTGAGTTCGTGATCTAAGTCAAGATGGTCTTCTCCAGATATCTGTGCTAAAGCAGGGACGTTGATGGGAACGTGAAGCACACTGAAGAAAGTCAAAGCAAACATGGCTCCAACAGTCTGTAGAACTGCTCCCCAGTCGACTAGGTTGAATTCTATATCGCCAGTTAGGAATGAATTCACATCAAGTACACTTTGTGAACTTACTGTAGAGCGTCCAGAAATACCACCAAGGTTGTCCTGCTTCCGGGGCCTCAAATATCCATCCGGCGTGTCTGAGATTTTCCGGATCCAGGCTATCTATCGAAAAGACGAAAAAGTAGAAGACGACCGGCACACATAGGATGTAGATAGGTAGGAAGTACTTCGAGGTAATCTTCCTCTGGAGGCCGAATAGGATGATAGCGAGAGCGAGAGGAATAAGCCAAAGAGGTAAGGTATTAAGTTGAATTAGCCTTCGGCCGGTGTCGAGATCGTAGCGGAATTCTTCTAAGCGTGCTGAAACCTCGAAGCCAGTCGCAATAAGGAACCAACCTACACCACCTATGCATCCAATAAGGATGTGACGAGGGATAAAACCAACAATATAGCCCAGTCTAAATTTTCCCATTAGATAGAAAACAAGGCCTGTCAGCATTGAGCTAATTGCGAAGGAAGTGATTGTCGTAGCGATAACTGCGTCGGGTTTATCTTCCCCCACTATCACCGTAATAGTAGCCGCCATATTATGAAAGAAGGGCACGACTTCAATCTAAGAAGGTTAGTAAATATCTACGAAGCTCAAGATGTAGACTTACTAGCTCAGATCCGACACCGCCCCGGAATAGACTGCCAAACGAGAAGGTCAACTGTGAGATAATTGTGCTGACATAGAATATAGATATTCCAGCTGGTCCTAGATTAGAGAAGATTGGGTTGCCCAGCGGAAATAGGATCATTCCTAGAGGTGCAATTAGTTTTACTCAATCATAAAGCACCCGCTTTCGACAGTGACATACCATAGGATAGGGCGTCTAGGATGTTTAGCAGGAGCCCGACGATCACAGCCGGTAGGCAGTGGACTGGATCTACCACTGCTCTCTGCCACACGACCTTCCTATCCCAAGTCTTAGGATTAGCCATATCTGTGATGCTACGGAATGTGCCCCGAAAGCCCCCGGACGATCTCCATGGCGCCACCTTTGGTTTCTGACATTCGAGATCGTCGACCTCCGTGAGACTGCTCGGGGACTCGGGTCTGCGTGAAATCGCTCTCAGTAGAGGTGTTGTCTCTGATGCCTCGTCGTCATTTCTGGCTTCGGAGAAACCCATTGTCGGCAGTGGCTGCGTGTTATGTACATTGTTCTCAGCGAGACTTGGTTCGTGTAAAGACTGAGGCGGGGAGCGTCTAAGCATGCTTGTGAGCGCTGAAGGACCTGGGTCAGGGGTATCATCTGTCTTGGCTGGCGGCGAGGAGGGCTCGGAGATCTCGTCTATAGTTTCTGCGCTTGGTGTTTGCAAGTCCCCAGCGGATAGCAACTCATGCTGGGAGATTGAGTGGTCGCGGCTAGGGTGGGACGAGGGAGACGATATCCGGTTGAGGAATGACGTGCTCCGCCTATCCTTCTTGTCTGATAGAACGTACGAAGCAAGCTCGGCTGTGTCCTCGCGGACGCTTCGAGCAAAACTAGCACTGTCCACCGGAGCTTGGGAGTATGTAAGTAAGAAGCCCGATGCCTCACAGGTGTTAAGACACTTACACAGATGGTCTCTGACAGAACCAGGCACGAAAGACCTGGTAGGTTCTCTATAGCTGTGCGAATTTAGAGAAGACGAGAGCTGCCGCAAATCTCCCGGAGCCAATCGCGAGTTGCTGTTCGGTGTAAGTATTTGTCCAGGCACATCTACTGGATCTGTCTGAGAGGTGACGGAAGAGGATCTTCTCCTCCAGGAGGGAAATCCAAAAGGCGAAGAAGCCATATTGTATGATCGAGCATCCGTTAGCTCTCTACGTCGGATATATACATTGAGCGCCGGCTACAGTGCGCAAAGAACGTACGTAGCCAACAAGGTGTTAGTCGTAGCTATGTTGTCCGACTCGGAGCACGATTGGCCATATACAACAACGGATATGGACTATATAACAAGGACGTATATGGCCTGCTTGGGTATATGCATCAAGGGTTAACCAGAAACGAATCAGAGAAAACGAAGGCTGAGAAAAGAAAAAAAAGTATCTTTAGAGGAGCAAAGATTGTTTGACGATAACGAGAGGATCTAAAATCTAGACCTCACGAGATAGCTACCAAGGAACTGGACTGTATCCGTTCGTGACGCTTAACTCTAAGAGGCAATTAGCAGAGACTACTTACGTAGCTCGCAGTACGCGAGCATCGTACATAAAACTTTAGCATGTGGTCCTACGCTTAAGTGACAAGGATGAGGAGGGGCATGTCCGGTTATAGAAAGGCGCTGAAAGATTATTGGTGGCAAACCTGAAAGTAACGTCTGTGACTCTGTTAAATAACGCCATTGGATAAAACGGAAATGTTGTATAATATCCCAGTGTCACAATTGTTATACACGCCTACGTGCTTGACGACATAAAATATGCTGCCACAGTCTCACGATGCTACCAACTCTGGGCTTGTATATCTATACCTGGATGGTTTGCGGTCCCTTACTCATACTGTACTCCGCAAGTTCCAAAGGGGTAGTATGCCGTTTGATGCTGAAATCTTCAGCCTGCATGATGCAACAGGTCCCAGCTATGCATCCCGACTGCGGATACGGTTCATTCGTCGTCCCCAATGGCTAACTGCTTCGCTCTATGTAATAGAATCGAACGTTATGCGTACAGTGTGGACAAGCAATGTAAGGGCACTCTTCGTTTCGAACACGGATTCCACAGTATTTTCGATGGGTTGGGTAGAAGGGCCGCGAAGCCCCTGAATACGTATGTATCTCCATCAACACCACTCTTCGCGAACAGAGAGCCCGAAGTAGTATAACCTAGGAGCCTAGGCACGTAGAACTATGGTTCGCACAGACGTAGTGTATCTCGATTATATTTAGAGGCGGCAGTTGCTTCCGGAATGGAGATGCATCTGTCTCTTCTAGCGCTCAACAGTTCCGGTCCGCCCTCGATCACAGGAATGTCGTCCTCTCACCGTGTGGTCGACATGTGGTCGATCTGTGGTCAGATTACGTACTTGAATCTCTAGCATTCGTCAGTTTTCATTGTGGTACCTTTTCAACGGGACGGGCCTCGAACATGCGACGCGGTTAATACCACGAGACGCATCCTTAGGGAAAACTTTTGTCGTCAGGTGTGAAGTCGAGCCTGTCCAGGAGCCTCCAACGATTCTCCACATCCAATCCTCCCATTCGCTCCCCGCAAATCGCCAGACCTCCAACTCGATGAGCCAGCGTGCCCAGTGTTGGATTCCGTTTGGTTCAATCCCTTACACCCTGCGCCGAGAGCCGTTATGCGCCAATTGGGAGGTGCAGCTGCGTATGTAATTCATCACGGTTGTGCTCATACCTGTACGACTATGAGAAATTGTCTGTGTCGGGTCTTCGTCCTTCGCCTCGGGTAGAGGACATCAAGTCGAATCAGTCCACTCCGTCACGTTTTGAAGCCCCTTGCCATTAGGGTGCATTGAGTTCCCCCGGGCATATCCAATTGCATGTTGAGCTGAACCCATGCCGCTGAAAGTTGTTCAGCGCAACGGTTGGGCGTTTTTTAACGGTAGGCCAAGCAACGCCGTCTTGTCCGCCCGCATTTAATCGTCATCCGTGCCTTTTGTTGCGCCTCTCGTTGCGATTGATTCCGTCAGAATTGCAAATTCTGATGTGTCATAACGCAACCGCAACTAGGCTGTAGGAACATCAATTTCTAGTCTCCCAACACGCAAACAAGCTTCCGGGGAACTGCCCTATGCCGCCGCGATGGGATCATGTATGTGCTTCGGTCTAACTAGAAGTAGAGGTCGTTGGCTTGAGACATTGACTAATATGAGACGACCTCTACTCCGGTTTCTTAGGTTGGTGGATGAGTCTGGTTGCTCCTAGTAAGGGATTTTAAGTAGACATGCCTGGCAGTATCTTTAACTGAGCTTTTGAAGATAGCCTTGAGCGATCAGCCGCTCAACATCGCCCTGTCTAACGTAAAACTGGCTGTTCTTTGTAAGGGTAATAGCGCTGCGAAGATGCATGAGCAGACATTCTTAATATTGCGGTTATAATTTGGAGCGACAATCTTACCCATATTCGGTCTGGATCTCTCCGGCATCCTTCAACACCCGCACGTCGATGAATAAGTCACGAGGGGGTTCAAGGCTGCCTGTAAGGTCAATGTCTGTCCAGTGGCCTTTGTAGGCAGCCAGCAGATCGCTATATTGGCGCACATAGTCCTCCTCTTGCGGACTCAAACTGCTCGTGCCACCGTCGCCGGCTCCCATACCTGGTGCGCTGGCATGTCCACCCTGGCCGTCCCTAACCTGCTGCCCGGCAAGATCGACTACGTCGTAGCCTTTCCAGACGAGCTCCTCTAGCCTGTCTGTCCGGGTTTTATGGTAGGCAAGCAGACAACGTTTGTTCCTCCGCATCGAGAGGTGGTTTACAAGCAGGGTACATGCCGTGGCTGGGTCCTCGCTTGGGTTGAACGATCCTTGGAACGGCTCTAGCATGTCTGCGACATCTTTGTCTAGATCGCGGACCTCTCGTGCGACCGCGCGGACCAGTTCAGTTTGATATGGTGGTAGGTGCGCCAAGTTCTGGGTTCTTTTCGCATGTTGGACCTGATGTCTGTCAGTCGCGGTTTATGTACGTTCGACAACACTCATGATGACCACTTACAAGCTTATTCCCTAAGTCGCCGTACATCTTGGAACGGGTTCAATAGGTTAGAGTCGAGAGTAGGAGGCAGTCAAAGGACTGAAAGACGCGTATGAATGAGAACCTCGACGCGTTTCTTTGCTAATATAAATCGCATGAACTAATAAGGCGGGGTCAAGTCGAGGAAAGGCCGTCGATACGAACTATCGAATGTATATGGTGGGGTTCAGCTATATGTATAGGTACATACATACGAGGGGTTAAGGTTGGTGGGGTCGAAATCGACAACCCCGCTACAAGCTCGAAATTTTATTTTCTTTCACTCGATCATTGTTACTTGTCACAAGTGACAAGACGGTTCTAACTAGAAACCTGCTTGACCTAGTCGTTGTTAACGGTCATTGATAGCTTATTATTGGTCTGATCATCCCAGCTACCAATCCGAGTCATATCGTTAACCTGTCGTGCGCCCGCTCGCCAATTCGTGAATCGATCCATTTCTTTCTGCTATAGCTCTCACCTCTACCGAAATAGGCGCATTAGATACCACTACCCAAGACTTCGCCATGGCTGCATCTCAGAGAATCGCTATCCTTTCCGTCTTTGATAAGACTGGCCTGTTGGACCTGGCTAAGGGCCTCGTGCAACAGAATGTGCGCATTTTGGCATCTGGCGGTACTGCTAAGATGATCCGCGAGTCTGGATTCCCAGTCGAGTAAGATGCCTCAGTGCAAGTAATATGTATATATATTTCCAGGCTGACCTCGAGAAGGGACATCTCAGCTATCACTAAAGCTCCGGAGATGCTTTCTGGCCGAGTCAAGACTCTCCACCCAGCTGTTCACGCCGGCATACTAGCACGCAACCTAGCCGCCGATGAGAAGGACCTCGCTGAGCAGAGCATCGACAAAGTCGACTATGTCATCTGCAACCTGTATCCATTTAAAGATACCATCTCCAAGCCTAACGTCACCGTCCCCGAAGCTGTGGAAGAGATTGACATAGGAGGTGTTACCCTTATCCGGGCAGCTGCCAAGAACCACGCCCGTGTCACGATCCTGAGCGATCCGAATGATTATGCCGAGTTCTTGAAGGAACTCGAGAGCGGCGAGATTAAGGAGGAGAGCCGTAATAAATATGCCCTCAAGGCTTTCGAGCACACTGCCGATTATGATGCCCATATCTCTGGTTTCTTCCGTGCGCGATATGCCGGCGAGGGCGAGAAATACCTGCCTCTTCGATATGGTGCCAATCCCCACCAAAAGCCCGCTGCTGCATACACGTGGTCTCCCAACCTACCCTTCAAGGTCCTTTGCGGCGCGCCTGGCTACATTAACCTGCTCGATGCCTTGAACAGCTGGCCACTCGTGAAGGAACTGAAGGCGGCCCTCGGGAAACCAGCGGCTGCCAGTTTCAAACATGTCTCTCCCGCGGGAGCTGCCATTGGTGTTCCTCTAAGTTCCGAGGAACGCAAGGTCTTCTTTGTCGATGACATCCAGGGCATCGAGACTTCGGGCCTCGCTCAAGCTTATGCTCGTGCTCGGGGAGCTGACCGAATGAGCAGTTTCGGAGACATGATTGCTCTAAGCGACGTAGTAGACGTCCCTACTGCTAGCATCATCGCCAAGGAGGTCTCTGATGGTGTCATCGCCCCCGGATACGAGGACGCTGCTTTACAAATTCTCAAGAAGAAGAAGGGAGGAAAGTACCTCGTGCTTCAGATGGACCCCGAATACCAGCCCGATCCTACCGAGATTAGAACCGTCTACGGTATTACACTCACCCAGCACCGCAACGACGTTGAGATTTCGCCGGCTTCCTTCTCTCGGACCATCACGCCCAAGGACTTTGTTCTTCCAGAGGCTGCTGCCAGAGACTTGACCGTTGCGACCATTGCCCTAAAGTACACGCAGAGCAACTCGGTGTGCTACGCCAAGAATGGCCAAGTCATTGGTCTCGGAGCCGGTCAGCAGTCCCGTATCCACTGCACTCGGCTCGCGGGTGACAAGGCCGACAACTGGTGGCTGCGGTTCCACCCTCGTGTCCTAGGCATCAAGTGGAAGAAGGGCACCAAGCGACCTGACAAGAGCAACGCTATCGACCTGCTGGTAAGCGGCGAGCTGCCAAAGGATGGCCCAGAGCGCGAGGCATTCGAATCGGTCTTCGATGAAGTGCCAGCCGCGTTCACTGGAGAAGAGCGCAACGGCTGGTTAAGCAAGCTAGGCGATGTCGCCGTGTCTAGCGACGCTTTCGTACGCGCCCCTTTTATTTTTCATCTCGATTTTGTATAACTGCTAACGTTAAATCTAGTTCCCCTTCGTCGACAACATCTACCGCGCGCACCGATCCGGCGCCAAGTTCATCGCGGCGCCCGGCGGTAGTCAGAATGACTCCGCAGTCTACGAGACGGCCGAGAAGCTCGACATCGTCTTCGTCGAGCAGAACATCCGGCTCTTCCACCATTAAAGGGAAAAGGGGGTCGTGGTGTAAGGGAAAGGACGGAAGACTGTGGCTGGGTTAGAGAAAAAGGGAAACAGGAAAATTGATCAAACATCTTAACATATGGAGATAGATACCCAATGGGACAGGGGGTGGTAGAAAATGGGCGGCGGGTAGGATGCAATGTATTCAAATGAACTGCTAATCTGAAGAAAATTGAATGTTCTTATACGAAGTTCATGAGTTTGCTGGCACCTAGGTAGCAAATTGATCCCTAGTGAAGAATTCAAGATTGCCGTAGACTCCCCTCAGTAATACGAGTGAGGAGATACCTTGCTTATGAGTAGTTAATCCGTCTTGAGGCATTGTATCAGTTGTGGACAAATCTGACCATTGCCGTGTTTAGAATTAGGGAAAGATCAAGATATTCGGGGAAAGCCTCTCATATTACGATTTCGTGCATTTGCTCCAGCCATATGGCCTCTATAGAACTTTATCTCGCGAGAGAATTTTCCCGATGTCATATCACCGGCCCAACCTCATCACAATCATCAACCATGCGTCGTGGTTCTCTCAAGTCGTGTGTCATGCACTGAGTATCGGAGATGATGCTGCCTTCAAACAGGGACAGTTTACAGCTTCATCATAGCGGCCTATTTACTCGATTAGCATTGTGAATGAGTTTCATCGAAACACTGGCAACTTACAATATCTGTGGACTGAACGTAGTCTTCGAAGGCTTGGATCTCTTCCTCCAGGTCGCTGAGGGAGACCTTCTCGTCTTCGATGACCAAGTTGATCTGCAGCTTCTTGATACCGAAACCGACGGGGACCAACTTGGAGGCACCCCAGACTAGACCATCCTTCTCGATTCCACGCACAGACGCCTCAAGAGCAACCATGTCGGTCTCGTCGTCTAAGATAAATTCATTAGTTCTAGAACTTAGGCCTAAGAATGGGCTGCGCAATCATACCCCAAGGCTTGACGTCCATAGTAACGGCAGACTTGGCGGCGATCTTAGGCTTGGCGTCTTTCTTCGCCTTGTACGCGGCCAGACGCTCCTCACGAACACGGACAGCCTCAGCATCCTCTTCCTCGTCATCGCTACCGAACAGGTCGACGTCATCCTCTTCCTCGGCAGCAGCGGGAGCCTTAGCAGGGTTCAAGGTCGCGGGAGTCTCCTCGGGGCCGTAGACGGTGTAAGGCTTGGAGGCATCGCCTGGAAGGGTTGGGAACTCGTCCTCGAAGGAAGCGATGTGCTTGTACCATCGTGCGGCGTTGGGGTACTTCGCGGATTCGGGCGCAGACTTGAGAGCCTTGAAGGCGGCAACGTCGGCCTGGGAGGGAGAGTAACTTGTATGAGTCAGTCATGGGCTCTTCGTCTAAGTTGAGGGACCAAGCGCAAATATCGAGAGTGTGAATAAGTAAAGTTGATAGATTCAGAGATGCACAGAGTGCTATTGTATTTGTCCTCATTGACAGGTCTTGAGTCTGCTCAGAAACACGGACCAATGTTTCTCATCATGAAAGGGGGTGTTGGGCTCGCAAGGCATATTCGACATAGGACGCGATAGACGGCGCCATCGACGTGTCGCACTCGACAATGGCACTTTTGTCTAGGGAATATGGTGGACGACTTACCCAGTGATGTATGATCGGGTGGTCAACCAGCTGTTAAGGACTGCATCGTCGTTAGCCGTGGCCGAACCCATGAAGATGCCCAATCATCGGATGCTGAAACATCGAGTCTTCGAGCGGCGAGAAATTGATGGTGGAACAAGAACATACCAGCCAGACCGGCGTCGGTAAGCAGATCAATGAAACCCATGTTTTCTGATTTGACTTGAATGAATGAGAGAGAAGAGAATCTGTAGGGATGAATCTCTGGGGTATCTTGGAAGAAAACGAAATGCTTGTGAAGAAACGGGAAGTTGTAAGGTGGGGTTGAACACGACGGGAATCAGTATTGTGAAATTTTTTGAGCCCTGTTCCTGCCAAATCACCCGGGTATCAGCCACAAATCCCCCGCCATTTCTTTGCCTACAGTGCCTAAAGGGTACACCACGCCACATCTTGCCACTGCACTACATATTACGGACCCACCAGATATTATCGTTTATCGATAAAAACAATAACTGGAGCTTCAGCAATGGTTCGATAATTCGAGAAAGGTCCAGAGCTACTGGTCTGAACCTCTCGTGATATTTCCAGAACCGTCCCAAGGTTTGAACCTTTCTTTTTAATTTGTGGAATGTCTTACTTACAAGAGAAGTCTCTTGACTTTCCCTATGTTCTCTAACTACCGAACACTCAATTATCTACCTTCATATTCACAATGTTAGCAAGAAGTCAACTTCTTAGGTCTTCCCGTCGAATCGCAGATGCCTCGTCGCGGGGCCTAGCACGACTAAACACCACCCCTTCGCTATTCTCAAGAGCTGCACTTATAAGCGCAGCAAAAGGAATACCTAATGTCAATCTACCCACTCCCACGTATCGAACCTATGCAAATGGCCGACCTCATCCACCCGGTGGTACTCATCGCATGAACCTCGGCGGTGAACCTGAAAAGCCGGCCCTGGAACAGTTTGGAATCGATCTTACGGCACGAGCGAGAGATGGAAAGTTGGATCCCGTTATTGGCAGAGATGCCGAGATCCAACGAACCATCCAGGTTTTGTCGCGACGAACGAAGAATAATCCAGTCCTGATCGGAAGCGCAGGTACGGGAAAGACAGCTATTCTAGAGGGTTTGGCGCTGCGCATAGTACGTGGCGATGTTCCGGAGAGTATAAAAAACAAAAGAGTTATATCACTGGATCTGGGGTCGCTCATTGCTGGTGCTAAGTTTCGAGGTGACTTCGAGGAACGGTTGAAGAAAATCTTGACCGAGGTTCAGGAAGCCCATGGAGAAGTTATTTTGTTCATCGACGAATTGCACACGCTCCTTGGTCTTGGAAAAGCTGAGGGTTCCATCGATGCCTCGAATTTACTCAAGCCGGCTCTATCCAGAGGAGACCTGCAATGCTGTGGTGCTACTACTCTGGCCGAATACCGTTTGATCGAGAAAGACGTGGCATTGGCTAGGCGTTTCCAGCCAATCTTGGTAAATGAACCTACCGTTGAAGACACGATCAGTATACTTCGAGGTATCAAAGACAAATACGAGGTGCATCACGGTGTCAGAATTACGGATGGAGCTCTTGTTGCGGCTGCAACATACTCAAATCGCTACATCACCGACCGCTTTCTCCCCGACAAGGCAATCGATCTAATGGACGAGGCGGCAAGTTCGTTAAGGTTGCAGCAAGAGAGCAAACCAGAAGATATTATGCGCCTTGACCAAAGAATCATGACAATCCAGATTGAGCTAGAAAGTCTGCGGAAGGAGAAGGACGTGGCGAGTCGTGAGCGACGCGAAAAGCTCGAAGAAGATCTGAGAAAATTGCAGGAGGAGCAGAAGACCTTAACCGAAAGGTGGGAAAAGGAACGAGGAGAAATTGATGCCCTGAAGAAAGTTCAGGAGGAGCTGGACAAGGCACGTATTGAACTAGACCAGGCACAGAGGTCAGGCAATTTCGCCCGTGCCTCCGAATTGCGCTTCGGCGTCATCCCGAACCTGGAACAGAAACTTCCTAGGGACGGCGAACTGGGACCTGACGTCCAAGGCCCTGACACCTTGATCCATGACTCGGTCACGGCCGACGATATAGCGAACGTCGTCTCCAGGATAACCGGAATACCCGTATCTAAGCTAACGTCCGGGCACGTCGAGAAGTTGATACACATGGAAGAGATGCTCCGAGAATCAGTTCGCGGGCAAGACGAAGCTCTCAAGGCCGTCGCGGACGCTGTACGTATGCAGCGTGCCGGCTTGAGCGGGGACAACCGCCCACTAGCATCATTCTTCTTCCTCGGCCCCACCGGCGTCGGCAAGACGGAACTCTGCAAGAAGCTTGCCGCCTTCTTGTTCTCGACGGAATCTGCGGTTGTCCGGTTCGACATGAGCGAGTTCCAGGAGAAGCACACGATATCGAGGCTCATCGGTGCCCCGTCGGGTTACGTGGGCTACGACGACGCGGGCCAGCTCACGGAGGCGGTGCGGCGGAAGCCGTATGCGGTGCTGCTCTTCGACGAGTTCGAGAAGGCACACCGCGATATCTCGGCCCTGCTCCTTCAGGTCCTCGACGAGGGCTACCTGACCGACGCCCAGGGCCACAAGGTCGACTTCCGTAACACCATCATCGTCCTCACGTCCAACCTCGGCGCCGACATCCTGGTCGGTGCCGACGCCCATCACCCTTATAGCGAGGCCGCCGACGGCTCCGTCAGCCCCGACGTCCGCAGGGCTGTCCTCGACGTCGTCGCCGCTAGTTATCCGCCCGAGTTCCTCAACCGCATCGACTCTTTTATTATTTTTAAGCGCCTGACTCTCGACGCCCTGAGGGACATCGTGGATATTCGCCTGCGCGAGCTGCAGGAGCGCCTCGACGACCGCCGCATCTCGCTGCACGTTGATGACACAGTGAGGAATTGGCTCGCTGAGCGCGGCTACGACCCTAAATTCGGCGCGAGGCCCTTGAACCGTCTTATTACTACCGAAATTAGCAACGGTCTCGCAGATAAGATTATTCGTGGCGAGCTGAAGAGGGGTGATAAGGCTGAGGTTCGCGTTAGAGAGGATGGTTCGGGCTTGGATGTGCTGCCGATCCCGGCGGAGGCGGAGCAGAATGCTTCGTGATGATGTGTATTCATTCCATGGCGTTTTTTGCTGATTTTTCGCATGATAACGGGTAATGTGAATATGGATCTTCAAAAAGAAAAAGGGGTTTAAAAAGGCGCATAAGGGCGAGCGGGATCGTGCTTGTATAAGGAAGTATCATGGAGATATATATACCGAGTATCTCGTCTCAAATTGTATATACTGTACATATCACTGCCTAATATGTTAATATTCCGCTCATGTTTACTCGTTTCAGTCTCATGGATCAATATGTGCTTCCCGATTTGCATTTGCATTCTCTATTTTCGAGCCTAGATTACTAGTCGACTGAGTGATATCTAACGATAATGATGACCCATTGCTATTTGATCATTTCCTTTTCTCTCTTTAAATGCAATATTGTCATGGAGTCATATGCTTCCTTCTGGCCTTACCAAGGTCCGGTCCCTTCATTCGTGTTTGTGTCATGATCGTCATGTCCCCGTTCCCTTAAACAATGCCTAAACAATATATGCATGCATGTATGTTCCAACTGGTTGCCCTTAATATATATAAATCAATGCCGTTAACTCCAGCCCCCTTAACTAATGCAATTGTCGTAGAAATGAATGTACACCTAGGTAGGTAGGTAGGTAGGTAATAAACTTCCTAGGCAGAAATCACATCGCGGTACCCGGCCTCTTCTCGTCGCGCCGGACGTCCTCAAAGTACGAGGTCGTAGGCCGCGAGTGCATGAGCGCGGTGCGCAGGCTGAGCGAGCCGAACATCTGCTCGTGCATGCCGAGCACGCCGGCGCTGCCGAACGAGCGGCGCGGCGAGCCCAGGGCCTTGCGCATCGGCGGGGAGAGCGCGAAGTCCGAATCGAAGTCCTCGGGTGGGTCTGGGCTCATCTCCCCTTTTTTCGGCCTCGGTACGGGAGAGGGCTCGTCTTCTTCCTCGGAGAGGCCGGTGTCGGGGGTTGCTGCGGGTGGGGATGAGAATATGAAGTCGGGTTTGGATTGCGCGAAGTTATCCGCGTCTGCGTTGTGGGATTCGTGCTCGTTTGCGACGGTGTCCTCTATATGGTTAGGGATGTTGATTGCGTCGCGAGATGTAGGGTTGGTAATCTTCTCCTCGATACCCTGATCTCCACTACTAGTCTCGCTTGCGCCTGCGTCTCGCGTATTCTCAGATGAAACCAATGTAGAAGCATCCGTGTGGTGAAGTTCTGTAAGGGAGGCAACGGGAGCCTGTGCTTCTTTCGTGACTGGTTCTAGTTCTTTCGTATCGACAGTCGGGCTGGTAAGTCCAGTGGTTTCGTCCAGTGGCAGGGTATCAGTCTTTGAAAGACCGACATTGCTCTGCTCCGGCACAGTTTGGCTCACACGGAGCGGCGACGAGCCAATTTGTTTTGCGGCGTGTCGTAATGTAGGCGAGGGTAAGAGCTGAACCTTGGCTAGATCCTGTTTCGCTTCACCGTTGGTACTCTCCGAATCCCTACTATCTTCGTCGTCACTATCGACGATTGAATTCTTAGAATAGTCTACGTCGGTACTAAGGCGGTTGATCTTGGGGGTTATCACTATAGCATTTAGGGTTAGCATGATATTCTCGAACAAGTTCAAAGAAACCCATACTAGTCTGAAAGGGATTGATAAATAACAATGAATTGAGGATGACTTACAGATGCTGCTACTGGGGGAAGAGCCGCCACCGAACACCAAGCTAGGGGCCGATGAAGAAATCGAGGCTTCGTAGGCAGCCATTGATTCTGGCTCCTCTATGTTTGTCGTCTCGGCTGACTTTTCTTCCTCGGAATCTTTGGTCTCCTTCAGACTACTCTGGCCGGAAGAGGATGGGCGCGCTATATTTTGACCAGTTGGCTCATCCGATGTGGCATGCTCGGAATCTCTCTCGTCAGAGTCCTTTGCTGAGCTAGAGCCATCAGGCGCTACGTAATCATCCAGACCCGGTACAAGTGGGAAAGCTCGAGCACCCGTATTTGAGCATAGTATGGCCACCGATGATCGCCGAAGGGGTATAGGCGGGCGACCAGCGGATAAGGGCGATGGTGGCAGCGAGGGCGATGACGGTACATCATACTCCTTCTCAGTATCCTCAGGATTTACGGCTGGGTATGCTGGATTTTCTTTCTCGGCCATGCTCCCCGATGCAGATGCCGCAGAACTGGTCTCTGGGTATGGGGTTGAGTTCGAAGATTCTTCGCGTTCCTCGGTGGTCGCTCTCGAGATTGACTCGGTATTCTCAGGTCCGCTTGTGGAGGTTGTAACATCCGCGTCTTGAGTAGAGGGTATCTGTACTGGGACAGTAGCCTCACTCGCGTTCCCGGTTTCTTCTGTGTCGTCAAGCGTCAAGGTATCTCTAGAGAAGATTTCAATATCCCGCTCAATGCGTTGTCGTAATCGGCCCAGGACGTAGTCCTTCGACTTTCGAGGCGACTTTCTTTTCCTGTTTTCTGCCGGTTCAAAGGGATCACGAGCCACGAACGTCTTATCCAGGATGAAATGACCTCTCTTATGGGCTGTCATCCTGACAGAGATAGCATTGCCTCGGAGTATGTCTGCGACGCCGGCTTGGATCCGGTCCAATATCGCCTCGATACTCCTGAGAGAATAAGAGTGGTTAGGATCCAGGACGAAGACGAGCGGTTCATCTAGGGACCAGCCATGACCGCGGAGCTCTGTTATCCTGAATTCGAGGTCGTTCATTTGGTTGATTTTATCATCGGCATCGTCTTGAACTCCGGCAAAAGCAGCTTCCACTCTGTTGACAAAAGTGAGACATTCTTGGGCATCGGAATATAAGGAAAGATTGCTACTGCAGTGTATGGTTCGTTCCAAGTGAGGGAACTGGGGCCCGAGATTGTTCGCGATGGAGAATTGTAATTCCAAGCCATCATTATCGTGGTGTCGACAGTCTTTGCATCCATCTAAGCTGGCGCATGGGCGATGGCGACTTTCAAATGCTTGTCTTTCCGATCTCAGAACGCCTTCCAGCGCGTAAGATGCCTCGAAAAACAAACTTTCAGCCACTATCGAGTTCAGGGGCGTTGTCTGGCCACTGTTGACTTCGACCGTTGTATGCCACTCAGATGGTTTCCGACGCTGACATCGGCTTGTGAAAGAGAAGTTGATGGTGTAACCAGGCACCGACTCGAAAGACTGAGGTTTTTCAAGGAAATAAGAGCGTGGTACGCATGATAGAGGCTGGACACGGCCAGCGCGGTGTGGAAACTTCCCTTGGTCATCTAACGGGTCGTCTCTTACCGGGCCGTCTTTCCAGACAAAACCTTGGTCGTGACGCCTTAGAAAGAGTCCGACTATATAGTGAGTGGATATGATGATTTCTCTGGCAGCTTCTGCGGATAGGAGTTGCTTTTGGTACGACTTAAAGGTCCTGGAAGCCCAAATCTCAGACCAGCCTCGAATGATGTCGATTTGGATTTCATATCTCAATGGCTTATCTGAACCACTCGCAGCCGCGTACTCCATAGCGGTCGAGTCCTTCCGTGTGATTAGTTCATGGCAACAATGATCGACGCGTCGTAGTAGCCCTTGGCATAGTGCCTCGGTGGCCTGTAGTGACGGTGAAGTCTCATAGTTGCGAGTGTATGAATAGTTTAGCGGTTCATCGAAGGTGATAGTGACCTGAATAGCAAGATTTGTCGCGGGGAGAGAACTGTGTGAGGAGACCGGCTTAGACACAGAGACTTGAGGCACTTGAGGCACTTGAGGAGACTCGGGGACGGGAGCGGGTTCTGTCATGGCTCCTTCAGTCTTTCTCCTCCCATGACGGTGGATCTTAAACCTCTTCATATCGTTGACGAAGTTTCTGAATTTGCCGGGGAGGAACCCCGACTTAGTCCTACGTGTTGACCCGTCCGGCGCCATTCTACAGGGCCTCGTCAACGAAACAACGAAACAACGAACAAATGAACAATGGGATATGTCTACAGGAGCGGGTTGGGAAAGAAGAGGGTTATGCTGCACATGGTCCTACAGGCAAGAAACGGACTCAAGGCTACCCAAGCGAATCGGTTATCGGTGGTTGGGAATCTAACGAAGGGTAGGGCGCATAACATACCACATGCTCTGCTAATGCGAAGCCATGCGAATCGTGTGAGATTAAGTGGGACTTGGTTGTTGTATTCAGCATTTCCTGCTGAGACTCGCGCCGTGTTAGATGGTAACTAGCCCACTATGCTGTACATGCCGATGCGTTCTAGTAATAACCGGGGGAATAATGTTAGGTAGAAAGATGGAAGACCGAATCAGTCCAATCAGCTAAATGAACCCGAGACAACGCGACACGTTAATAAGGCGGCGGGTCCCGGTTGGGTATCCATACGACCATGGCATGAAACGGCGCGTCAAGTAGGACAACGCAGTGGTATGATTCCCATTCGTCCGATGCTTGATGACTTGCTGTGCTCTTATTTGCAGCGAGATTCTGCCGGTTGGAGCGCGTTCGTGCCAACAGATCGTTGGAGATTCAAAAGACGAGGGTACACATGGCCCGAGGTTATTGTTATTTAGACGAATAACATGTAGTTCTTAGGTTGAAGCCCGTATCACCCCAGTATCGGTACGTCTCTGCGTCTGTGGAGCATCCGCTAGGGATAGAGTTACCTAGTCCCATCATTCGGCAGGCACCGCGACCCGAGTACCAGGACCGCGGGACGGACCCTCTGCCGTACTTTAACCCTAAGTTACAAATGGATCGATTTAACAAACCTTGTAATTTGTATTACTCTAGGTACTTCGTATGAATCTAATATTATAGATACTCTTCAAGATCATAGAAGCCTAGGTTTGACAATATATAAAATCATTTAACTCGTCGTCGATACAAGGTATATCATACCTATAATTATGACGGTTTAGAGGATTCGATCCGATTAGACGTGTCAATGCAATACCTTATCCTCCATTCTAGCGTCACCATGTGTCAAGAGATCTACAAGAGCAAATAGAGAATTGCTAACTTTCGCAGAACGAATAGAAACGTTCGGCTGTTTCACAGAACCCAAATCGTCTACCAGTGAGTTAACTGGGAGTTGATATCTCGTAAGATGCAGCTACCAGTTTCTTAGGGGTGACAATCTCACCCAACATTGTATAGCAGGTATATATCCACTCGTTTTATATATTCTCACGCCCTAAAGTGATCTATCTTTATTTGTCGAGCATGACTGAGGCTGTTCCTTTCATACCACCTAAGACGGTCCGCACTACTACGTAGAACTTGGTCTCTCCTTAAGGGTCCCAGCAGATAGATTCAGGTTGCATGCAAGGCCAACCAGAAACAAGTAGACAAACAGAATGAAAGAAACTTGAGACCTGAGGCAAGATGTTCCTTGCTCTTCTAGACAAGGTACTTTAATCTTCAGAGTTATAAACTCCAAAATCGGTATTTTCTAACCTATTCGCTCTTAATATGTTGGCCATGGTCGACAACGACAACGACAACGACAACCAGTCAGCTACGTTGAGTGGACAGAATAAGTACGAGTCGAGTCTGCAAGCCAAACCCACATATCATGGCGAAAAAGAAGAAGGGCAAGAAGACCGCTGGTGGCCAAATGCCTCCAAAGGTCGTGCTGGACTGGAACGAGTATTTCGGACCAGGGGATCTGCAAGACTGGCAACGGTTGATGGTTGACCTGTGTTTCGACGAGGAATTTACGAGTAAGACCCAGTGTCGAAAGGTATTTAGTGTCCCCGGCCTCGTCGTCCCGCGCCCATTGCTGACCTCTTCCTCAAGGCCCTAAAACATGTATGGGTGAACATAGTGGATTTTCTCGCCGATATCAAGGCAGGCTGCGACCCATATCGCTTCGATAGCGAGTCCCAGCTCTCCAGGTACACAAAGGAAACCAGAAAGATATATCCCAAGCGCTTAATACCAAAGGGCAGTCCGCTTCGGAGCCTCCTCGCCAACATTTTCTGATGAGATCGATATCACGGCCGAGCAGATGAAACAGGAAGACCACGAAACTTTTATTCCTAGGGGAGAAGCTCAAGGGACACAACGTGTTATGAGGATGGATCTCGATCTATTACGCTTGGAACCGATATATCTTGGGCTATCTAGCTTCGTATCTCCCATAGCCTAATCTTCCCCGAATCGTTACCGACAGCTAGTAAATCACTCTTCCTCCCAAATGCAACATCTGAAATCCTTCCAAGCGGTGTCTGTTCCGTTGGCCAGTTTCTGTAGACTGTGCAGCTTGGCAAATGTGCTAGTCGTAATGCATCTTTCTTGTGTTTGCTGGCAAACGCCAACAGCTGGCCATCGGGACTAAATGTGAGGACTGTCACCGGTGTCGTAAGCTGCATGAAACTTCGGGCAGGCTCGGGCCGTTCTTTGATGTTGAGTTCCTCGTCTGATGAAGGCAGTATTAAGGCTTGCCGATCATAAATATTCGTCACGCCACTGTTCGAACCGATTGCTATCCATCGATGCCCACCGAGAAGGACAGGCCCGTTGCCGCCCCCTAATGCCATGACCGTCGCGCCGTTGGAACCTTCATCATTCCAGATCGCCAGAAAGCGTCTTGAAGCCATACTCCACTCGCCAACCTGACCTCCCCTGCCTAGGATTGTGAGACCATGGCTATTGCTCCACCAAGAGAAGTCCGCGATGCCACCTCTGCTGTCAATTCTAGCAGCTGCAATCCACTGCATCGTATTAACATTCAGAATATTGATAATACCGCCGCCTTTTCTTGTCGAAGCAATCAGCCCCAAGTACTGCCCACAGGGGCTAAGCTTAAAGCGCTCCCATGTCTTCTGTTCCAACCGATGGCCTTGTATTTTGTTGGTCTTCTGTATCGTCCCAGTTGGCAAGTCCCACGAGTGGATGTATCTTCGCCGTCCAGCGAAGAAGATCTTGTCGCCAGTAGGGTATAGAAATTCGGCTCTCCGAACAGGCACTTGTTTGACTTGCACCGAAGTCAAGAGAGGATTAGGCGTTGGGTGAGCGGTCGGGTTGATGTGATGTAGGTGCATAACGGAGGAGGTGCTAGAAGAAAGTAATACAGGGTACTCTGGATGGAAGGCAAGAGATGTGACCTCGTCTTTATGGGTGTCGGGTATGTCTCGAGACCGTTGAATATCAATGACCTCCGGGCGAAGTCTTTTCGTCCTCTGAACTTTGGGGTTGTTCAGCGTACTGGCATCCCGAAGGAACTTATCGAGCGGTAGCGCAGATGCTTCGCCATCCTCTTCGTTATTCACCTCGTCGTCTGATACGTCCGAGTCACTTGCCGCTGCAGATGAGCGCCGTCGACGCTTCGTTGGACGTTCTTCGGCCTCTCGCGCCCATGCAGGAAAAGAATTTAACCGTAGGTATTGCTGGCGTAGCCTTCTGGTGTATTCAGTACCGTTCACGACGTCCTCTGCCTCGCTTATCCGTAGCTTTCGAAGCTGAGTTGCATCCATTAGCGATATAGTTAATCGCTCGTCGTCGCTATCTTCCCATGCAGGAATGTCCTTCTCAGCAATTTCATGGGTTTTTGCAACAGATGCTACGACTAGCTCTTTGCCATCGCTAGGACCAGCACCTCCTATGTCGAAAGTGAAGAGATCTGCATCGTCCACATCCTCCAAACCAGTTCCAGGCTCGTTCTCTTCGATGTCGTCAAGATCACGAAAGCGAGCATCTGCATTGTTAACTCTCGAGTCGTCGCGGAACAGATTTTCACGGAAATTGGCGGTATCCCCCAGCACAAATCGTTCAAGTTCTTCCTCGTCCGAGTCCTTTTCAAACGTCTTGGCTTTTCGGGTTTGCGAAGCTGTTTCTTCGTCGCTGGCAAAGTCGGATTCGTCTTGACTAGACGACAACATAGGGTCATCGTCCTCCATTGTATCTTTTGGGCGATTTGGAGGCATTATGATTCACTGGCTAAATTTGTTTGTTGAAGTTGTATGCAACAGAATTTGAATTTGCAATTTGCACCTGGACCTGTCTGAACTTTTTTTTCCGTCTCGCAGCAGCCTTGCATGGAGACCCACTATTAAGCGCTACCATCCAAGGGTACCTAGGTACGTACCTGTAGGTGCTATAGATCGGAGTCCCCTTTTCGCTTAGAGCATTCAATATCTCCCACAACAGCAACTCATAAAACACAAGAGAACAAAGTCCCGTAACTCTCCTTCTTGACAGTTTAATTATTCTAAAACCTCCTCTAGCACAACAAGGCCCAGTAGACCCAAGGTCAAGTTATGATAATCAAGAAGCAGCAGCAGCAAGCTCACTTCTCAATATACCCAGATCTTCACTTACGGACTGAGCACTCCGAAGAGTCAAAGTTGCACCTTTCTGAGCAAGATTCACGATGTTTTCCGCCTTGCCGCCTTGCGCCAATCCCGCGATTAGCACACCAAGAAACGTGTCGCCAACCCCATTCACTGACACCACATCCTCTATTTGTTCAACCACGGGGAAGAGTCTCATATAGACGCCTCCAACTTCTGGATGATTGTTAAAAGACCTAGAGAGAATGAATCTATCATACGCCGGCTCGAGTAGGCGGGGATCATCCTTCCCTAGAATCGTTGTCAATAATGCGCCATTGCTCCCCATCTTCGTAATGATCGTTGGGATGTACGGAAGAAGCTGGATGACTTGCTGCGGAATACCAGCATCCGTCATGCTGGCAGATGTGAGCCTGATAAAGCGATCTCGAGCTCCTCTCATACCGAAGGCATCGACAATCCCCCACCAACGAGGGTCTTCCAGGTATTCGTAGCGCTGCGCCGCTGCGTGCATGGCTGCCAGTTCATACTGGTTCGGAGTCGCCAAATCGACACTAGGCTCAGGAAATACCCCTAGGCTTTCGAGCCCCTTCTCATCACAGAATAGGCGGGTAGATTTCTCCTTTGAGACTGGTTCAAAGGCCACGTGGGCATGGTTTTCTTTGCCAGCCCGTATCCAGGCTCGAATATCGTGGTCTGCCCAGTTCCCGTCAACCACGAGCCATTTCGGCTTTGACGCTTTGACCATAGAGTTCCAGTGTTCGGGGAATGAATGTGCAGTGAATAAGCCCATATCTGCCATGCCAAGGACCAAGTTCTTATTGGCGTCGTTGACAGCCACGTACTGAGCAGTCCGGCTAGTTGGGTAACGCTCACGACTTAGTTGTTTAATGCATGACGTATCCATGCCACTCCCTTGCATGGATGATAATATGGTTGAGCCAGCCCTGTGTTGATCAGCGGTTACGCCGTTGCAAAGTGGCCGATGTAACTCACAAATCATCACCGATTATGCTGCAAAGTCGCACTTTAGAACTTTGCATGACTCTCTGCGCCGCAAGTGCTACATTTCGTCCAACACCGCCGATAGACTGGCCAATACAGGCCGGGTTTGATGTATGAAGATGAGGAGCACGGTGTTTTAACGCGTCTCTGCCAACGTAATCGCAGCTTAAGTCTATAGCTACAGAGCCGGCAACTAAGATGTCGGCTTGAGAAGTTCCCTATGATCGTCAGTCTCCAGATGGCAAAAGCATATCTAGCAGT
The DNA here is from genome assembly GCA_022578875.1 of Hypoxylon crocopeplum. Taxonomy (NCBI): domain Eukaryota; kingdom Fungi; phylum Ascomycota; class Sordariomycetes; order Xylariales; family Hypoxylaceae; genus Hypoxylon; species Hypoxylon crocopeplum. Next base: position 1,423,371 of record MU399554.1, read on the forward strand.
TTCCGTCAAATATTCAGGCTCTCGGTTTTTTTTCTCTCGCAACGTCACGATGTAATGGAAATGTATATGCAAATATAGATATTCTCACCTCAGTCTCTATTTGGGTCTTGTCCATCGAAACACTCTGACTCTCGAAGGGCTGAAATCCACTATGTTGCTTCACCCTGCTCATGTTCGTTAGACCAAGTGACTACAATTAGAAGGAGCACCAAGCTCACGATTTAATATTAGACGGTACAGGTTTGGTCGCAGCAAGCTGCGAAAGCGCAACAGCTATCTTCGTAGCCCGTTCTACATTTGCTTGTACCAGGATTTTGTTTGCCAGCACACTTCTGCTGTCAGTGAGTTCTCTGATCCTTTTCAGGATGAACGGCGTGTTTGCACTTCCAAGAGCACCTTGCTGCGTTGACTCATCAACTGCCTGCTCAATGACGGCATTCATCTCACCCTGAGCGATGGAGAACTCCTCTGGTATCGGGTTCGCAAATAGCAATCCTGACTCAATGCCCAACCTCTCCTGCGCCAAAATCATAGCAGCCGCCTGTTCCTCATCGTGGACAGCAGAAGGGCTTTTGACGCCACTATCCCGTGCCCAGAACGCTGGGAAGTCTACCGGCCCTGCTCGGCCGTCGGTGAAGGTTGAAACCAGCACACCTTGAGTCTCTAAATATTCCAATGTCCTAGGAATGTCCAGGAATCCTTTGCAGCCGCTGCTAATGACTGCCATCCTAGTTCTCCCAAGCTCGGTAAGATCAGCAGAGATGTCGAACGATTCATGGCCGCCACGGTGCACACCACCAAGGCCGCCAGTCCCAAAGACTCGGATTCCGGCAAGCCTTGCTAGAATCATAGTGCCAGCAATGGTAGTGCCTCCGTGGATCTTATTGCCCGTCATGCCCTATAATAATAAGTTCAGACCTAAGCACATGGTATGGTTGCATAATGTAAAAAAGACGGTAGGTCTGCGGGGTTCAAGACGTACCATGCCAACTAGATAGGCAATATCTCGCCGAGACACCTTCTTTGGCGAGCCCTCGACCATACGGGCCACTTCTTCGGGTAGAAGGCCAACGGTAGGTATGCCCCCAAGAACTCCAACCACGGCAGGCACACCACCATTGCGTCGAACAATACCCTCCAAGTCCAAATCATTTCCTAGAGCTCCGTGGGTGTAGATGGTTGACTCAAGCGCGACCACGGGCTTATTCGTAGCTAACGCATCAGTCACCTCTTCAGATACTCGGAGGATACCCTTCAAAGCCGCAAGGTTACTAGGAGTTGGTACTCGACTTAGTTTCTTTGAGTTTGAAAATGGCCGTTGATAAATATGGGTAAGTAAAAATCGTTCGCCGATATGAGTGCAACAGCTCCTTGCTAAGAGCCACGGCCGTCGTGTTAACGTCATGATAGCGAAATGCGAGTTCCTTGATTAGAGACCTGAGAGGCGGAATAGAGACACTCTCGTAACCCTGGTAAGCATGAGAACTAGGCAAGTGGCCTGCATCGATCTCGAGCTAATCAGTCGGGTTTCGGTACCGGAAGGTTTAGAGTAAAGTCGATCACATTCGTTACGACTTTCTCATTTTATATATCCACGGATGTGATCACGTCCACCGCCGAATCGGATAGTTTGTGTAGGTGATGCGCCCTTCGGAGAAGTTGAAGATGAAAGACTCCACTGCCATTACAGGGGATACATGTAGGTAAGTACCACTTAAGCTTAACTTGCTTAACTTGCTTAGGTAATAGAAGCAATGGTCCGTGCGATCACATTTCAATCTGAAACCACGAGAGTGTCCATCTTCAGCTTCATCGCCATCTTAAAACTCCCGTCTCTTAGATACTGGGGATGGCACCACTGCCAAGATTGTCAATAAGTATGACTTGACTTCCGTCTTTTCATAGGTACCAAGTAGGAAGTAACGTTTGTGCCTTTGGACGTTCGAATTTTGAAGGACTTTGTTACCAGTACACATGAAAGAAGCCCATTGTATACCTAGGTATTGTTCGCAAACAAGATTCTTTTCACCAGTTGCTCTACTTAAGATATCCGTTGTTATCATTATTCATGCTAGGGCCATCTTCTACCAAGGAAAAATCCCAAGTTCTTCCGCCTGCCGGGACAGGGGCGCATCATCGTCCAGATCTTGACATAATGCTACTTGGGTGCCGATTTTCCCTTTCCCACTCCTTCGCTACCCGTCTATCCAATAATGATGGTCTTATAGCCTTGTATCTAAATAGTCCACACTCCCCACCTGATGATGCCATGTTCCCCTGCGTTTCTTGATCATATTTCTACTTTCTACAATCTGTAAATAAGTCTCGGTGAGGCGCAACCTGTCTAAATGAAAAATCCATCCCATCCCGTCGTATTTTTACCAATACTCCTCTCCGGGGCTGTGGCGCTCGACTTTACAATCGCTGGCGGTCAAATATTCACGCCCGGATTCGCAGTTCTCGATGCGCCCCAGCCAGGTACTCCCTTAGGCGGAGGTAACGTCTCCCTGCCACACTCAGGAAACCGAGTCGCCATCTAATACCATGAACAGACACTATCGAGGTGGCCCTCGATGTAACTGCCAATGGCAAGCTACAACTCCCTCCCTATAGTGACGATAGTCCTAGTCGGATCAACAATATCACTATCTTCCTCTACAGCTATGATACCGGGAGGAATTTCACCATAACGAACGGGACGGCTTCGACGAACGATGTAAGCCTGGGAGACATCATGCAGTCCGAGCCGGGAAGCACCGTCAAGCATGTGAAATGGAACTGGCCAGACTGTTTAATCGGTGATGGGAAGCCAGATTCCGCCGACAGTGATCGCGGTGCTTACAATGTCAGCATAGTAGACCAAGGAGACTATTGCTCGGGTTGAGTTGCTAATCCTCCGCTAGATATCTATCCGCCAGAACTTCCGTCTTAACGGAGAAGACCATTATACTATCTTCGATGTTCCAATCTCGGTCACGAATAAAATAGAATTCACCGGCAACAACCCGCCCTGCGACTCAGTCAACAATCCCTTGCTCACGCCGGAAGATATTGATGCTGAGTCTGCTAATAGCGTCGGCGTTTTATTCGCGCCAGGAGATGCGACTGTTGTTCAACAACCCGACTCGGCAGGTGATGATAAGAATGGCATTGGACCTGACAAGCCAGAAGCAAACCCAGGTGATGGCCTTGGAAGTGGTTCTAGTGTAGTTAGATGGACGCCAGTAACATCTTGGGTTGCTTTACTCTCTGTTTTCTATTTTCTCATCCTATAGCTTTATATATAAAAGTATCGTCGTTCCGTATTGTTGCTCGTGTAGGAAGAGATGAGACCTTACCGCGTCACTAGATACCTACGAGGTCCGTATTGTGCTATATTATGAAGAGCTCGTTATTAAAGCCGTCCAATTCTTCTTCCATCAATAGGGCCAATTCAAACATGCCCCAACTACTAGGACATATACAATATGCCATCCCGATCCAAGCGTGCACTATTGCCTGTAAGCCCACGCGTTAGATGAAGCATCATAAAAGACCGATAACTCGTACCATAAACAGGATATGATTATTGTTTCGCCTAAAGAGCTCCGACCTTCGTCAACTCCAGAGTTATCAGTCTACTACCTCGTAGTCTTTGGTTCCTTGCCAGACTCTAATGACACCAATATCAGCTCAGATGGTAACAGATTAGGATAATGACCCGATCGACTTCTTCTAACACCTGTATCTTCTTCTACCTCCCTGCCTCCAAAGACTCTACTGTGCCGGCCCCTGTGAGTCTCGAAAGGTAGCTATAGCGAATTGTTAGATACTGACTTCGGGTTGTTCTATAGTCTAGCTATGAAATAGTCTGGCAAACTCTCAGCAGGATACGTCCATAACTAAGTAGCTTATGCTTTTATTACCCTCGTATGACTTTGAAATATTAGATAGTAATATAGACAGATCATCATTGACAGCTATGCCAGTCAACGCCAGACAACTGAGGTCTCAGAGTACCGTGGTCCGAAGAGAAGAGAATCACTCAGTTCTAGGGAGTGAGCACTCATTCTTGTAAACATGAAGTTGATGGAATGACTAAGCTAGAGTGCGGTTAAACAATGACCACATGCCAGCCATGTGTCTCCACCCAGATCATGTACCGAACCAACGCTCGCGTGGCTTCCTTTCATCCTTTTAAGTGTCCTGTTAGCTTCGGTTAGCTCTCGCCTCTGCCGTTAATCGTCGATATAGCTGACGTCACTTCGATTTCGTAAGACACCTTCTAACCCTATAGAGACCGTAAAAGCCGTCAGGAGTGCTTAACTTCTTTTCAAATAGAGGTCGTTATACGTTTATATAAGTACTTATATTTTATACTTACCTACGAACCTATTATAAGCTTCTAATTATTATCTTACGATATTTAATAGCTTAGTTTACGTTTTTTATTTAATCTTACTGGACTAGGATATTTTCTAAATAAATTTATAGTCTATCTAAATTTTAACCACCCTTTCACTCTTTTCCTTTCCTATTCTCTTCTGTTTTCCTTCTCGTCCCCCCGCCTTTTCTTAAATAAACGAATATGTAAACTATGTGTCGGGACTATAGTCGCGTGTAGCAACCGTTCTGGCAACCACGCCTAGCAACGGGAAAGGAATCCGAACCAATATAGTTATACCTCCATACTATTAAGTATTACGTAATACTAATCTATCACTTATTTGATAGACCTTGTTTATCCAACAGTACATCTTTATGGTATTATCAGACTGATAGATTTTTAACAATAAAACAGTTTACGTCAAAGCCGAACAGACTCGTTGATCTTAAACAATGATCAAAGCCGCTATCTAACAAGCTGTTTTGAGTCAAACCTTTGGGTATAAAGCAACGAGGTTGCGCCCGTCGAGAATGTATAAGCCATATTCGAACATACCTACTCTAACCTACCTACATCTAACAGACCTTACTATAAGATCGAGAACGTTAAATTCCAAGTCATCGGTACACACATACCTACCTATTAGCCAAAAGCTTTCAAACCAAACTCAAGCATTATCTGCCTATCGATTAGAATATTATCACTATGGCAACCAAGGACTCACCTAAGGACTCTAGCCCGACGTCGGCGAAGCACTCCGACTCGGCGAAGCATTCCGACTCGGCGCCGAAAGATGAAGCGCGTATCGTCAACGGTCTCTTTGACAAGCTCAAGAATAAACGTGGCGCAAAATCACGTGCTCTGTTCTTCAAACAGAACAAAAAAGAGAGCGCAGAAAAGCATGGTCACTTCGTCGACGACTCATTTGATGATTCCGAAGCTATTCTTAGCGATGGCGAAGAAGCATGGGAAGAAAATGAGATTATCGACGAAGGGGAGAGCTTAGAGTATGAGACCAATTTCGATGATGAAATCTTCCAAGAGGATCTAGACTTCCACGCTGAGATATATGCAGACGACGATAATATCTGGAGCGGAGACGATGAAATCTTCGAAAAAGATTTGGACTTCCACGCCGAAATATATTCAGACAACGACTCCATCTGGAATGGAGACGATGAAATCTTCGAAGAAGATCTGGACTCCCACGCCCAGATATATGCGGACGACGACCATGTCTGGAGTGGAGACGACGAGACAGAATGGACGTCCTAAATACCTACCAAAGGTGAGGCTAACTGACTCCGTCTCCCGTCCAACGCCCAGGCCTGTCATGAAAACCTTGCGCCAGACGTTGGAATGTAAACCATACATTGTCTCAGAGCCAGGCACTTTGTCCTTGTGTAGTCATCAGCTTAGTCATTCTTTAGTGACGATCAATACATGTACATCTCTTCTACATTCCACTCGTGTGTGTTATGTACAACTAAACAATTTAAAAGTTTGGATTGTATTAGCATGTGATGACTTTGAGCCCTTCCTAACTTACCTATAAACGGTTATATCTAGCTGTTCTCTTCTATAAAGGAGTTGTGCTTAACTTAAGACATTGGGGGTTGGCTCACCTAACACATATTCCCTTACCTGTTTGCGAAGGTGGCTCAGAGCCGCCACATAGCTACCTAGGTACCTAGGTAGGCATAGTTACATTATCTTCGTATTATATTTTCTTACTTGGCCTAGAGTTCTCATTAATTCGAGCCCCTATTCATTTACACTGACTTACAGAGATCTTTCTAGCTGTACTATTCATCGCCTCGTAAGTCTCAACATGCTTCGATCGTCTTAATGGCAACTGACCGACTCACTCCCGGAGTAGTATATTAGGGTGGTCATGCTCGCTATTGAACAACCTAGGGAAATAATGATAACGGGCCCTTGAAGTTTTCTATCAGAGGAACCTAGAGGATCTAGGCGGTAGTTGTTATGAGGATTCAAGAATGGGACGAGAACCGCTAATGGAATTGATGTACGTATAAATCAATGTAAGGCTAGAAGAGACCTGTTCCCATATGTATACACAACTAGAATGCGCCTTTGAAGCCTGGGTGATAGTGAGTCTCTGACCTTACTCTCGACATGAGGTTTGTTTTTCGTAAATTCCACTTTCCATTGTACAAATCCCAAGTAATTAATAATTCCGCTCACTTGAGAGATTTCCCTCGAGTGTAATGAACTCCTAGAAAATGTACGCTGCTCAGGTCCCATAGGTCCCATAGCTCTCGCTCAATATAAGCAATGTATTGTCTAAACAGGACTCGGCGCATCGATATCATGTACTCGCAGCAAACTTAATCTGAGTGGAACCCACTCAGAGCTTCGGTTTCTCTTTTCTACCGCTCTTGACATGTTTAGAGAATTCGCCCGTAAGTAAATAGTCGGGATATTTCATGTCGGCATCGAGACCCACGCCTAGTCCCTTATTCCTCCAGTCTGCGCCGTCAACAACGAGGACCTCTCCGGTCACATAGCTACCCGCGTCGCTGAAGAGGTAGATAGTGGCATCTGCGATATCTCGAATCGTACCGAAACGACCAAGCGGAATTCGGGCTGTGACTATCTTCAAGTCGACTGCGCTACTTGAGAGCCGCTCCAACCCCTCAGTCCCCTCAATCCCACCAGGGGCGATGACGTTAGAGGTTACGCCATACGGGCCGTATTCTAAAGCGACCGATGCCATGATAGAGTCGACAGAGGCCTTTGCAGCCATCACGTGGGCTTGCATGGGCATTCCAGTATAGTGGAAGGTAGCGGATACGTAGATGATTCGCCCTCCTGTTAGACCGTTAGGGTTGCCTTTATTCCTGGTGGCTGATTCGATAAGATATGGTATAGTGGCCTTGACGGTGTTGTACGTTCCAAGTACGTCAATATCCATAACAGATTTGAAGCCGTTGGCCGTAAGACCTGAGATGGGAGCTACGAAATTGCCTGCAGCTCCGGCTCTGGGAAAGCGATGTTAGCTAAGTGTGCCGGCTCTAACAGATTTGGATGAAGCTCATACATGACGAAGTCGATGGCACCGAGCTCTTTCACACACTTCTCTGCAGCCTTCACTAGATCGTCGGCCTATGGCATCGTCAATATGTAGTTAGATAACTTAGGCACGGTACTATACGTACATTCCTTACGTCGCAGCCACCAATCCCGATGACCTTTGCGCCTTCTCGTGCCGTTGCAATGTCTTTGGCAGCGGCTTCAGTCTTTTGCTGGTTGCGGCCGATGATACACGCATTTGCTCCAAGATGCACCAGAGCTCTAGTCTGTGCACTGCAGATAGTACCGGCACCGCCAGTTACGAACACAACACGGCCATCTACATTGATAGAATTTAGCCATACAATCATAGTGGTTTGATTGCGTGAGGAGACCAACCGAATATGCCCTGTTTCCAGACGTTGCTCACGTACTCTGACGGTGGAATTGGCATAGTGCTGGCGTTACGCAAGGATCGTTACGTTGACAGCTTATGTCTACAATGTATATGTGTCTTAATGTAGGTATAGATTGAATATATCTCAGATAGATTACTTATGAGGGTATAGAAATCAGCTCTTAAAGGGAATATAGTAGTATAAGGGACGTAGTTTTCACATATGTAAGAAATTGAAGTATGTGCAACGCAAGGAGCCGTAAGAAGCCTCGGCTTTGAAGTGGTAAAGAGATCCACTTGAATGATACCCGCTTACCTTTTAACTATTTCGGCGTAGAGCCCGTACTACCAGTGGTCCCACAGAAGTCTACAGTCTATTAGATATTGGAGAAGCTCGGGCCAATTACGTACCCCGGATATTCCATTTACAAGACTTTCCCCAGCCTAACAATACCTTATTCTACTTCGTACTTAGGTACCTTATCCAGATTAGACATAACGCGCAACTCCCAATTCGCCCACCACCTTTCGACCTAAACCACTCCATGCGATTTTCTACATCTACACTCAAGTCTCGACATCTTGTAACCTACCTATATCATTCATCGGTCTTCGGTCTTCGGTCTTCTATCTCCGTAGAGGCCATGGCGTCAAGAAAGGTGTCCGTCCTCAAGTTTGTAGGGACAGTTTCGTTGGGTCTCTTGACGGTAGGTCTTTGAAGTCATCTTTCCGGATTTGCCCCTCCAGAAACCCCCGCGCTTCGACGTCAACCCATCTAAGAGGCTTCGCACCTCGATGGCATTTCCCTAGTCACTTATCCCATTGAGATGAAATGGTCTACTCTTTCATGCGGCCTTGTATTAACTCGTGTGATATAGGGTACTTCCTACACCCTCTCGACACTGACGATCCCGTCTCTGCTTGAGCTACCATCTGCCTCGGCAGCGGCCAAGACGTTCCGATCTCTCGCATCGACGGCAACGACCCATCTGACTGCCCTAACAAGCCTGTCGGGCTCTGCTTTCCTTCTCGCTTTTGCTTTATCTCCTCGGGGCTTCAGACACCCTTACCTGCTCTACACCTCGCTGTTCTGCTTCGGAACCCGCCTGTCCGAATATGTAACTCCGTCAATCTTCGGCGAGCCCACATCCGGCGCGGCCGCCGCGGCGCAACGACGAGCGGCGCTGTCCCAGGCCCGTAGGGAGAAGCAGGCCGCGAAGAGGATGGAGGCTAGCTACGAGGTCCTTGGAGACTCACACAGCGACGAGGGAGCCGGAAGTGCTAGCGGCGAAGAGCTCGAAGAAGACATCAACGGCGAGGAGGTCCGCAGCGAGGTCGAGTTCTTTGTCCGGAATCAGCTAATACAGACGGCAATCTCAGCTGTCGGATTCATGATGGCCGTCGTCGGCATCTGGGGAGACGGCGCTGTTGGTGTCTCGGAGACGCTGGTTATTGAGTTCTAGACGAAGGGAAGGAGAAGTCTCGAGGAAAATAACTTATAGGAGAATCGATTCTCATCATCTGATCATTCATTTAGGCCTTGGGAGGAAGCATGATCTAGTTAACTGAGGGGTGGGGTGTAGTTGAAGTTACGAATATCCCGGAGTTTTCAGAATGGCCGCTGGAATTAGGTGTTGTATATTCCGTCCTCTCACCTCCCTTCCAAGCAGTCCGACACACACATGTAGCAACATATGAAAATCCAAAAGCCAATATAGTACTAGCATCCATTTAAGTATGCAAAACAAGACTGCTGTTTTGTCAGACAATATATCGCCCCTAGCAACCTATAAGAGTATCTTCATGTGCACGTATACTCCCACATCAGTATACCGACTTTGCTCATAGCAAGAGGATACAAGTCGCAGTGAATGGGATCTAATGCGGCGTGTGAGACCAAGATAAGAAGATCTGGCGGGTACAGATATTCTACCAGATATAGAGCACCCTCTTGGTATTCAACGGAGGGATTTCTTATAACACAATCATAGAGTGTATATATATATGCACAAATATGTATTATATTTTCCACCTCTTGAGCACTCCTAGGGTTCAACCAATCTCTCCGCAGTACCCAAGCTATACTACTCGTCTGGAGAGCAAGAACAGGACGCCGTGAGCTAACATAACACTGCACTTTTCATATAGTCGTTGATAAAGTGTACTAGCTACCGGTAGTGAGACTCTTTAGCCCTGTAATCAATCCGAAACTCCCACCACCACTTGCCAATCCCTTATTCCAAGCATAGAGAGGTAGCGTCCGTCCGCCCATCCTTCATCTTGAGTTCCGCATTATCTAACCATCCAGTGCCTAGGCGGGAGTGACAGGTGAACAACTTCGCCTCTGAGGCCACCGCAACGACAATCGTAAATGGCGGTAATGGAAATTGAATGAGTAGCAGATAGTAGTAGGAGTAGAGCGGTTATACACAGATTGGGGTACCAATTCATACGAAAACGTTAAGATACTCGGACATGATTATGCCATATACTTGTCCAGGCATCTATGATATGAGATATCTAAGATAGGCGTGCCCCTTATTATTGAGAGTATAAAGTGATAAAGCCTGTCTACCTGATATAATCCATCATGGTTTATTGGTAGCTTAATAAATACTTATGGAAGCATACGGGTCATTCTTAACCCGTAAAGACGATCTCATGATACTCAGTACCAGGTTCGTTAGGTACGCAGTGGTCGTTGTCTATCTCTAACTATGGTCCCACGCAAGGAAACCTTTTCTAACCCTATCAGGGGGGATCTGTTCATTACGCCTTTATTGATTGATATTTTCCCAGCAAATATACCTCTGAATTAGATAGCTTGATTACTTTGGCTGGATATCTTACATCAAACTCCTGACTCAGTATTACTATTAACTATTAAAGTAATCGACGCGCTTAACTGAGGCATAGAAAGCGTTGATACGAGGGTGTAGCTTGGATGGCCTTTCTAAAGCGAGGTCGAAATCTCTATGCGGAATACCTTCTATTCTAGCCTATATATCTCTGGTTAGGTTTATTTCTACCCAGTTTATAAGCAACGCCCTTATAAATATACACGGGCACGATAGTGTCTGAGCAATAAAGCCGTCCATGTGTTTTCTTACTAACTTTTATGAGCGTATACTTGACTTTGGACCACGGCTTGTTTTAGTGATAACGACGGGCCCTGAGACATGTTTCCTATTTGACTACCTAACATAGGACTAAGCATCCTAGGAAAGAGTACAACTGAAGGGTTCGTTTATGTCAATTGTGGAACATGAATTGCTTCGCAACGTAATGTAGTAGAGAATGGCTAATCACAAGAGGAATGCAAGGGGAACACATTGTAATGGCGAAGTGGACGAAGCAGGATCACCCATAGCTTCTCCGGCCCGAATCTTGCCATTGAGAATACGTATTAACATGCTGGCCAACCTTTGTGAATTTATTGCCTCGTGAATGAAATGCAACGCGATAGGGTATCAAGCAGCCTTCGCAGAACGCCTTAACTGCCCATCCTGCCCAAAAATCAGATATGCTTGCAGACCGGACCAGAATCTGCCCTCGATGCTTTGTTCCTTGCCATGCAATAGCAGTCCTCCACTCCCTTTAGGACGCGGTATCCTCAATCCTCCCATATCGTCTCCAAGTCGAGATCACCACGTCGTTCGGCCCCGCAGACACTCCAGCGCTTACGCTTGTCCCTTGATCCAATACCTAGTGTTCTTCCGCGGGTGGGCACATCGAGACTGCCCCGACCCTTGGTTTCTCCAGAATCTCCATCTTCAGCGGCATCCGCGGCAGCCTTCAGCTGTGCGATTCTCTCGGCTTCCAAAGCAGCTTCCTCGGCATCGGGAGAATCAGGAATAGTCTCCAGACTGGAGATGCTGGGACTGCGCGATCTCATAGAGCTTGGTGTCGAGGGAATAGACGATGGCTGATAATACGAAGGAAAGCTGTAACCGTTGGATACGCCTTCAAACCTGTATGAAGGCGAACTCGCTGTAAGCGATGGAGTTCCAGGCTGAGAAGAGACAGTGCTCGATGTCGAGTAGGCCGTAAAACGCAGCGGCGAAGATGTTCGCCGATGAGTCGGATTACCGATGGATGTGACACCTGAGCCAGTCGAACTGTTCGACTCGGGAGGGTGCTTCTCGCTGTCAAAGATAGAAGATCGAACAGGTGAGGTAGGTGGATATGCTTCGTCGACAGGCTTCAGTGGTGCTCGGTTTCGGTTGGGAGGGCCCGATGGGCTGGATGGACGAAGTAGCGGCGGATAAAGTATACGACCTGAACCGTCAACACCTGGCATAGATCGTGTGCGACCTATGGTTGGTGGCGCGAGACTGGCGACGGACTTGGATCGAGAGTGCGAGCCCGACAAAGGCGACGTGGTTCGAGGGCGATATGGAAGTGCCGTCGTAGCTGCCCAGGACGGCGAGCTCGGCGAGGGAGGTTCGGTTGATCGGCGCAGGGTAGGAGGCTTATGATTCGCATCCAAATCATTGGTATTGATCGCAGTTGGCTGATGCAGACGAAGTGTTGGAAGTGGCGAGGATCGGAATTCCTCCATCCGCTCGGTCTCAGGAACGGGCTCCATTTCCAACGAAGACAATAGCCACAGCGGTCCGCGGCGGCGGCGTTTTCATAGGAGTCGGTGTATGATCTTGATGGTGTGTTGAAAACTGCCTGTCGTGGTGGCGAAAGACGGCCGTTAAGGATCAGTGGGAATAGATAATGGATAGCTCGCCTGCTGTGTAGCTTTGGAATGCAGGTTTCAGACGTGAATAAGAACAAGCAAGCAAGAATCTCCTACGAAGGGAGAGGTGAATCGAGGTGTTATGTGACCGCAAGTTTGGACTGCTGTGGAACGAATGGCAGGGCAGACGAGAGTGAAATTGATTGTTATGCGGGTCGGGTGTCGTACCGAGTTGGTTTCGAAGCGTCCGAGCTCCCGCCGTGACCTGGCTCGTTGGGGTTGGTGCTTAAGAGATGTAGAGGCGAGGGAAGTTGAGAAGTTTGGAAGTTGGGGAAGATGACCGGGTTAGATTCTGTGTTCGTAGTCCTTGGATGGCCGGAATGCTATCGGCGGTGGGTGAGGCCCTTAGCATTGATATGTGGGCGACACTTTGGCATTTGGATCAGGTCGTAGGCGACTCCGATGCTAGGGACGTACGGGATAGCGGAGGAGGGGGAGAGGAGTCCAATTAATAAAACAAGTCAACCTCGGCGAGGTCCGGGTCTGCGAATGGGGAACGAGAGAGGATACTAAAAGAAGGAAAGGTATTGTTTTGGGGTCTTGTCTTGTCTTGTCTTGTCTTGTCTTGTCTGGCCAGGGACCTCGAATCTTGCCTTTCTCGGCGTTGAAGAGGGGACGGAGACGGAGTAGATGAAGATGTATGTGCGTTTATGTGTGTGTTGAGGTAATGTAGGTAGGTACATATGGAGAAGATCACCTGCATTTGGCGCGGCGGGCTTGGCTCCCACAATACCAAGTGCAGTTACATGGGCCGGCCTAGCCTGCCCGAGTAAGTAAAACGTCTCATTTCTCCACCGATGATTGGTCCTTGATCGAGCCCCACAGGTACCATCTCCCATTTAAGCCATTCTAGGTTGGGTACCTGGGTACTTAGGTACAGTAGTACGAGGAACCCTTCAAGTCGCCTTGGCGCATATATTTCTGTAGTTGCATATGTCAACGGCGATTAAATAGCACGTGTAATCGATGGGTTTCTACTTGGCGAAACTGTGACCCTATCATTTGGAGAGCCAATGCTATTTCTGACGGACGTTCATATGAATGTAACTTGTATACCTCTACGTTATAAGCGTTGTTTAGTTAGGATTGTGACTGTACTTATACACGTCCATGGATGCTTACATGTGCCCAGTTATGAGCTGACAAAATCAAATCACAACCTTGAAGGTATATGAAGTTCTATCTGTTTAGAAGGATGGATTTTGAGACAGTGTCAAGTACCCAAGTAGGTAACTCCGGCTATAATACGGTACGTGTACATACTTAAAGCAACGCGAAGCTGTCCGGAGAGGTGTAAAGGCATGTAACAAAAGGATCTTTACATGTAGCCAAAGGTTTCATAATCGATGGATATCCTAGGCAAACTAACAGTGATAATTCTCATGATATTGTATATTGATCTGCTATATTGATTGATATCTGAATTCCTCAGACATCTGAGTGAATATTATCGTTATATAATTGCATGTACCGGTACTCGGTTTTCATGTGGTACAATACATACATTATGTACAGCGAGGTGGGTCTATACGTAGATACCCGCCTCGCTGCGACAGCTGCGCGTGAGAGCACCTACCTTCATATTTGTACTTCGCCTAATGAGTTAGGCACGCCAGGTACCTGAGCCTACAGCGACTTCCGGGTTGGTGGATGATTCTAGTCTAAGTTTAGTGTTATCTGGCAATTCAGCGTGGGAAATTCGACGACGACATTTTTCCAACTACGACAGCCTCATCATCATCATCACAATTCAAAGACACATGCATCGTCGCCCTTTGTCGGCGTGCTAGCTCAGGGACGATCTGGAATTCACTGCTCCCTTAATCTCGACCGTTAGCGAATCCTTACTGTATTCCGACTACATTTCGATTTACACGTCCTCAATGGCCCGTGCCAATTGGTGATTTTACTTCGTCCCAGCACTCCTTTTTCCACGTTGTCCTCAACCTTCAGCGCATCCTGATCTGGGTGAAAACATCAATTCACCATGGCGCGCCCTATGGGGCCAGTCCGCCTGAGGAGGACAAACTATGTAACCTTGTTTATTGGCGTCGTCCTTTGTCTCTTCATAATTTACTTCCTCTCGCACTCTACTTCGAGTTCGCAACCGACTAGTGCGAACCGAGCCCCTACCCGCAAACCGACCTCAAAGTCAAGTCTTATCGGCGAACGACCACCTGTGCGACGATTCAACCTAAACAATGTTACTATTACTCCGGATCCGATCGGCAACCGTGAGGCCGTCCTGATTCTAACGCCAATGGCGCGTTTCTACCAGGAATACTGGGATAATCTTCTGAAGCTACAATACCCTCGAGAGCTCATCACGATCGGCTTCATTCTACCTAAGAATAAGGAGGGCAATGCAGCAACAACTGCGCTACAGGCCCAGATTACCAAGACGCAAAAGGGTCCCGCCAAGGATCGGTTCCGGAGCATAATCATCGAGCGACAGGACTTTGACCCTCCGCTAACGTCGCAGGACGAGAGCGAGCGTCACAAGATGGAGAACCAGAAGGCGAGACGTGCGTCGATGTCTAGGGCTCGAAATTCGCTACTCTTCACTACTTTGGGGGCCGACACCTCGTGGGTTCTATGGCTGGACTCGGATATTGTCGAGACACCACCCAATCTGATACAGGATCTTGCAGCACACGACAAACCCATCATTGTACCAAACTGCTACCAGAGATTTATCGATCCCGAGACAGGTAAGCCGGCCGAACGACCATACGATTTCAACAGTTGGCAGGATAGTCCCACGGCGCAGGAGATTGCCGCCAAGATGGGCCCGGACGATATCATCCTCGAGGGATACTCCGAGATGGCAACATACCGAGCATTGATGGCATACATGGCGGAGAAGGAGGATGAAAAACACCTGGAAGTGCCCTTAGACGGCGTGGGCGGCACTGCGTTATTGGTCAAAGCAGATGTCCATCGTGATGGTGCCATGTTCCCGCCGTTTCCATTCTACCATCTAATCGAGACCGAAGGATTCGCCAAGATGGCGAGGAGATTAGGTTGGCAATCTACCGGTCTACCCAACTATAAAGTGCGAACACCCTCATCTATTTATTCAACAAAGGTCCTGATTAACTGACTTTGCGATACAGGTTTATCATTATAACGAATAGAAGGCGGAACTCGATTGCGACTCGACGCGCTTTTGTCATAACGAACATTGTAATCTGTCACGAGTCTTGGAACATTGCATCTGGAGATGAGGAGTTAAAGAGTCTGTCGCCTTCTTTCGCGATCAAGACGTATGCGTTACTAAAATATCCGCGGCCCTTCACGGCCGGGATGGGAAATGTCTTCCTGTAGATACCTATTCATTGGTGCATCACAGGCCGGGAATCATTGCTTTAAAACCTCTACACCAGGCAAGGGCCCAATGTGTGTAATATCAATCCAAGGAGGAGGGGAGAGGACTTGGCCAAATCGCCCTAGGCGCGTTGGAAATCATACAGCATCAATGAATGATTTCCTTCCTGCATCCTGTCGAAGTTTGCCAGAGCAGCCTATCATCGTAAAATCATGATAATAGTGTGATATTGGGGTCGTACACTAGCGGCAGTGGCCCGAGATCTTGTATTCCAACAAACGCCCACCCCCTTACTGCATCCCTTGGCGACTATATCCTGACGGCCCATTTTCCCATATGCAACATAGCGCCTACGCCCTTTTCTTTTTCGAGACCTGATTCGAAATAATGAAATAATCATCCGTTTGCCTCCATTATTGCCATATGATAGATATTAACCCAAGCTATTGCATGCTTCGCTGTGTGTATGCAACTTGATCATTAACTGCATTCTTTAACTCGCGCCCTCCTCTCCCCCTTGTTCCGTAGAAACAAGCAAACAAATATACCACCTAGCCTAGGTAGGTAAGCATATCCCAACCGGAACCGGGTTACCTCCCGTGGTACCGGCCGTCGTCGTCGCGGCACCAGAACTCGACGAGGCGGCGGGCGCCGAGGGCGTCGCCGCCGCGCAGGAGGGCGGCGACGTCGACGTTGAGCGGGCTGTCGGTCTCGGGGCAGCTGAGCAGCATGCGCACGGCGCGCACGCACTCGAGAACGCTGTACGCCGGCGTCCACGCCTCCTTCAGCAGGTCCAGGCAGATGTCGCCCTCCCGCAGCGAAATGTTGGCGTGCACGATCGGCGTCCGGAACGAGATCTTGGGCGGCTGTAGGGGGTACGACGGAGGGATTGATATGTCTAGGAGCCAGCGTCCTTCTGTATTTTTAATTCGTTACTTGTGAGTATTCTCATCTGCTGCTAGTTCGGGTGTTGCTTGTGGGCATTACGGAGGAGGGGTGGAAGAGGATGAAGGAAGGGGGGAACAGAAGAACAGGGTAAGTAAAGGAGCATCACTAAGTAGATGGAGTACGAACCATCGTAACCGCATCCTACTCCCCTTCCATTGATCACGGCCTCCCAATGCAGCAGCTCTTCCTCGCTCACCGGCCCTAGGCGCTCGATCCCCGTCTCGGTCTCCTTCTCCTTGTCCCAGACGGCGAGCTCCTTTAATAGGCGCTTCGTCGCGTTTCGCGAGGACGACGACGCCGGAAGCGTTGCGGAAGACGACATCGGGGCTATATGTATTTGTATATCCTTTCGCTCTCTAGAAGATATATGGGATAAATAGAAGGGAGAGACTTCAAAAAGAAGGAACTATGAATACTAGTTATAAGGTTGACGATATATTAATGATGGCAAGCAAACCAAATATGAAGCTATGGTTAGGTGCCGACTAATAAAGCTCCGGCATCGATGTCTCGGTACCTAGGTACTTCATCGGCCAAGGGTTCCCGAGTCTTGCCGGGCTGCTTGTTTGACAGCGGTCCTCATCGGCTTTAAGACTGGAATCATTGATCTGTGGCTAGTGTGTGGCTCATGCCATCTTCAACTGCATAGGCCTACCACATAGGTAGGTGACACTGCGGTCTGGCTTGTTTTTATGAAAGCACCTTTCGGTCATTTCAGTTGAAAGACAAAGTAAGACGGGGCTTCGAACAAGAAAATCTGTACGATAAGTTATTCATACTATGATGGATGTAAGACTGAAGAGAAAGACTAATCACTTTAGACGATGTGGGTGTAGCAAGTTATTTTAGCGAGTAGAACACCACCAAGTCTGTGAAGTAAAAGCAATCGTGCGTTGTGGTTTATGTTCACTATTATCTGTGTACAAATCATGATGATCGAGTAGTCTGTAACAAGCAAGCGACTACTTCGCAGGTCATGTAACAAACTAACTTGAAGGTCAAGCAAGCTCTCTCGAGCTTCTTCCTTAGATACCTACTCCACCCATATCATCCCCTCCACATGCTATGTCCAGAGAAAAATCAGCGCCATCAATCCTGATGGGTTGGTTTTTTTTCTAGCCTAAATGGCCATTCAGTTTCTTCGCCTCCTAAAGCAACGGAAATAGAGTAGGTCAAGTTTTTTAGTAAAAAAGAAATAGAGCCGTGGTCATGAAAGTGGCTCAAAGCGCCGTCATGCGTTCGTCAAAATCCAATCAATGATTGCGAGACTGAACCCTAGGATTTCGGGTTCTCGTATGCGCACATTACAAAGTATGCTGCGCAAATAAAGGTCGTGAGCGAGGTTGTCTCAAGTACCGTCAAGGAGCAGTCCGCTCGTGCGAGACTAGGTTCCGTGCGGGCAGTGAGAAATACGTGAGAATACGTGAAACTTATTGGGTCCGTCAATGGTGAACCAAAGTGAAAGCCATATCGTTGGTCGTCCTTAATCCGTTTGCGCGTGCCTGGCCTCGGTATCGATCCCTGTGACGAAGATTTCCAGTTAGAAAATCTCGTACAGCCTAAGACTCAGCCGATTCTTTCGGCTTCCAAAACTGCACCATTCGGCTGAATCGCTTAGACTTGCTGGTCTTAGGTTTCTTCTCCGGCTCCGGCTCGCAGGGGACTTCCATACTCAGCTTGCTTCGCTCACCATGAGCGCTGCTAATTAGTCGGCTAAGACTAGCTAAGCTGGATCTTCGGCGGCCGAAGGCAGTAGAAGTGAATGAAGCTGGTCGTTGATCATGGAAAGGCATATTTCTAGGTCGAACGCCAGGGATGATTGTGCTCTCTCGAGTCATGGTCGAATTGCTGCTTGTCAAAGACGGAACATCAACTGAGATTCGCACCAATTCGGGCCCAGGTTCGCCCATCAAAAGGGAATGGTAGTTGTTTTCATCGGTGATCGAGGACGGCGCGGTCGAGATTCTATGGGCATCATACGACATCGGCGAGCGAGGCGACGGAAATGACGATGAATAGCTCACGGAATATGGTGTGGTAGGTATCACCGAGGGGGGAGGGAGAGCAGCAGCGTTCACGTCGAGCGGATCAACCTCGTAGCTTATAATCCTGCGTGGCGAGGGGGCTCCCGAATCAGAAGTGTCCGAAGTACCCGGAAGATACATGTCACGTCCAAGTGCGACATAATGAGGTTCCTCTGCGATGACTTCCTCACGGAGACCGCTAGCAGAATTATCGGTTCTCATCCTTGATCCCGGCCGCTGCATGTCCAAACTTGATCCGCTACCCTTGCGTTTCACCGAAGCGGCATTCTGCTGGATGTCTGTCGGGATGACTTGGCCAGATTCTTGTTCCTGAGTGGGCGTCGAGGCTGCGTCGTCATCGACGTTGGACGTCGAGTCGGCTTCGTCCCCAGAACCATCTCGGGTGTCAGTGGTGGAACCTTCCGATGGAGACTTTGCGCTCGAGTCCTCATCTTCTTCCTCTTCATCCTCCTCGAAAACATCTGCCATAGTCGAGGAGCTACCGAATCGATGTATGCCGAATCGCGCAGCTTCAAAAGGAGGCATTTCGGGAGCACTCTCAGCACGGCGGTGATAATGCATTCCTGGGCCGCTGAAACCTCTCAAACCAGCAGCGCTGTGAAGCTGACGTTTTGGCTGAGCCCCTGCTCTCTGTGCCTCTTCCCATTGAGGGTCACGAGAGGAAGGAGTATTGAACGGACCAAGGGCCGCGTCGAGATCAATCATAGGATAGGCCACATCATCGTCATACGCTCGGCTAGGGTTTGTAGTGGCCAAATCCGATTGTGATTGAATAGGTTCGGTCACCATGACCATCGGCGTTGGGGGTGCATCAGATATCTCTAATGAACCATCGTCAACATCCTCAAGCTCTAGTGCCTGTTGGAACGGTGGGGTTTGCGATCGACGGCGCACCGACTTCGACTTGTGAGTCCGCGACTTAGACTTCCGCGTTAAAATAGAACCGGCCCACGACTTGACCTTCTTCTGCTTCTTCTTTCTTCCAGAGACTTTCTTGCTGTCTGGGCGGGATACCCTTTCACCCAAGACTGAATCGTCTTTGAATTCTCCCGCTAGATTCACTGGCTCTAAGGGCTTCTCGGCCGTATTAGACGAACTCGAGCTAACTGGCCTTACCCTTGTCGGTGAACCAGCAGCCGCGAAAGGTTCAAGACCGAAAAATGACCATCTTTTAGGAGTTTTCGAGGGACTGGTTCCTGGAGGAGACCCGGAATCCCCTTGAGGGAGATCTGTCAAGAGCGGAATCGAATTTCGTCGGCGGGGTGATGGTGAATTCCCATTAAGCACATGGAGGCTTGGGGTTCGTTCCAACACGGCACCTGCAGTACTAGGGCGCGAATCGTTCTTTGCGCGAGAAACAGGTGATCCAACCAAACTCGGTGCATCACGGTCTGTAGATGCTAGGTTCGTTGCCGAAACGATAGACGAGATACTCTCCGAAACTTTGTGACCCGGACGAACTGTCATAGTACTTGACGTATCGGTTGATACTAATGACAAAGGACGAGGGATGAATTCCAGTGTATCAGAAAATCCAACACGGGTACGGGGAGCTGGTTTTGGCAACTGATTTGATTGCGATGCGGGTTGCACTGACGTCTCCTGGACTTCCTCCTCCTTTGTCTGCTGGGGAACTGGGTCAGTTTTGGGAGACTCAGGACTTGAATCGGGAAAGTCGTGGAACTTGTCGTCGAAATCAGCCGGACTAGTAGGAGCACTACTGCCCCTCAACGAATTCGAGTTATTTGGCTTTAGGATCATAGTTAGATCATGACTAGAAATTGCACCAGAGCGACGATGAGCGTGTCCTCTCCTAGGATGCCCATCTGCAGGCGAAAGTTTGGGCGATGCAAATCCACTCTCGGATTTGGTTGGACTTGTACTCATCACAGTGATCGAACCCCCTGCTTTCAATTTACCACCGACGAACTCACTCCCACCTCGTCGATGTCCCGTGCGATTTGGAGACATTCGTGGTGATTGTGGCGAGAGCGGGGGACTGAGTAAAGATTCGTCAGGCCCAAGAGCTGCACCAGGATTGAACGAGAAATCCGGCAGAGCAGGAGATCTAGAGGGTCGACCTGGAATGTCAGGGCTAAGGCTGGCGCCTGGGCTGAAGCTGTAGTCAGGTAGGGCAGGTGACAGGGACGAGCGATTTGCGATTCCGCCTCCCAAGTCTAGAGCTCGGCCCTGAAGCTCTATAGCTGATTGTGGTCGTCGTCCTGTCGCCTTGGAGAATGATGAGGGTGCCGAAGACGAGGGCCGAGCTGGGAAAACGAAGGGTGGATTCGGTGGAGGCAAGTTAAGTTGAGGAGAGGGTTGAGGACTAGAGTCGGCCGATTGAGTGGTTTTGTCATCCTGAAGTATTGGAATAGGGAGCGGGCTTGAGGCGACATCATTCAACCCCATTGTGGCCGTCTCGGTTAGGCGATTGGCAGTACTTGCGGTGGCCATCTTCCTCCAAACCGCTCCGCAGCAGAGAACGGAGAAGGAACTAGACACTGAAGAATATCATAGAGTATCTTCGGTGTTGTGCCGGTCGGAAAGAAGGTCGAGACCGAAAGAGGCTAGTAGGACATGACAATTTGGCGATGAGTAGGAATCGGGTTCCTTAAGAGACGCCTGAGGCAAGTCAAGATTAGTTTAATTTCTAATAAAGGTCGACGCCTCAGCGACGGCTAGACTACCGATGTGGCAGCCTTGGATGAGCAAGTCGTACCTCGTCGTGGGTGCCGAGGCGGAATATTTCGCTAGGGATCGAGGTCAAAACAACTGGGCGGGCTCCTGTCGCTTTGTTTCCTCGCCGACAGTGCCTGCGAAACGACCAAAATAAGAGATGCAGGATAATGGAATGGAAAAAGAAGTTTCAAAGGAGCGGACGGCCAAGACCAGAGCAAATCTTAGGGACGGCAAGATTTGCTTCTGGAATTGAGCCAGCGGATTGTGGTGGTTGAGGGTTGAGGTGAAGGAGAGGTGAAAGAGAAGCGGGAGGATTTGAGGAGATTACGGTAGGTTGTAGACGATGCTGGGAAGTGGAAGATTAGGAGTGGTGCAAGTAGAAAAAAAGCCACAGTTAGGCTACTGGGTCGGCTGGACCGTGCGGGTCAATGTCTTAAACGCTGTACTGTACGTAATGAGTAATAAGGATCTCGGGCTTGCAGGGATGGGCGTATAAAAGTACAGAGAAGTGACTGATTGCTCTTCTGCGGAGACGCTAGATAGGCAGGTACCTCATGGATGTCTAATAAGTAAAGTTAATAACGTTCACTTATTAAATTGACATTTGAGGACTTTCCAGGCGTCAATTAACAACAAGAAGAATGGCAATTTCATGCCTCAGATTGCCATACATACACGTGTGTGCCTTACAACAGGCTGTATTATCTGGGTATCTAACACGTTCGTCGGGAGCTAATTGGCAGCTAAAATTAAACGAATCGAGTATATGATGCGTCTTGCAAAGAAATCAAGTTGACAGACCAGACACAGACTTGGACATGAATAAGATATTCGCTCAAGTCAACCTTTGTTAGGATGGACATAGTACACATCTAACACTAGATGCACGGAGTGTACATGATCTGCAGTCACACCGAGGGGATGCTTCTCCGTAAGGGACCCTGCAGAAGATTGCGCCTACGTGGACTAGGTACATCTCACCACATTAATGCTGCCCAGACAACCTCGTAAGAGGACAGCGTTCCGTACATACAGTAGAAGTGCGTACATATATACGTGCAGTGTAGGCTTCGATATGCCATCCCGACTGGTCCAATGACCTCATGACCACAACTGCCAGCGCCGTTTACGAGCTGATTGAGGCTCGTGCGAGGTATGACCAAGATAACAACAACCTAGAAGTCCAATGTTGTCAGCCATCGTCATTCATGACATTGACGAGTCAGTACTATATGTATGTGCTGCATGCACCATTGATACCGTTTGTCGCCATCAAACGTTCCATCATTATGAACTACACCAGTGCATGCTAGATTATTGCGATGCGCAGTTCAAATGTTCATTGAACGGACCTTGGAAATGTAAGTGTACACTACAAAGTACATGTACATCCAGATGGAAGCGAATGCGCAGCGAATAGCAGAGCGACTTCGTTATTCTCCGTCGACCTCGATCAATTAGAAGGAGAAGAAACAAAAACACAAGTGCACCCCTAGGAACGGTTCATTCTGAATACCAGGTGGTTCCTTGAAAACCCCCTGATGGGTCCTTGATGGGTTATCTTCAGCAGGCACCAGGAACAAGCACAGGCACGGCACCTAGTTGGAGACCCTGGAAATTATGCATCTACGTGTACAGTTACATGGCTTTCCCTCGCCCGCATACTGGATGACCGCTTTCCTCTTTAGGGCGTAGTCTCTGAGTCCTCGGGGCTACCCCTGCAGCGCCCTATCCCTTCTTGGTCATGGTACAACCCGCCCTTCCTGTCTTGGGATGCTTCGTCGCATTTGCGGCTGGATGGCGCTCAGAAATCCTGCGCGTATTCACATCTTACTAGGTAATGCTCCGGAGACGTAGCGGCGTTATGTACGGGAGGTGGTATTGTTGTATTGTGGTAATGCGCAATGCGGCTTCCCAGCACTACTGCCCCTGAACAATTGCCGATCTGTTCTCTACACTGGATATTATTTTCAATGCTTCAAACTTACAAGATACAACCAGGTCAAAAAGCAAACGAAGCGTTGAGAATACAAAACAAAACAAGGCAAGCTGACGAGAGTCAAGTGCCATCCCACGTTGGTCGGCTACTTTAGCGCAAAGCACCCAGCCGGCCTAGCCGTAGCCACTTCACGATTTGCATACCTGACATACATGTACTGCTGCAAGCCCGTAAGCAGCCGTCGCATTAGTTTTTACAGTCTACAGCCAACCAAGATCAGCGAATTCGAGTTGCTTCTGATAACTTTGCATAAGTCAGTGGATATTTCGCCGGATAAAGAGTAGTCGATCTCGCTATCAGGTCGCATCTGTTGCGGATGCTTTTCTCCATTCAGATTTCTAAGAGATCATAGAAGGAAAGGATATGGTACTTTCAATAACTCAACGCTAGAGCATAGAAACAAGCTGAATCGATGTTCAGCTATCAAAAAATCTTCACCAATCTCCGATTCTGACAGTTGTGCCCAAGAATAGGTAGCTGTCATTGCAAACGAAACAAGTAATCTCGCCTCCGACCGTGTTGTTGGCGGCTATGCCCAAGCCTCGCTCCCCACGTCGTAATTCTGAATACGGACACGGAACGCAGTACAGCGATGGATAGCCGAGATGGGGCCCTTGGCTCTTGGGGGTCAAGTGATAACTGACGACAGGCCTTAAGGCTTACATAGTACAGACGCTCCAGGTTCGCTGGACCCTCTGCGGAGGAGATCCTTGCATTGTGATATTGAACCTCAAGGGCCGACTAGGCTGCTAGGCTGGGCTCTACCAAAATCGTGTCGTGCGCCGAAAATATGACATGTACTGTACAGATGATCCCTTCGGATGACAGATAGATAGCCTTGCCCTACGTATGTATTGATAGTCCTAAGTCCTACGTAAATACGTACATAGGTATGTATGAATTGAAATACTGACCCTTAAATAGCAATCCTATTACAGCCATCCCCTTGTATCCCGAGCAAAATGTCCAGGTCCAGGTTGAAGGAACTCATTGACTGCCCAGGCGCTTCAGGGCTGGAGTTGAGTTAAGATACATGTACATGTACTTCGACGCCTCCGTATTAAAATGTTGTTGTCGTCGGCGAGCTGCCCTTTAGTTGCAACGGAATCAAAAGGTAAAATACCCGACTCGAGTGCGCAGGTGGCTTGAGAGTTCACATTTCCAAGGTTGTTTCAAGTTACCCCGGCCAATCAGATTGAGCTTGGAGCATTGACCGCCTCTAGCTCTAAGCTGCGATAGGGACCGGGACTGTTACATTTGGAAAATCATTGATCCAGATCTGACCCACCTTGATGGATGGGTCCATCCATGGAAAGGCATTGTAAATGTGGGACTGCAGCATTCTAATTTTTTGTTCGCAACATTGAATACATGAACCTATCATCTGCAGCATCCATCGTGTACAGCTCAGCGAACACGTCGGCGAAGACGATACGAGACTAATGCGACGCTGAGTTAGTTGTATTGAATTGGCACAACTATATTCGAGCGACCTCAACTGCATCCTCGGACTCAACCTATCATCATGTCGACGTCAACTGCCACCGTCGGAACTGAGAAGAAGCAAGAGCTTCAGGGCATGCGCAGGAACGGTTAGCATGGCTATATTCTTTCGTCGGTCTTCTCAGAGCTAACACAGATGATATTCAGGCAAGCAATGGCATCAGCCGCGTAAAGCATTCCGTCCAGGTTCCGGCTTAACTTCATATGAAAAGCGAACAAAACTGCGCACAGAAACAGCTGCGATGAAGGTGAAGGAAAAAGAAATGAAAGAAGAAAAGGAGGCGGAACGAAAGGTATGGCGGTCATGTCTAAAACAAGAATGCGCCTAGCGAGCAACGGCTAACACGTGGGGTATAGCAACGAGTGCAGTCCATCAAGGAGAAGCGCGCAGCGAAAGAAGAGAAGGAGAGATATGAGAAGATGGCAGAAAAGATGCATAAGAAACGGGTTGAGCGCCTGAAGAGAAAGGAAAAGCGCAACAAGCTCCTTAATTCCTGAACTACGACTAGGCATTCATGAAGGAGTACCTACGTCTACGACTGTCTACCCCCTGTTGACGAAGAAGGATCCTATACCCAAGTTAGCCGACGAAAGATAACAACGACGAGAGTAGTCTCGGAAGCTCATATACCACGGCTCTTCCATCGATCGATTCTGAGAAATGTACATAGTACGGACATATTGTCGATGGGGAGTCATGCCCCAGTCAGAAGTTCATGCAAGGGAGAGAAAATATTAAGTCTAGCCTATGGCTTCTTTGCAGTGTCACCTCTAGGTCAGAAGCAGCGATTAATCGCTGTAGTTAAGACTTGAGGTACATCAAGCTAGTATCAGAAGACCGAATTTACTCAGCCACCGTTATGACAACGTCCAATTCGCAGTCGTCAAAACGATTAAAGCTGCAGCATCAACACAATTTATGACCTACAGATTTCAGATGCATAGTTTATCCTTCTAGTTGGTTTTATTGTGCTAGCTGCAAGTGGTATACCTAACTTGCTTCTCACGACGTGGCTGTACGTAGAGTGGTTTCACCTAAATTGACCCTGTCCGTACATGTGTACATAATAAATCAGTGACATGTGAAAGCTCGGAAGTTGCCGTAGTGGGGGTGTGGGCGCTTGTGCTGAGCTTCCTAAGCTCTACTATTTCCGATCCAATGGAAATGAAACTGCCGTTTTTCCTTTGTTTCTATTGCTCCAACTTACATGCACTTATAGATTACAAAGGTTGCAAAGGGTACAGTAAGTCCATCAATATTCTTTGATCCAACCGAAACATCTGTGATCTACCTCCCTAGGTAAATAGGTGCCACCTTCCCTCCAAGCCATCCCTCTCGTCGGACCGGGAAAATGTCCAAGAATCAAGATTTCGATCTTCTAAAACCTGTGCCAACCTCTCCACAACGGCCTCGACACCAAGTTAAGCGGTCGATAACTGAACTGTCTTCACCAATCAAGCTTCCCCGATATCACCACTTACATCATCTTCACCACAGAAAGGATCGCGACAACGATGACCACACCTTCTTATCGTCAAGCCCCATGCTTCACCTCTCGCGAGGCTCACTTGAGCTACCGCGATCTGAAGGGGCAACTCCCTATGCGAATTCCGAATCGGGTCTTAGAATAAGCATGTTGAATTCGACGGCCGAGGATACTACGCGCAGCCTTGGGCTTACGACGCCTCAGCCACCCTCAATTAATCAGGACGAACTACTACGGGAGCAGAAAGAGAAAGCAGCTTCGAGGATAGCGTTCGTCGCCCCCAGGCTCTACAAGATCCGATAGTAAGGTAGTCGTGGTTCTCTATAGCTAACACGGAAATAGGGGGCTAAGGAAATCCCTTTTAGAACTAAACACCTTTTCAACCACGACAACGAGACGCCTAGATGATACGTATTACGCCGTCCTCGAGAAGCTCAGTATGCTCCAGAGCACAATAGTCGCCCTAAGAGAGCTCGCGGGTATGTCGCAGGAGCTGGACGAGAGCATCAAGGCAGAATCGCAAGGATTAGTGGCCGAGCTGGAACAGCAGGTTGACTCGTTTGGCCAATTTGACGACCAGCAACAACGCATCGAGGAACTACAGGGACGCATACATACAGGCCGCAACAAAGTCGAAGCTCTCAGTAAACGGGTGGATGCGGTACGACACCGTATTGAAAGCTGGGAACGAGCGGATATGGATTGGCAAGAAAGGACTAGGAGGCGCCTTAAGATCATATGGATCATCACGTCCGTGGTGGTTTTCTCGCTCGTGCTCGTTTTTGTCGGAGCCCAATATACCCCTTCGTCCGAGGGTATATCTGCTCTCACGAATTTATCGTCAGGCAGCGGGCTTGGAGAACCAGACATGAGTGAAGTGTCAGGGAACCGTAGTCAGGGTGTTACTGCCATGGTGGATGAGGTAAGAGAAGCACTCATCAGGAGGAGAGGTGATGGCCCCCCTGACAATGATGTATTCCGGGCTTTTGACGAACTATGATTTGAGACCACTTGTAACAGAAATCAATGATACCCTTTAGTAGACATCCTCATTACAGAGTAATCTGCCCTAAGCAGACTTAATATAATACATGTGATAGAACACCACAGCATGAAAGTGCTTAGAATCTACGAGATGCTTACGGCGGTACCCACCAACATACCTACACCCGTGGACACATGTATGTTGGCCGGACCGTTTAGATATGATGTACTTCCAGCTCTTATACCATGAGATACATATACTTGGAAGCCTACAGCGCACGTTTACAAAACCTGTTACCTAAGGCCCTATTACCGGACGGAACTCGGCATAGGAAGGCATCTGACATATGTTTGCCGTCGTAGCCGTAGGAGGCCGTCGGAGCACGAACAGTTGGCATTCAGCGCTGCGCACCCGAAGCTGTGGAGTCTGTGCGTAACTTATACATATGGACCTACGTAAGGGATTACACGTTCCCTTAGCTACATGAAGCAGAGAAACACAATAGCATTCTAATATGGCCTTTTCCCAAGTTGGAGTTTGGAATCATTAAAATAGCGTTGAACTTCCAAGGACATTCAAACATTTGAAGTACCTACCAAAACTTACTATGTCATTATGTAATGTAAGTATATGTATGTAGGTACCTGCGGCAGTGGGGCACATGATTGATTTCAGGGTCTGTCGACGTCATCTCTAAGCCACTTGATGATTGTACACTGGCAGTAATTGTCGCCAATTGGGTCACAGCAGGACGCTACTGTGCAACAGCGCGTATGAAATCGGATCTAACAGCTTCGGGTTTTATTATCGTGGCTGCTCTTAATTAAAATAAGCTCAGAGTCTCGAACAATAACTCAATCAAAAAACAGATGAAAGTAAATATAGACAGTGTCACTTATAGTAGGTACGGTATACAGCTGTACATCCGTCAATCTAACCAACATCCCTTCAGTGCTTGAACAAGGCAACTCTACCACTCTTTCACTGCCTCAAAGTTCAAACCCTGTTCTGTCAAGTTCAGTTCTGTTTTCTATTTCTTGTTTTTTAATTCTTCATTCTTAACAATACCCCCATCACAACCGACGAGACTGCATCACGGCATTTGATTGAGCATTTAAGGAATTGCATAAGGAATTGCATATTAAACGGTTGTGGCTGACGACATCATAACCCGGCGATTACAGAGATTCCCCGCCATAAATCCATAATCCACCTACAGGTCCTACGGTGCACAGCATACGCGCCCGGCACAGCTGCCGTTGTTAACCTGAAGCTTGGAACGAGAAGAAAACAAGCACAGAAAAAGAACGAGGACGGCAATCTACGGTCACCAGTTTTCTCGACTCGACGAAGAAGAAAAAGACAAAGGAAAACATAATATCAGAGATGCCTGCTGCGGATTCCGCCCAAGATGGCGCGCCCCGCGACACCACGAACAACTCAGTTGCCCCTCCAGGCCAGACCTTGACTGGCAAACAAGAGCACTGTTCGTACTAATATTCGCGATCACTTCTATCGTCACCAAGCTAACCGTCATGCCCTACAGATCTCAAGCGAGAGCTCATATCTGAACAGGTCAACTGGGAAATATCCGAGCTAAATTCACCTACCGCCCTTCGCAGATTCGGCGCACCTTTCAAGTCAGACTTTGGAGAGGTGTCACCCTATGATTCCGAGCTTCCCATCCTACGTTACATATTCGTCCACCATGTGCGAGAGTTCCCGTTCTTGGACAAGGCGAAAGAGAAGGAGTTCTGGCAGGACAAGCTGCAAGTCGTACGTGATTTAACTAACTCGCTGCGCACTACGTTATACTAACACGGCCTCCCTCCCTTATCTAGTTCCTCGAGTCGTTTGCTAGCAAGAACATCTCGTCTTCCGAGGACCGGTTAGAAGAGACTAAGCGTCGCAAGCTAGCTCTAAAATGCAGGAAGCTCGTAGAGTTAATGATGGTGTCGGGAGTTCCTACGGCTTCCGGGTTCGAAGAGCGAATCAGGTTCGCAGAGATGGAGATAGTCGACCGAGATGCCATCGATACTGGCATGTTGAACACCATGCCAGAAGGAAACTACGTCAACGGATGGGATGTCAACGTTGCCGGAGTGCGCATCACCTACGTCAAGAGAAACATCAGGCGTCACAAACATGCGGTATGTTGGTCTCCTGAAAATGCGTCTACACACTTCTTATGCTGACTTCCTGTAGGAGTTCTTATTGCGCGTCAAGCGGAAGGGCGAACTTGAATACTTTGTAGGCAGACGATACGGCGATTTTGCCCGATTACATAGACAAATAAGGACCGAGCTTCCAGGCAAAGTTCTCCCTCCGTTACCGAAGAAGAACAAGTCGGACACGCCAGCAGCGGGCTTAATGTCGCGCATGACTGATGGTGCTGACGACTCTGATGTTTCGTCCATCTCGTCTGTTTCTACCATCCCTCCCATATCTCAAGGCAATGGGCTTGCGGATTCGATGAAGAGCTTAACTGTTCGAGACCACCGCCGAAATAAATCAGTAGCTTCTAACCGCGCCTCGCCGCGCCCGTCTATGGATGGCGCCGCGAGCCCGGCCCCGAGCCCTAAATTTGAAGTAGGTTTTATTCTTTCCGACATCCCTTTTACCCTTGCCTCCTTTTTCTCTGTGGGTGAACGAAAATTAACATGCCCAGAATGCGATTCTTTGGCGGGAGAATCAGCGCATTTCACTCCGAGCATTCTTACGGTATCTGTTGCACAACCCTCAAATTGCGCAGACAAATGCCCTGCAGCAGTTCTTAACGCATGATCCGCTTACGCCAACCGATGATGATGTCGACGACATTCTCCGGCGCAAAGCCGTTGACCAGAAGCGCATGGAAGAGCAGAGGCAGTTTTACGAAATAGCAAGGAGAAGAGCTGCGGAGTTGGATGTCTATATGGAACAATTTCGCCAAGACATCGTCGAGCGCAATGGATTGACAATGCTCTTCCAAGAGATCAAAGACAAGGATACCATCCAAGACCTGAGCCTTCAGTACCAAAAGTTCGCCGAGTGGCTACGCATCGAAGTGGCCGCGACCATCTACCATCTCTTCCTCGCCGAAGACAATTCTCCAGAGTTGTTTGCACAGCTTAAGCGAATCCATTCTCTGATTCCGTACACGATCATGAAGAATGTGATACGGATTGCGAATCCCGCCGCCGTTATGGCTGGGGTACTCGATATCTTCCTCGCACAACCCTTTGGCTCTCGCTCTCTCATGCAGCGCATTTTCTCGTTAACCTTAAACGATGGGATCCGGAGCTACCAGAAGTCCATCGACGCTCTAGCCGCTAAGATCGGAGACGATGTCTTTGTGCAAAAGCTGAAGCAATTCATCGACGCCGAAGAACACATCAAAGTTGCGATTCGAGAAGAGGCAGAATCCGAGAACGTGGATATCCTCGTCGCTATCTTACGCTCCGAACTTTTTACTCCATCGCTCACTGGCGAACAAATTGGACGACTGTATAATGCATACGTCGCTTTCAACAGCGCAGTAGAGAATGTCGACGAGGAACTGAAACAAGGCGCGCAGCTCTTCTCGTATCTGAAGCAGTTGATGAAGCTTCAAACACGGCAACGCGATAAAGCAATGATGCTTAGTCTGATTGAAGAACCTGTGACTCTACAATTACTTCGAGACCTCTTCACCATCTTCTACGAACCTCTCGTGAGGGTGTACAAGTCGGCCAATGTGTATAACAGCATTACAGACTTTGCCGTCTTTATCGACGACATGATCCAGGTACGCAAACTACGAAAAAGGTGACCGTTGAAACTACTAACACTATGATAGGTCGTTGAGAAGTGTAGAGAGCAGGATGCCTCGGCCGATCCTAATCAAACTGTGCAGGCTTTTATCGATCTCTGCCAACGTCACGAGCATAATTTCTACAAATTTGTCCACGAGGTTCATACTCACGACAATGGCCTCTTCACGCAGCTCATGGGCTGGATCGAAGACATTTTAGAATTCCTAAGAAAAGGACCAGCGGGAGGAGCACTAGACATCAACGCGCTGTTCGAAGGCGGCGTCGCGAGTGGCAATTTGAACAAGGAGAAAGCAATCGCGGAGATCAATCAGCTCATTGCTTGGCAAGAGGCTCGCAAGAAGTGGCATCACGACAAGACCCGACAGAAGATGGCCGCCGAAGGTTCGGCCGGTATCGATCCCGGAATGCCAGGTATGAGCAGCTTCCAGGCCAGCGACTTCGGGCTTAACGATATGGACCTAGAAGACATGGGCTACGACGATGGATCCGACGAGGAGGCAGAAGCAGAGGAAGAGGACGAATTAGACCCTATAGAAGCAGAGAGGCTGAGGAGGGCTAAGAGACAAGATCGCCTCAAGGCTCGCGCCGGTGAGCCAAAGAAACCAGTGGTCGGCGAGGTTCACCGACTGAGAGAGAACTTCATCGAGATGTTGCGACAAGTTTTAGCGCCCTAGAAGGATAATTCTCTGAAATTCGCGTCAAGGAGATTGGAGTCAGGGTTCGAGGCAAGGATATCAACTCTTGTTGGTTGCATTAATGAACAAGTATGAAAAATGGTCCAGGGCATGGGCATCTTATTGCATTCACCATACGTTATGATGGGTTGGCTGTAATAGCAGGTGAAATAATGACACATTGCTTTGGCGATGTCTTAATTACATACTTCCATCCACAACTGAAGCCTCATTTATAATTGAAAACATCACCGTTGAAGTGTAAACAGTTGACGGATTAGTTGTCATTGACTGCTTACCTTATCAAAACCTACTATTATAATTCCTTCAAATAATAGCTGTACAGTTTCTTTATGCGAGTCAATTAGAAGACGAGATACAGTAAGCGTTTATGCTTACTAGGTACATGTAGGTAAGTTAGGTAGGTCAATAAGAGCAATGAGAAATAAGAAGAGATGCGACTCGGTATATTGTCTAGCACGTGATGATGATGATGGTAGTGGAGGTGGTGGTTAAAGTGGTCAGAGGTACATCGGTACATAGTGGAAACGCCCGGCTTTATCCCTCGGTAATCATATTTGACGCTATTGGACCAGCGCTCAATTGTCTGGAAGCTGCGGTTGAACCTGCACCGGCATCATCACTTTTTTGCCTTTGTCTTTGCTTCTGTCACTTTCCCGAAACTTGCAGGACAAGAGAAGAGACTCCTCCGTCGTTGGTGCAACCCCTTCTCTCCCCTCTTCTTATATCTTCCTATCCACAATGGCGTCGTCAATGGCATTGAGGAGGTTGGCCTCTTCCTCGACTGTAAGTTTAATCCCTTGCTTATAATATTCGGATCGCATCGGCATCTTGGGTTCGATTGGGATAGGCACTGACGCTATTTCTCTCGCATTGACAGTTCTCTCGGGCAGCGAAATGCCAGGCTAGGACCTTCTCTTCTACGCGACCTGTGTGTATGTGCTACCCGTATTTCGTATCTAGTCGAATGACCGTCTAATTGTGTCTTTCCGCACGCAGCTCGGATCATCGCGAACAACCCACTACGGGCCAAGGAAGCGCCGATACACGTTAGCAACAAATACCCCGTTATCGTACGTCTCGCAGCGCCACTGCTTTGTCTAGAGATAGACAATTCTCTTTGCAAGAATAAACGGCGGTTAACTTGACCGTAGGACCACGAATACGATGCTATCGTTGTCGGTGCGGGCGGTTCCGGATTGCGCGCCGCGTTCGGTCTTGCGGAAGCCGGCTTCAACACGGCTTGTATATCCAAACTCTTTCCCACGCGAAGTCATACCGTCGCCGCACAGGGTGGTATCAATGCCGCACTAGGAAATATGCACGAGGATGACTGGAGGTGGCACATGTACGATACTGTGAAGGGCTCGGATTGGCTTGGTGACCAAGATGCCATCCATTATATGACGAGGGAGGCACCCGCATCCATCATTGAGCTAGAGAACTATGGGTGCCCGTTCTCGAGAACAGAAGACGGTAAAATGTGAGTCTGGTGTGATTCAAGCCGGATGCCACGGTCACTAACCTTCACTAGATACCAACGTGCTTTCGGTGGACAGTCGCAGAAATTTGGAAAGGGTGGTCAGGCATACCGTTGCTGTGCTGCCGCTGACCGAACCGGCCACGCTCTTCTACACACTCTCTACGGCCAATCTCTTCGACACAGCACTAACTATTTCATCGAGTTCTTCGCCCTCGATCTGATCATGGAGGATGGAGAGTGCCGTGGTGTGCTCGCCTACAACCAGGAGGATGGTACTCTTCACAGGTTCCTTGCACAGAACACCGTTCTAGCCACTGGCGGATACGGCCGAGCCTATTTCAGCTGCACATCGGCACACACATGCACTGGTGATGGTATGGCAATGGTTGCTCGAGCTGGACTTCCCAACCAGGATCTCGAATTCGTCCAATTCCACCCCACGGGTATCTACGGAGCTGGTTGCTTGATCACGGAAGGTTCCCGAGGTGAGGGTGGCTACCTCCTCAACTCTGAGGGTGAACGGTTCATGGAGCGATACGCACCCACCGCAAAGGACCTGGCCAGTAGAGACGTCGTCTCGCGATCCATGACTCTGGAAATCCGGGAAGGACGAGGTGTCGGCGCTGAGAAGGACCACATCTTCCTTCAACTGAGCCATTTACCTGCCGAAATTCTTGCCGAGCGTCTACCTGGTATCTCCGAGACTGCCGCCATCTTCTCAGGTGTCGATGTTCGCAAGCAGCCCATCCCTGTCTTGCCGACTGTCCACTACAACATGGGTGGTATTCCCACGAGATACACTGGTGAAGTTCTTACTGTTGATGAGAAGGGTAATGACAAGGTTGTTCCTGGTCTATTTGCTTGCGGTGAGGCTGCTTGTGTCTCTGTCCACGGTGCCAACCGACTTGGTGCCAACTCTCTACTGGATCTCGTCGTCTTTGGACGCGCTGTTTCCCACACCATCCGAGATAACTTCACCCCGGGTGCCAAGCCCAAGCCCATCAGCGCCGACGCTGGTGCCGGATCAATTGAAGTTCTCGACCAGGTCCGCAACTCCGACGGCCCCAAGAGCACGGCTGAAATCCGACTTGCTATGCAGAAGGCTATGCAAACGGACGTAAGC
The DNA here is from genome assembly GCA_022578875.1 of Hypoxylon crocopeplum. NCBI lineage: Eukaryota > Fungi > Ascomycota > Sordariomycetes > Xylariales > Hypoxylaceae > Hypoxylon > Hypoxylon crocopeplum. The sequence continues at coordinate 1,457,986 of MU399554.1, forward strand.
GTCTTCCGTACACAGGAAAGCTTGGATGAAGGTGTAAAGAAGGTCACCGAAATCGATGGCACATTCTCTCAGGTTGGAATTAAGGACCGTAGCATGATCTGGAATTCGGATCTCGTTGAGACGCTCGAGTTAAGGAACCTGCTCACTTGCGCGTAAGTGTTCATAAAATTCCCCAGTCTACAAAGGACAGCAAGCTAATGACTTACTAGCTCTCAAACCGCCGTTGCCGCTGCTAACAGAAAGGAGTCTCGTGGTGCTCACGCTCGAGAAGACTTCCCTGAGCGGGACGACGAGAACTGGATGAAGCACACTCTCACCTTCCAAAGGAAGCCCCACGCCAATGTTGAACTTGGATACAGGAGGGTCATTGGCACAACTCTGGACGAGAACGAATGCAAGGCTGTCCCGCCATTCAAGCGTACTTACTAAATGATATAATTGGATGGCGGTGGTGTCGATAGATGGATACGAGCCTGGTAATGCCAACGAGGTAGAATGAATTGGGAGGCGTATCCTGGATCTGGATGTGCAGGCCGATTGAGTGTATAAGATGAGGCGACAGGTCGTAGCCCATTCATCCGAGGATGTGGATATGTATCTTATACATGGGTTTGCGACAATGTGTATACAGAAAGAATACCTTTTATTACTGTTCAAGAGGTTGTACTTAGTGATTGTTCCTCCTAGAGAGAGTAAGCTGATATACTAAAGACGTCGACCAACTAATGATATATAGATATTGAATAAACGATATCGACCAGCTGTCATCTACTCACACCTGGTTCATATTTACCACTTATGAGAAAATCTTTTAATATATACCTCAATGATAAGGAGTAACTCTATGTGATAGGTACTTCATAACGATCTACATACGCCACTATCCTCATACATACCGACTGGGTACGTGCGTGCCTAGCGTATCCAAGTAGGCGAATGCCATGACGGGTGCTATCCGAATGAGGCAATCCTGCTGACCCCCCAAGAATCATCTTCCAGCCAGCCCCGTCTGCGACTTCGCAAAATTGACGGCATCCATTGGCTGATTCGTTCCAGCTGGGAAACCGGGCGTTGTGGGAGCATCTTCCCAGAAGAAAGGAATCGAAAGAGGGAATGTCCTTTCGCGATATTGCTAAGGTCCCGGTTCCCCGGACCAGCCTCAGCTCCTGTTGGGAGGTATGATTTAATTACATGCCCCCTTGCTTATACCCATGGTTTAGACAAGGGGACATCTATAGTTATACTGGAGTCGTCGCGGAGGGGGTTTTTAAAGGATTTCTTTCTTTGTCTTTTTCTTCCCTCTTTCCTACCGGGAGCCCCAAGCAAAATCTTGAACTTGACATCTACTATCGTCAGTCTACCAAGGTTGGGGTCTCGCCTCTTCGTCACGGCTTTACAAGATAAAACGGAAACATGGCGCGCTTATTAGTCCTTCTCGGCGCTCTCTTGCTCGGCGTCGCGCATGCGCAGCAGTTCCTGAACCTCACGACACTGACGGGCCGAGATAATGTCTCGGTCCTGGAGTGCTGGCAGCTGACCACGCCGTTCGTGACGTCGAATGTGCCGGGAGTCACGGGCACGCAGACTCTCGAGCTGGGCGATCTAGCTAATGCGACATACACGGTCATCCCGCCGAGGTTCGACGGCGGCTTGCATAATGCGCCGGTCAAACAGTAAGTCCGAGCTCCATATTGTCTGGAATCTCCAAGGAGGTTCCTGTGTGGATATATACTTATTGTGATCCGCTGGATAGATACGTCTGGTTCGTTTCCGGCGTCATACATCGTAGGTACCATCTAGCAGTATTTCGCGTATAAGGGTAATAGAAAGCGTCCTAATAAGAATTAGTAACTTTACCGAATGCAACGGGTGAAGCCTTCGTATACGGCGGTAGATATGGCCTCATCTACGCCGACGACACCAGGGATATCTCGGGGTGGGGACATCGAACACAGTATCCGAGCAGCGACTTGACGATCGGTGTCACATTCCCCGTTCAGGATGGCGTCAACCCGAAGAACAAGGTCCTGCATGACGGGCCGTGTACTGTGGAGGAGTCGATTGGTATTTGAGATATGCCGTCTTGCCTTAGCTGCGATTGTAGGGAGACGATCTAGAATATGAGGTATAGCTACGAGGTAAATGATGGGATCTTAGTACTAGATATGAGTACCAAACTCACATTCTCAACTATTAAGATGTGAAGCTTTTGAGCAACAGATACTCAGGGGTTATCGCTGATATAGAGCAAATCCTTCAATGCTCTCAAATATAACTTAAGTTACTTCTTCTAGCATCTAACACGTCTTGTTGATTCTTATTTACTATTACATGAAGGTAGTGTAGATATTCCGCCTCAGCCCAGTTTTGTCATTACAACATCGAAAACCACTTATTGACTCTACACGCCAGATTCAAGAATTCTCATAGATCAATTGAGTCAGTACACGTCATATCTTCGAGACTTCATCGTGGAGCTGCCTAGATGATTAAATGTAAATATATGTAACTACGTCCGAATTGATAGGCGCCAAGCCCTCGGCAACAATATTGCGAACCTACTCTATTTCCCGAAGGCAGCTACCCGAAGGAACCCCTCTTCGCAAATCCGAACGCGCGTAATATAATTCACTAGGGACATTGATAGGAACAGAAACTTCTTAACGTACCATCTAACTAGGCAAAGCAATAACCTTGTACGAGAAATATATAAAATTACAGGGAAATATTAAGCTGTGTATTTCGTGATTTAGAAGACGCCAACGAACATCAGATTTACAATGTCGGTTGCTTTGATCACGGCAGGCAGTGCCGGACTCGGCGCCGCGGCGGTCCGGCTTTTCGCCAAGAACGGCTTCCGGGTCGTCGTGAACTACGCTACCAACGACGAGAGAGCGAATAAGCTTGTGGGAGAACTTCCTGCCCTATCCACCTTGCCCCGCGACAGCGAAAGCGAGCATTTCGTCGCTATCAAAGCCGACCTGGGTAGCCGTGACGATATCAACCGCCTAATCAAAGAGAGTGTCGATAAATTCGGTCGGTTGGATGTCATCTTCTCAAATGGTGGCTGGACTCACTTGTAAGTGGCCTGCTCACTACAGAAGAGAGGCCGGATTTGTACAATACTTTATATCTATAACCATGACTACGCTATACTCCAGAATATCACTAACGTCCTTATTCCTAGCCGTGGTATGAATAGCATCGATGAAAATGCCTATGAGGAGGAATGGGACCGCGCGTTTAATGTCAACGTAAAATCTCATCTATGGCTGATGCAGGCGGCCAAGAAACACCTTGACGAATCCGAGGGGTCGTTCATTACTACTGCCTCGATTGCTGGTGTGATCCCCAGTGGTAGCTCTCTGGTGAGAAATCTCAGTCCTTGAAGTTATGCCGTCAACTCCAATAACATCAAATAGGCCTATTCCGTGACGAAAGCTGCGCAGATCCACCTGATGAAGGCGCTGGCGGTTATGGCCGCTCCCAAAATCAGAGTCAATACCGTGTCCCCTGGGCTGCTACTTACCGTAAGATTCATCGTAGACTGCTGATACCCAATTCGAAGGATCTGACAACTCTTTACAGGACTGGGCGGATCGTTTCTCTGACGAGCTAAAGGAAGCTCATCGAGAGAAGACCAAGCTCAAGCAATACGTTACCGTCGAGGATGTTGCGGAACAGGTTCTGGTCTTTGCGAAAAATAGGAGTATGACAGGAGTGAACGTGGTGATGGATGCTGGTTTCATTCTATGACTCCATCATGTCACAAGGCCACTGTCTTATATAGGAGTAGTTGTCTGTTAGTTCTAATCCAGGTTAATATAATGTGCTTGTCATTTTATCGTTACCCCAAGGCAGGCGCTCGTAGAGCGTTGATCCATATAACCCTCAAATTTAACTTGGATTCAACATGGACGACTATCATCGTTGAGAATAGCACAGGCTTGAGATACGAGTATAGGGAGAGAGACGGCATCCTGTATTCTTGAACTGTCGAAGAAATTGTAAAGGTATACGACTACAAAGGATGAGTTGGGTAATGTCTGGGTCTCGTGCCCCCTGTCGGAGAACATGTGAGGTACACATGTAATCTGATTCGCGAATGATTTATGAGTTAAGTTAATATACTTCGGCACATACTTCGTACATTACCAATACCATGGGACCGGGAAGATTAGTGGAAAATGAGTTCAAGTTTGAGTTAAAGTGTATGAAATGTGGGGGTGTCGAAGCCTAAGATCTTTCCCCATACATGCTGCCACGTGGGAAAGCTGAGTGGTTGGTGGAGCTTAGATTTACTTCTATGCAATTATACATGACTAGCATTACGCATCAGCTGAGCTCGGTCATCCTTCAGTGACAACCAACACAACGACAGCGCATCGGTTACCTTCCGTCTTGTTACACAATATACACTTTTACAACTTCGATATATTCTGTACTTTGCCAGAACTAGATTCCTACTCGAGACGCTGGGTATCAATATTTTCTCACCTGCGGAAACGTGAGTGTGTTGACTGAGTTTCTCGAAATAACTCCATCAAGCTCCGTTTGAACACAGGACACAAGGCTTGGCTAACCTTACGAGTCGGGATGGAGGCTCTCTCTAAATGCTTCGAGGCCCCGATCGAGTCACGGTCAACTGCCGTGATCGCGACGACTGTTGCGACTACTGTTGCACTCATCTCACTCGCTCGGTTTGCGCTATGGCCTCAGAAGCGCGCTGTCATTCCCGGTCCTCTAACGACCGCTTTCCCTAAGTTATCCAAAGCCGAAATCGCCAAATTTCCTTATAGCCCAGATACGTTTCCAGGCGCCAGAGACGTAGAGACACCGGTAAGCTGGCTTTCTCACCTTTATTCATAGACGAATGAGTGGGATCTAACGCTGAGCTTCTAGTATGGCAATATTCGTGTGTACGAATTCGGACCTGAAGATGGCCGTAAGGTCCTATTCATCCACGGGATCAGTACTTCGTGCATGACTCTAAAGGACATTGCGATACCCCTTGCCGAGAAGGGCTGTCGGGTCATGCTCTACGTGAGTCACCCCGAAATGCGCTCGTATCATATAATTATTCTTACGACATCTTACTAACAATCCTTAGGACTTGTTTGGTCGAGGCTTCAGCGATGCGCCTGCCGATGTACCTTACGACACTAGGCTGTTTGTTACGCAGATATTGCTTGTGCTTGCGTCCTCACCACTCTCATGGACCGGCGATAATGGCCTCAGTGTCATTGGCTACTCGCTCGGCGGCGGTATTGCCGCGAACTTCGCAGCCAGCTTCCCGCGCATGGTCGAATCTCTAATCCTCCTTGCTCCCGCAGGACTCATCCGCCCGGAAAACTTCGGGCGCATGAGCCGGCTCATCTTCACGTCGGGCATTATACCCGAGCGTCTGCTCACGTGGCTCACCAAGCGCCGCCTACGACAGCCCATCGCCTCCTCCGTGTCCAAGAAGGTGAAGAAGGCCATCAACGGCGCCTCCTCTAACACCCCGCTTCAAGGGAAGGGCAAGGAGGACTACATCGACGTCGCCGTGCAGGAAGCCATAGATCCCGTGGACGAGCCGGAGCCGACGCCCTTCGAGCTCCAGGTCATCAGCTACGTCCACTGGTCGCTCGACTTCCACCAGGGATTCGTGCAAGCTTTCATGTCGACGATCCGCTACGCGCCGCTGATGGACCAGCACGACAACTGGCGCCAGCTCGCCAAGCGGAAGCCGGGGACCACGGCCGTGCTTCTCGGTAGAGACGACACCCTGGTCCAACTGGACGACTACATCGAGGACGCCCTCCCGCTCATCGGTGGCGAGGATAACGTGTTCTGGCGCGTCGTGCCTGGCTCGCATAATTTTCCCTTTACCCACGGGCCTGACGCGCTGGAGCGTATTTATGAGTTCTGGGGTATGAAATAAACAAAGCGACTGGTGATGGGAGAGAAGTTTCCTGGGGAGCTCGGCCGTCTGATGTCTTTATTTTTCACCACTGAGTACCCTTCCGATCAATAGACGCTCCGATAGACTTCTACGAATGAATAATAAGAACCATATCATTACAGATCGAATTACAAAGCTATTAGTACATTTTCCCCTAGTTGTAGCAGCAGCATATTCCATTAACACCTCCCTCTAAATTCAAAGATAATCTTCATTACTCTCCGTCATAAACCATTCATTCCGTACTCGCTCCCATCTTCCTTTTCTTTTCTTTTCTTTTCTTTTCTTTCCTTTCCTTTTCCCTTCTCAAGCGTCCATAGCGTCCCGGCCGTTAAGCAAGATGATGCAAGTAGAGATAGCAACAACATCATCGACCTCATTACCGTTAAGGACGATCACGGCGTCCTTATCGAAGCCGTATCCAGCGACGCGAGCAACCTCGACGCGCTTTTGGTTCAAGCACTTGTAGAGGATGCCGACGCGGCCGCGGGTCATGTCCCAGAAGTACGGGATGCTGTTCTTGACGAAGGCCTCGTGGCGGCTGGCGTCGCTGCTGCCCTCGACGGGGCACAGCTCGACCTCGTGGCGCGAGTGGCTGCTGCCGGCCGGGAAGCGCACGCGCGACGAGTCGAACGACACGAAGGTGATGTTCAGGTCGCACACCTTCTCGCCGGACCGCCCGTCCGTCAGCGTCTTGAGGGTGCGCATCATGTTCCCCGACGACTTGATCTCGTACGCCGGCGAGTCTTCTGCTTTGCGCGCCGCTTGCTCGGCTTCGTCTAGGAACGCGTGGCTGAAGTCGCCGTTGAAGGGTTGTCGCACGCGGCCTGATAGGTCTAGGATCTTGGCTGTGGTTTTGAAGTGGATGCATCCCTTGAGGTAGAAGACCTTCGTTGGTTGGAGGACTATGTCCTCGTTGATGGGGAAGTCCTCTGGGCTGAACGGGTGAGGCATGGTTTTCCGAGTTGTTTTTACTGGTTAACCGTATAATAGTATATATTTAATAGAAGTGGTAGTTGAGGTTTGGCCCCTTTTCGTTATCGCTATTCCTCGTTATTCTTTGTTATCTCACTCTGTACGATACCTAGGTAGGTAGTATCGTTTATGGGGGATCTGAGTTAATACTCGCGAAATTCGGTTCTAACTAAGACAATGACAGTTACTCTGATATTATTACCTTTATCAAAGATAAACTACATCCAGTTGGTAAGTGCCGGCGCCGTCGTTCCTTATAACGGGCTTCCGTGACACGGGATTGGGCGGGCTCGCGTCGCGGAATGTGACGTCAGAACCGGCCCCATTACCCTGATTTGCAGCCATGGCTGTTCGCCCAGTTCAAGTTTTCAGCGTAAGATGTGGCGGCCACTGGCGTCACCGCAACATGACGAACCCTATTGTGTTCATGCAATAGGTTAGATGATCTCGATCCGAGTTGCTCTTCGTCGGAAGTGTGGCAAGGTATGAGACACCATTCGAGGCTCGTCACCTGCAAGGGATGGGAAATCATAAGGTAGTGAGTGACGAGTTTGAACTTCTTTCATTCTTGAATCTTAATGTAGAATCTCAAGGAGTTTCTGTGTCCCGTGAGTATGGTTGGGTCCAGGGTTAAATGTTCAAGCCGTTCAAACCTTTTGCCAATTGTTCCCACCGTCTCATCTTGTCCTACGTAATGCTTAGATAACTCTGTCGACTAGTGCTCGCAGTATATAGGAGGTAGATAATATAAAGGCCCTACCCAAGTATATCCAATTGAACAAGTAGAAAGCGACGAGCCTCGACTGACGGAAGAATTAAATAAGTAGCAACTACCTAGGTAGTCAGATACATAAAACAATTTAACATGGCTGAATACATATATGTATTATGACTCGTTCAATTACTTGATACTTATCTCTTATCAACGCTGGCTTGACGGCGCGGTCCCCGTGGAGCGCCTCGGAGAAGCATCATCTCGCTGATAGCACCGCACATCGATTATCAAAGACTCTCGTGCTAATAAAACTCGTGACAGCTAAGCACGGAGTCTAAAATCCCTAATTTTCTGTAAAATAGGGACACATGCTACAGGTGTCCTATGAGGATTTATCTAATAGTGCTGCATACCGGTATTAGTTTCTTACTATACCAACTCCGCAGGTCTCGAGCTTCCTGATAACTCCGTTATAATTCTGTCTAAGGGTCTCCGTCGATACTGCTAGGAAGGAATCGCGCGGGAAGGCGTACATACCTAGAATATGGACGTCACCGAGGATTTCAGTCCATATAGATCAGATGGCAAGCTTGTCAGTCGCTTCACACCACATTTTGTGTATTAGCCTGACTCGATTCGCCATTGCAGTATGGTTTTGTCTGCGTGGTGACGGGAGCCTCGCAGCCTGTCGGTCAAGCCATCATTCAAGAATTAGCAGGTCTGACCCATATTCTCATCTCCGGCATTACGAAAAGCTGACGATGACCAAGCTCATGGAGCAGCCTGCATATATGGTAGATTTATATTGTCCACATCTGCAGTCAATCTGGGATGCCTAACGGCGAGTAGCTTGCGACAAAACTGCCAGCTCGGACCTATACAAGGGACTGGTTGACAGAGTTGGACAGGAATTCCCCAACTGCAAGGTCATTCCATATCCTTTCCACGTTGCTAAAGAAGACGAGACGCTTGTTCTGATAGACGAGGTTCTCAACGCTTTCGGCAGGCTAGATGTCTGGGTCTGCTCATCGGGTCTCCTAGGGCCGCCTTCGATCGAAGCGACTACTCCGGATGACCTACAGAAATGTTTCGAGGCGCATTCGCTGGCTCCTTTCTTTGCATTGAAATATACCCCTGCTGCCATGGCCAAGTTGACTGAAAAGAAGAGCTACCCGAACGCTGCGCCGAAAAGCCAAAAGTACGGCAGCATCATCGTTATCAGCAGTGTCGCTTCGGTTCACGGTGGATGCTGGGGACCATGTTACACCATGACTTCTCACGCAGCTCTTGGTGTAGTGAAAGCGGGCGTGGCGACTCTGAAGGGGACCGGAGTACGAATCAACTGTGTATGTGCAACCAGCCTCTCTAAATCTGTTCTGTAGAGCAGTGGTCTTATCAGGCGATTTCCCAAGCCTTTTCATTCTGGAAAGTCCTGGTCAAATGAATGCTGACCTCGAGCCTTCAGATATCTCCAGGGCAAATCGATGTTGGCGTCGATCTTCAAGGCGTAAGTGAGGTTATATCTATTTGTGGCAACAAAATCATGACCTTGGATAGTTCGACATGCGTGGGATGACATCTCAATTCCCACCATCTACCCTTCAGAAGCCAGAGGTAAATAGGTTATGTTGCTGATATGGCCCATATATTAACTAGTGGTCTAGACTCAGCGTATGACGATCGGGTTGGAGAGAGCCGGGAAGCCTCAAGAGGTCGCACGCGTTGCCGGCTTCTTAGCTAGTGGTTTCTCATCCTACCTCACGGGCGCTAATCTGATCGTAGACGGCGGTGCATCGTGAGACCTTCGTTCGCCCCTGGTTGTTCCGTAGCTGACTTTGAAATCACAGTGTGATGAATCCGTTGACGATCCCCATCTGAAAGGACCGGCAGAAGTAGGGCTCATTTATTTGTGTAATGGTACAAAATTCGAGTTATCGCCAATATGAATGAACTACATGTTTTGTCAATTTAGAATCAGCATCTTCGCTACCACAGAGGATTAAGTGATAACATTGAGAATGTGGAATGTTGGGCAGGAATGAAAACAGACCTCGGCTTATTCTTATCGGAAGCCAAGGAAGACAGCGCAATAGGCAGGTACTTCTTATAGATAAGATACTCTTAGTACCGTAGCGCTATGCCGGCATTGAAGAAGGGTACTCGCATAACATCTTACTAATCGTCCTACTCCCCGTTGTCCGTCCCTACGTCGTTGGAGATTCGCTGATTCCGTCTGCTCTACCACTGCTTTACTCACACTACTGCCCAAGATGCCTCCTCAATTTGAGATATTCTCAGGCACGCACGCAGCTTCAGTTGAATCTACTTGCCAGGAGTATGGACTGAGTAGAGAAGAGTTTAGTGAACTGCATAAGCGTTGCGTTGCTGCCAAGTCGACCGCCTATTGTCCCTACAGCCAGTTCCGGGTTGGTGCATCCATCATCTCCGTCGACGGCGCCTATTTCAACGGAGCCAACGTCGAGAATGCTTCTTACCCGGTCGGGACATGCGCCGAGCGCGTGGCGTTCGGCAAGGCGGTGACCGAGGGGCATCGAAAGATCAAGGCCGTAGCTGTAGCCACTGACATATCACCCCCGGCCAGTCCTTGCGGAATGTGTCGCCAGTTGTAAGTTTGAAATGTCCTTCTATAAGCCACCTACTAAGAAGTCTGATAAAATGAAGCATTCGGGAATTCTGCGATTTCAAGACCCCAATTATCATGTTCGACAAGGATGACAACTACACCGTCCTACGTCTTGAAGAGGTAAGCTGGTTGACATTATCTTTGCATACAGACATAGGCTAAGAGTAAATTTAGATGCTTCCCCTGTCTTTTGGGCCCGAGGCACTCCCTCCACCGGGATCGCGCCTTGTATAAGGTAGTATGGTGGTGAGGTCTAAACTTGAACCTACACATTTATCTAATGGGGCTTGTGCTCGGTATAAGATTCTAGCTATGTTCCACTGTAGATAGTTAGTCTCGTGCAGTTTAGCATGTTGAATTTGCATGCTTCTGTATGAATCCTTTTAGTTTCCAATAAGCTGGTGCGGGGGAGGAGAGTTATAAGAGACCCAATAGACGTTCGTCGTCGTTCAGTCCGACACGCCAGTTTAAGGCACAATAATCAGAGGTAGCTAATGCAGAGCTAGCTATCAGTTAACTAAAAAGAACATTTTTATTAGTTTCTCTTAACCTTCAAATTGATGTCTTACCCATCTTAACTGTAGATCTCAATGCTTCTTCAACGTGGTGATGGTAGCTTCCGAGCTATTGTAACATTAGTTTAGGAAGATGTAGAGAGAAGCGCGTCTTAGTTGTCTGAGAGCACAACGATAGATTGGCCTCGCAGTCGAAGATCTGGGGAGCCGACAAGAACGTGACGTCGACCCCAACCGTCAAGCTCACCTCCGGTGAGTTTCTGCGCCTATCGCAGCTCGTCCACCTCCGCACTCTCATATTGCGAGTTCTGGCCAGTGGCTCGAGTCGAAGTAGTATGGATTGTGATCCGACGCGTGCCATTCCCTGCACGGCGGAAAATCGCCGAATGGGTCCAAGATTTTCCATGCTACACTGTGAGCATGAGAGACCTACGACTAGGTAGCGGTTAGGTGTCATCGGACGCATGCAAGTGAGCTTTATTATATGAAGGGTTCACCCTACCGGCACCGAAGTAGCTACTCTTCTTACTTGACTCAGCCTTCACGTGTTAATCTACTTTCCTCTTCCAAGTCAACCTACAAGGAAAGCGATCAAGATGTCGAGGTTTCCAAAGATCAGTATGATAGTACTTACCTACCTGATACTCATAAAAAACGCAATGCTAACCAGTCCTCTCAGCCAACACCTACTTCATGGCCATTATGGCCACTCGTCCATGTCTGCCGTCGTCATTACCGACCGATATATCGAATACTTCAACAATCTGTCTGGTCTAATTCAAGGAGTCATTGGATCTGCTCTCGCCGCCGGGTCTGTTGGTAGTTTGATGGCCGGCCCCATATCTGATAAATATGGTCGTCGTGATAGGTACCTAAGTCGATGGCATACGACCAGTTAGTTTGACGGTTGAATCTCATATGCGCGTAGTATTATGTTTGCTTGTCTTTGGTGGTTGGTTGGAACCGCAGTCCAAGTTTCCATTACAGGCTTCGGTTCTTTGATTGCTGGGTGTGTCTTTAAAGGTGTCTGTGTCAGCATCACTTCCTCCCAAGTCCCTATTTACCTTGCCGAGATTGCCAAGCGAGTAGGTCGCACTCTACGCTCGCATACACGCATGTATATATATAAAGTCGCTAATGGTATATAGGACTCCCGAGGTTTATCATCATCCAGCAGCTTGCTATCGAATGGGGTATCTTGATCATGTACTTCATATGCTATGGAGTAAGCTGATTCCATGTAGCCTTTAGTTCACTAAGTTCTTCAGAAGATGACAATTGTTGACTCCCTGCAGTGCTCGAAGATTCAAGGAACGGCCTCTTTCCGAACTGCATGGGGAACACAGTTTATGCCCTGTGTTTTGCTCATGATCGGTCTTCCTTTCCTTCCTAGGTCTCCGAGATAGCTCGCCAAAGTTGGTCGCGAGGAGGAAGCAGTCTATACTCTGGCTGATATCCAGGCTGGTGGCAACAAGGATGATCCTCTTGTCGTCGCTGAGTGGGAGGAAATCGACACCGTCCTAGCCGCAGAGCGCGAATCGATTAGAGGATGGAGGAATTTCTCTGCAAATGGCGTGTGGAAACGAACTCTAGCCGGCATGAGTGTCTAGGCATGGCAGGTATGTTTTCTGCGCAAATTAGGTACCTTTGTGAGTTAACAATGAGGCTAACACCCTACCTACCTAAGGTAGTAGCAAATGAATGGCACAAATGTTATCGTATATTATTTCGGCTATGTCTTCCTAATGGCTGATTTTGAAGGAGACATCAACCTGATTTCTTCCGGCATTCAATATGCGATCTTCATTATGTAAGTTGGCTCACTTGTCAGATACTTTGTAGTAGCCAACTGGTTATTCAACTTTGCCTTAGGGCTCTTCACTCCGGCGTTTCTGAACATCAAGTATAAGGTGTTCATCATCTTCGGCGTGCTCTGCATAGGCGCCGCTATTCAGGCCTGGTTCACTTATCCTGAAACGTGAGGCAAGACGATTGAGGAAATTGAACTGTTTTTTTGCTAAAGGCGCACCGTATGCATGGAAGACTAAGAAGGGAGACTCGTCTGGAGGCTGAGATTGAGGCCGTCTTGAACCGCAAGGAGCGGGATGAAGACGTTCATGCGGTTGTCTACCTAGGTACCCATAACTTGAGAAGACGGCAACAGGTGAGGTAGCTAAAGAAACAGCGTAGCACAATGTTGATCAGGGACGAGCGATTGTCATAGCATCGGTTGCAACTAAGCGATGTGAGAGTCAAGGTTTCTCTCATTGGAAGTCGGAGTGGCCAAGGTGCAAGGAAGGAGATATCATAGCTTAGATTACCTATACCTAGGAAGTACATCTCTCCCCTATTTATGAGACCTACCTAAACTTACCATTCTCTGGGGAATCGTATTCCTTGCATGTGCAGGTGCATGTACAGAATACCTAAGCCAAGTACGGAATAGGGACCGCCCCACACCCTTGTCGACGCCTCTTGCCCAATCGCACCTCTGCACTAATACTAATCGAGACCTCTTGCGCCGTACACGCTACACCTACACTCTACGCTTATTCTCCTGAACCCATTTTTTCCTCTGTGCCCAAGCCGCGTTGCTCATTCCACCAGCCGGTCGATTTCTCCTAGCAAAGGCGGCGGACTCGTACTAGGTCACGTATGCTATCGCATACTAACACTTAACAGTTATGCATTTATAGTGCCCTGTTGAGTCTGTTCAGCCCTTCAGCAAGTCACGTCGCGCTGGTTCACGTCCCTTCTCCCTAGCGACTGATCGTCCCCCCGCCATCTCAGTCGCAAACCCTTTCGATCGCAATCTACAGTCTCGAGACCATGGACCAAGGAGACATACCGGCGTTGCTGTCGCGGCTGGCAAGCGACGAAGATGCCGCGCGAAAAATGGCAGTTTTCAAGTTGCAATCCTCCATAAACGACCCATCCTTCGCCGATGTCTTCATATCTTCTGGTGGCCTGATAATCCTACGGCGATTGATCATGAGTACCGGCGGCAATACCCTCGCGTACTCGCTACAAAGTCTTAGTCGGCTGCTGGAGGTGGATATGGGCTGGGATATCTTCGAAGGTCCAACAGCAAGCGACCTGGTCGAAAGGGTCGTCGAACTGATTGTCACGAACCCGCTGGTTAATATTCTTCGAGGTGCTATGTCCATCCTTGTTGCACTTGTCAGCCATTCACAGTCTACACCATCGGGGACCCGCGCGCCTATAACGTTTGGATTTAGAGCATTGAAACCAGCCGTGGCTGTCTACCCGCAGTTCTTCGACCTCGTCATCCAGCAACTACACTCGGCAGACCATGCGCTCTGCGCCAATGCCCTCATGCTTATCAACGCTCTTATAAGGGATGCCGTCTCGGGCGAACCTAATGAAGGCGTCAAGACTGGCGGTACTGGAGAAGAGTGGCCTAAGTTTATCAGGAGATTACAAGATCTGGGCCTGATCAAGGCGGTATACAACCTGATGCAGAGTTCGGCATTGCAAGACCTTGCACATCCGCTTCTGGAGTTTCAGTCTCTTACTAAGGTGCTGCTTCAAAAGTGGAGGCAAGTTCAGGTCGATGTTGAGCGTCCGGAACACAGGAGAGCGTTAAAAGGCCTCCACCTTGCGAGTGCGCCGAATAGGGACCATGTGAATGGAATTGGAAAAGTCGAAGAACTTCAAGAGTCTGGGAAGAAGGGCAGTAGGAGGCACAACCCAGAGAAATGGAGAAGGCTAGGCTTCGAGACTGAGAGTCCGGCAGCAGAGTTTGAGAATGCGGGATTTCTTGGCCTGATGGACCTCGCGGATTTCGTGCGCAAAAACGAAGATGGATTCCAGAAACTACTCCTGGAACAGTCTACTAAACCACTCCACGAGCGTTGTCCTATTGCTAGGTCCAGTTTAGCAGTCACGCTCATCCTCTACGAACACTTTGATTGTGACAAGTCGGAAATGGAGGACCTGAGGGGATACCAGTTGTCAGACGGGAAGCAACAAGACAAGCTCTTCCGCCCGTTGCTCCTCCAATGGTCTAGATTGCATACAGCCAGTCTCAATGCATTTTTCAAGCTATGGAAATCCACCGGTGCAGAGCAGGACGATTTCGAGAAGGTGGCGGAGCTTGTTCGGATACTTGTCGATCAGGTTATAGGACAAGCTGGCCGATCAAAAGATATTCTGGAAGTTGAGGAAGACCTAGTCGAATACGACTTTGGGCGGCTACGTGAGCTACAGATGGAGCTCCTGGAGATTTCGTTCGACGACCAATGGGGTCAGCACCTCTACAAAGTGCGGGAAAGCCTCAATCAAGAAGCCCTCACATTTATCAAGGAACAACGCGTTCGATGCCTGTTGGAAGGCTCCTGGTTTGCAAAGCCAGCGCCGCGGAAAGACAGTGCAGGAAACGCCTACCAGAATCGCCGCGCAGCTAACGGTACGCTTTGGAGATATGCCAAATTGTCGCATAACCGCCGCTACCTACATTACGCCGACTTCGCCTTGCGGCCCGCGAAGGACCCGAGTTTAGAGGCACTTAGCGAGATGGTAGACCTACAAGAAGTCAGCTCTGTCGCCTCCAATGTATCCGCACCATCCAACGAGGATGTCAGCAACAGCACAAAGATCACGATTTTTGGTTACGTCGATCCTGACGAGGCTGATAAAGCTAAGGACTTAAGCAACGTCAAGGAGGAGCCGCTACTCACTCTACATCCCCTGAACCATAGCCTGGCGTCGGAATGGCTCGACGGGTTACTGATGCTGCTTGGCCAGGCCCCGATAACAGCGGAGACCAACAAGCTTATCACACTGGTAAGGGACTATGGCATGAAGATCAGGCTACTCAACGTCCGGATGGAGGCTACTTATGCGGGGCCCCCAGAAGGCGCTGGCGTGGTGCCGAGCAGAGAGGGACTGGACGACGACTACTGGTACCAAATCTGATGTGGAGTTTCACACGCGCATAGCAGTGCTTGAGAGGTCGTGTTAGGTCATTTGGAAGGCATATTCGGACGTCAGGATGGCGACTTGCATGCAGTTCATACGAGCGCGCAACCTATATTGGAATGCTTATCGGTGGTACTATTGCACTTGTTTCTATGCTATTCGACATTAGAGAGTCGCCCCCTGGGGAAGTTATGGCGGTTCGTTTGTCTGAGGATACCACATTTTGTTTTGATACGCATAGAGGATATACCCATAACTGAATTGATATTCGCTATTAAGAGCCGAGAGGTAATCTGTCATTTGTATGTATCCTGTCACTGCCCATCTTTTAAAAGGAGGTACTGTAGCTCTAAGACTTTAAGGTAGGTACATTCAAGTTATTCTAAAAGTGATATTCTTTATACTGAGCTGGATCTATCTAGAAATATCACTACCGTGCTAAATCCTTAGTTACCTAAACAATATGCTTTTGTTATTGAAGCTGAAAGAACTTCAGGACGCCTTGCAAGGTTGTATACGGATTAGACAGCCCTACTATCGTCACTGATACCCGTGGACCCATGCAGCCCATGCGGGTAGCACTAGCGCGGGCGTTGTGGAGACCCACGTGTCCGGGTGTCCCAAGGTTTCACTGAAGCTCCCAACCACCGGGTCGTTTGTAGCGCGTTTGATACAGCTGCCCCTCTTTCACTCTTTAACCTCAGATCTATCATTCATCATATCGAACTATAAATCTCAAGAGCTGCCTTCCTAGGTAGATCCACAGATAGCTACGGCTATAACGTTTATTAGGGGGCGTACATGGAAGATCAACCTAATTTTTAATCATTGGGTCATCATGCAGTCGTCAGCGCCTAATACGCCGTCGACTAAAGTCGCACTCAACGGCGTCTTCAGAACCGGCGTTTGGTATTGTAGGTTACGGTTACCTTCTCTAAAGTTACCTCAAGAAACCACCCGAAACTTACTGCACGTGCTACAAGAAGCTAATTGGCCACTAGGTAATTGCAGTCCTCGCCTCCCCGCGGTCCAGTTCACCGTTAGGAAAGAGAGTCCAAACAAGGGCCGTTTGTTCTACACCTGCCCGAAGGACCGTAACCAGAACAAATGCGACTTCTTCTTGTGGTCCGAGGATGCTCGCGACCGTGAGCTCGGAGCCGCCTTGACCAACTCGCGCAGTGAGGTTGAGAGTCCGAGCCGGGCGCCTAAGAGACAGAGGACGCTGCACGAAAGCATAACTCCGGCTAAGGAGAAGCGGCCATGGAACGAAAAGACGCCAGTCACTAGCCTAGCTGACCTCGACCGTATGCTCGCTGGCACCTCATCTTCCTCCACTGCTAAGAGTCCGACCCTGAAGGCTAGCTCCAGCTCTAATAAGGAGGTCGCCGGCTCCCGCGATCAACTATTCTCTTCAGATGAGGACGAGCTTTCTCGAATTTCCAATGCCGACTTACAACCCAGGGCAACGCAGGACACGCCCTCAGCAGGCTCTAAGCGGAAGCGACCTGCGACCGATGAGTACAGCGACTTCTCTTCGGGCGGCGAGGACGAGCTAGTGGCTCTCGTCGAGAGTTCCAGCCAGGAACAGGCCAAATACCACAACGTATTCCAGACCCCTACCACGAGCAAATCCCACGTCCTCGAGAACGGCATGCCGACGCCTCTCACCGACAAGCCGGTCCGCCGCGTCCTATTCGCCGACCCCGAGGTCAGCAGCAGCAGCAGCAGCAGGGGCATGTTAGCCTCCTCCGCTTCTATCATCCCGCGCCAAGTCCCCACCGCATCGCCCTTTTCCACGCCCCCCTCTTCTCAGGAATCAGGGAAGTCGTCGACGGCAGGCAACCTGACGCAGGAGGTCATGGCGCTGCTCGAGGGCCAGAAGCTCGACAGCAACGTCCTGCGCGGCGTCCGCGCCGTCCTGAACCGCCACGCCGCGCGCGCCACGGGCCTCGAGCGCGGTCGCGACGCCTCCCGCGACGCCATCCGCAAGGCTGAGGCTCGGGTTGCCGAGTTGGCGCGCCGCGTCGCGGACCTTGAGAACCTGCGCAAGTCGGATGCTGAGGCTCGCCGGAAGATGAGGACTGACCTTATGAAGATTTATCGCGAGGGCTAGGGATGGGGGATTGCCTTGGGTGCCTATCTGAACTTGGGTGTGTGCCCCGGCATACATGAGTATGTACGCCCCGGAGGATGAGACACGGAAAATTCGTCGTTCGGGATTAATCGTTCGTTTGCGATGGTGCGTTTGATATTTGGGCCGACTGTATTATGCTGAGGTTTGGTTTAGCTGGTTCTAGTTAAGTAACTACGGAAGAGGATACCCTTTGGTTTTGTGCTCGTTATGAAGAAGCTTAGAGACGGCCGGATATGGCTGGGAGTTAGGATTATGAACTGCCTCGATGGCTAAGTGTGTTAGTGTGATAGTTAGCAAGTACTCAAGTTAGGCATGTGTATTATCACAATCTTCATCTGATATCTCTATTATACCCATAGTAGTGATCTAGCTGACGAAGTCGAGACCAAGACCGAGAACTTCGATGTTAGGATGATATGCTGGAGCTGGTAATCATATCTCCTGTCTAGACTCTATGTATCTGAATTTACTTTTTATTGTCGTGAAGTCTATCAAGGTGTAAACAACTACCCATCTTACCCATTCGCAGTACGCCATGAGGGGTTTCACCTGATTGAACCTCTAGAGCGAATGTCCTTAGAGAACCTTAGGAATCTAGTCGAACGGTATCCGACGTAACGTCTCCCCAGCACCGTTCTTCCTCGCTGCTTGAGCAGCTGCGATTGCACTAGGCACCTTGATACCACAACAGTCTCCCCAGCTGTTGAGGTTATGTACGTGTTTCACTCCATCCTGCTCCACAACTACTGTTCCTCCTTCTGTCTCGTCTTCTTCATTTGATATTCCTGCTTCAGCCTCGGTACTCATGCCCTCCACGGCAGGTACAAGTGAGCCGAATAAGAAGTGCTGCATGACTGGCAACTTTCGTAGAACCTCTGCCACGAACATCCTCCTCATCCCGCCTTCTATCTTAGTCCAACTCTTGGCCGAAGATATATCGTCCAGCATGGGACTGTGCCAGCGCAAGCCCTTTACTGTCTTGGTGCTGTTGACGAAGCTCACCTGCCCAAGGTACATATAGTCGTGACCAAACTCTTCCAATGTTAACTCTTGGTGGATTGCCAATGGTGTGATAAAGGGGTGGTGTAGCAGTTGGCTAGCACCGAATAGGAACGGTAGGAATTGGTAGTCATCCAAACCCCAGACGCCATGAGAACCAGCTGGCTCGAGATAGTACGTCGACTGGATTGTTCGCATGAGCTCTAGATAGCGGACGAAGACTTTCAGGACCAACGCCTTGAAGTCGGTCCTTTTCAAGATCTGCAGCTGGTACAAGCATAACAGCCATATTATGAAGTTCAGTTCATGGCCTGAGCCGTAGTCTATCCGAGTCCGGTTGCCAAAAGAGTTGTTGATATATATTTCCACTTCTGAAATGGCTCCCTGGGAAGTCAACCCGAGCTTCTGATGCCAAGAAGGACTCGCGACCTTGGCCTTGTCAAGAAAGGTGCGGAAAACCTTGTTCCCAAACCTCGATTCTTCTGCGTCATCTGGAGGCGTAGCTCGGACTAGGGATTCTGCCTCGTCAAGGATACTAAGAATCGACTTGACGGCGGGACTACAATCTTCATCCTTGACTGCAGAGAGTGGAGTATCCACTACTGCATCCGAGAGGCCAAAGACAAACGCGACCACAAGGTTATAGGTCGGTGATGAAAGAAAAAGCTCATGGTCCCGAGTGGATAATATTCGCCGGGAGGGAACCTGGAACGAATGAGATGAGGTATCTGGCGGTGACGGTAAAGCAGGCGTCTCTGGTAATGGGAGAGGGTTGGAAGGTGGAGGCCGCTTACGACGCGGTTCCAACTTAGGTAATTTGTCTCTTAGATTTGGGATCGTCGCCGGAGAGTGTTGTGCATTCGTAGCCATGTTCCTGATAGTCGTTAACTAAATATAGGTAGATGTAGATGTATATTTTGTGAGTGGTTGTCTCAGGATGGCTCAGATGGGTTAATTTATAAGGTGAATGTGATGCATGCGCCACAAGCGTTGCCCCTCTCTTTATCATGTATTAGTGAATAATAATAGTGATTCATCTAGCGAAGTAGCGTTAGCTGTTGTACTTTGGTAAGTTCCAATGGATGTCGAAGTATCTGCGCAGACAAGTTAGAGGTCAGGTACAACGGTGAAACGAATGGCGGGGTTGAGGTACTTGTACGCTACACACATCAGGCCCCACCGCAAACTAGGTCGCTACCTGATTGAGAAAAAGTTCGAGCCATCGTCATCTCACTTTTGCTTCCCAAAGCATACACCACCACCTTAGCAAAGGAAACTACTGCAATCTTGGCGAAGATGACGGTCAACACAGAACCAGAGGCTTTAATATCACCCCTTCAGAGCGCCGACGGTTCTGCAACCTTTTCCTATGCCGGGTACACCGTAGTAGGGGCCGTGAATGGGCCCATCGAGGTGCAAAGACGAGACGAACTACCAGAAGAGGCTGCCGTCGACGTGATCGTACGACCAGCTGCAGGGGTTGGAGGTTCGACTTCCTTCGAGCTCTGCTACTTATATAAACATGGCTGACCGACGATTCGTAGGCACAAGAGAAAGACACCTAGAGTCGTTGATTCAGTCTACCCTTCGCCAGATCATTCTCGTCAACAACTTTCCGAGAACCCTCATCCAGGTGATCCTACAAGTCACTACCGCTCCGGAGAACGAATATGTGAACGCTAAGGTTGTTCAAGCTAGTTCTGTAAGTTGCAGCTCTACATTGGCTCAGCGAGACACAGAGTGTGCGCATCTAACGTATACTATTCTAGAACCTACCTATTCTACCCGCCCTCCTGCAGACAGCGGTTCTCTCTCTTCTTTCCGCTGCTCTTCCGTTAAGAACAACGTTGACGTCGACTTCCCTAGCCATCATCGTTGATGGCCAATCAAAGAAGGTTGTCCTGAACCCTTCGCCACGAGAGATTGAAGCTTCGCAGTCGTTCCATGTTTTCTCATTTACCTCACAAGATGAGCTGATACTCGTGGAAAGTGAAGGAAGCTTCACAATGAAAGAATGGGACGACGCCTATGCCGCCGCTCAACGTCAATGCTGCCCTGACGCCGCCACGAACGATGGCGATGCCCTTATGGATGATGGTAGCCCAGCCGATACGAACTTGAAGCAATTCACACGATCTACACTAGAGGATAAAATAGCATCTGAACTGCATTGGAAGTGAGCAGTGTTGCTTCTGGTCTCCAATCCTACACCCTGTATCGACACGTGCCACGAGGAGTATCCAAAGAATCTAACTGGCTGGGTTCTGTCCGGTGAATTTGCCAGACCGCCTGTCTGGGATGTGGTCGTCGTTGATTTCGCAAGGTATATATCAGGCGATTTCTGCTCAGACATGTTTGATGCTCTCGAGGGTGTGCATTACCAAGATGATGTTCGGGATCTTCTACCAGGTATGGTGGATCACTTGGCTAGGCTAGCATGGCAAGATGATGATCCAGACGGGCCTTTGGTAGACGGGCGGGAAAAGCGGCATCATTCCTAGTAAGCCGAAGATCAGGTATGCTTTGCCAATGGTTGCCAAGGATCTAATAGATAAGAGAGAAGCTTATTGACAAGTCTGGCGCAGGGTGACGTTTGGGACCTCGCTGAAAGACGAATGCGGGCGTTTCATCCCAAGTTACTGACAGCTACTCGAGTCTGGTGACGACGGCATGGCACCCTTCTCACAAGCAGTGTCCGCAAATAGACATTGCGCATATAGTTGGTAGCCACCTTCTGTCAGGTAGGATTGTTTCGACATGCTGAATAAGACTGACTGGTTGGCAACCTTTTCGAAATTCGAAATATTATTGTGATCCAATGGAGACGACGTTGGCTGAATGGCGGCTAATGATTGTTTCTGGATGTATGATCTTCGCAGGGGAGATGGGACTGCTACGACACTGTTCCAGACGCAGGATTCGTCCTCAAGTGAGGGCTCAAAACATTTCGGGATTATGCAGATATACCCGCAGGGGATCAAGGAGGCTCAAGAGTCCCCGTCGACTTACAGTTGATTGACCAGTTGACTGAGGACCCCGTTGCAAGGGAGCTACGAGCATCTGCAAGGCTTGCGTGGGAAGCTGGAAAGATGAGACGAGTCTAATCCTCTTACGCCTCTCTCGCTTACACCCCCCTGCCTCAGGGTTGGAACGTGAGACCTGGCGCAAAAACACTGCACAGAATCTGTTAGGGAAAACAGGAGAAGTGTTAGTGGTGGTGGGTCAAACTGACCGCCACGTACCCTTACGTTCTTCTTTTCATTATCTCTGAGAGGCTGTACAAAACATCTACACCCAACTGCGCGGTGTGGCGGCGGCAGCGGCACTCGACTCGGGCTTCACTACCGTAGGCGGTTATACGAAGTTACAGCTTACCCAGCCATATCTTCCTTTACGCCTCCGTCCTCCCTATTTCTGTCTTCCTTCCGCCGAGTACGTACTTACTGAGACCCCACCTTTATCCAGGACCCTTACCCGCTCCACTCAGCTGCTACTCCACAGTCCATGCACGGGGGTACCGAGCTCGTTGGAGCATCCGCTCAAGCATCTCCACACCCAGTATCGCCAGGTCACTGATTCATGTTAATAAGTGAGTCGGGTACAGAGTCCTTGAGCGTCTTGTCTAACTGGATCTCCAGTCATCTCGACCCAAGTCTTTCTCTTCTCCAAAGCTGTTTGTGACAGCAGCAAAACAGAGCTCTGGAAGTTCTTGCAACTGACAACACCGTCTTTGCATCTTTGACGATTTCCCTGGCCTGGCTGCTTTATCTTTTCAACACCTTCGTTTCTTACTTGCCATATATTCAATTTTCTACAAGAGTTGAACTAGAATTCCTCTACTTCATTTAATAGGCTTGTCCATTATATAGACCTTCATATTTCATTCTGTCTACTTCAACGAGCATCATTAATATCACTCCTCGAACTTCAGCTCAACGTTGCCTCTAGATATCCCTTCTAGCCACCCGCTTGACAACACATACGTCGCCTACGTGTGATAGATATTTCCAGAGACTCTCCGAGTATATCGTTTAATAATTCGTCTAATCGAGCGGGTCCTCGTATCGTCCGGAACTTATTTCCCTGCACGACACATTTTCGAGACCGCATCACACTCGGAATCAAAGCGACCAATTCGATTGCCTCGGAGGGTTCTCGCTGTTGTGACGACATTGTGATCACGTCCCATCGATCTATATCACAGAACTAGCGTGTCATTTCGGAACAGCCTTGTGTAAGTTTCCTCGATGGTGATTTGCCTAAGTGTGACAGCGCTTATGATGTGCTATCAATGCATTGGTTCCTTACCAAGTGGTACTAGAGCTTATGCTGTCGACGCTGCAATGCGACGGTATCTGGTTTGCGCACACGTGCTGGTCTATATAAGGAAGAGACTTGGCTGACAAACTGGTGATGATGTAGAACCGGCTTTAAGTCAGACGCAGTCAAAGAATCTTGTCGAAGACGGACATAAGGTTCTAAGTCACCGAATTCTGCAGTATTCTAAAGCCTGCACGATTCGGAAATAGGCTATAGCACATTTCTTTTGTGTTCCAACTATCTTCGGATTCGGGCTTTTTGATCGAACCGTGTTCCATTGTTTGTTGAGGTACAACAGTACAAAGCCGTGGAGCTATGTCTAATTCGGGCTTAATGGCGTCTCCAATGATGGGGGTACATCCTACGCTCAGTACCAATAATGCGCTAGAGGACAGTGTCGGCCCTGTTACTAAGGCATCATCCATCGCCTTGCCAGATCCAGATCCCCCCCTGCGGCAATCCAGCTCGCCTACAACCAACTCCGACACTGCGCCGCTTTTCCCTTCTTGTTCCAGTTCGAGTTCCATCCAGCCAAAACCCCTTTGCAATGCTGACAACGACGACGCAAGCCCAGAGCCTTCCGCTCTAGCCGTACATAACCTTGACGCCGCGCCCAAGAATCAATTGCGCGGCCACCGCAAGAGCGCACCCTCATTCGATTCTGTCCCGCGTCAGACTGTTATGAAGGCATTGGCCTCGGTCGCGCGAAACAACAAACCCGAAGCCTTGTCACTGAACGGCATGTTGTCCGCTCAGTCCGCCGTTGATAAGCGACCTCCCAATTCCAATTCCTGTTCGTCTCAACAGCTCTCCGACGCCCTTTCCGAGCTTTCCGGCCGCAACATGACCCCGACAACTGCATTCCCGTCCCTCCAGTCGCCTTGCTTCTATCACAACCGGTTCGACGATGCTGTTGATATCGACAAGGTCCTTGAGGAAATTAAGAACGATGAATGGATGTCGCACTCGAGACTCGTCCAGACCGCTACTGGCGTCCGCGAGGTATCGAAGCAGCTGCAGCGCAGACCCATTCGCCGGGCCGTGCGTAGCGTTATGATCGTCACCAAAGCCCGTGATAATGAACTGGTCTACCTAACCAGGGAATTAACCATGTGGCTGCTCAGAACACCTCGGTATGGTTCGGACATCGGAGTCAATGTCTACGTTGATGCGAAACTACGCAATTCTAAGCGCTTTGGTGCCTCTAGCATTGTCGATGAGGATCCTCGCTTCCAGTCTATGCTTCGGTACTGGTCCCCTGATCTCTGCTGGAGCTCCCCGGAAAAGTTCGATCTGGTCTTGACTCTTGGTGGCGATGGTACCGTGTTGTTCACCTCGTGGCTCTTCCAGAGGATTGTCCCTCCTGTCCTGTCCTTTAGCTTGGGCAGTCTCGGTTTCCTGACAAGTTTCGAGTTTGAGAAGTATAAGCAGCATCTCAACCGGATTATGGGTGAGGAAGGCATGCGCGTGAATCTCCGTATGCGATTCACGTGCACTGTCTTCCGTGATGGGGCCTCTGGCCAGGAGATGGAGGAGGGAGAGCAGTTCGAAGTCTTGAACGAGCTCGTCATCGATCGCGGCCCGTCCCCTTATGTCTCCAACCTTGAGCTATACGGCGACAACGAGCTCCTGACCGTTGTCCAAGCTGACGGCTGTATCTTCTCAACTCCCACCGGATCGACGGCATATTCCCTTTCCGCAGGTGGTTCCCTAGTCAGCCCTGATCTTCCTGCCATTCTTCTCACTCCGATCTGCCCCCACACCTTGTCTTTCCGACCGATGGTGCTTAGCGACACGATGCTTCTTCGCGTTTCTATTCCACGCAACTCGCGCGCTACGGCCTACTGTGCGTTCGACGGAAAAGGCAGGGTAGAGTTGAAGCAAGGCGATTGCGTAACCATCACGGCTTCTCAGTACCCATTCCCTACTGTGATGCGTAGTGGAACCGAATGGTTTGATAGCGTTTCACGCACACTTCAGTGGAACACCCGAGCTGCTACCCAAAAAGGCTTCGAGAGCAAATCGACAAGCCAATCAGGCTCTGGCAATGAGGAAGACGAGCCAGAGTGGGATATCGATACCGATTCTGCATACTACGCAAGCGAAGACGGCAGCATCAGCGCGAGTCCTCTACGACGGCAGATGAGCCTCCTAGGGATGTAGATAGCGAATAGATTTAGACTTACGGTTGGATTAGATGGGGTTACAGAATTGCGTTTAGTTTTCCCTGCGTACTTAGCAGGATGGTTTAGGTGATTCCCATACACCTAGAGGAGTTTCATTGGCGCTCAACTACAGGTCTCCACGTAGAGGACTATTCGGCCAACTCATCACGAGTGGCACGGTGGCATTTTTCCCCCTGGGTATTAACTCACATGTTACGAGCTAGCGAGTACTGTCTTTTACATTGCCAGTCGCAACGATGGCGATTGGGGTAGACCTTTATGAATGAGATTCACATAAGGCCTATATGTGAACTGGAATCATCGTATGTGAAATCTTGGTAAATGCAGCTTAGTATGAAGTGAGATGACCTACAGTATCGTTGCTTAGAGCTCTAAGTAACCAACAGATTTCGTGTCCGTTCGACGTTGGTCTTGGCTAAAACACTGTGAAGCCATATACATGCAGTTGGTGCCTGGAGAAGACCCCAAATGGTAACAGTTCCGACCGGGGACTACAACCCTGTCACGCCTGTCTCGCCTGTCTCGCCTGTCTCGTACGGACCTTTGGCAGCGAGATGGTTCAGGGATCGTTGACTCGGAAACGATGTAGACATCTTCACTGAACTTATATCAGGTCGCTACATGTATGAAAGCTACACCATCGGAGGGGGAGCTATCTAATCTACCATTTGCTAATAATAATAACAATGTCTAAGCCTTACATTGTTGCATCGAGCGTATCAATTTCCGTTCGCTAGAGCAATTTGAACGCTACGGCTAGTCGTAATCATTCGAAATGCCTTGGTACTCCCACGACGAACAACGATTTCTACACACATTTCCAACGAGATTGCGCATTCCAGAGTCCGCCCTGAAGCACCCGCGCCCGAAGACTTCAACGGAAGCAGCCTCAAGGATACCTTAAGCTCGCCGGAATCTTGGCCGAGGCGGACCGCTCTGTGCCCGAGCACACGGTGGCGCTCGTAGAGGGCCACGAGAGCGGCGGAAGGGATCTGTTGCTGGAGTTTTTCGCTGATCTTAAGCGCCGTTATGAAAGGTTGCGCTTGATCTTAGTCTCTAGACTTGAGCCTATTGTCGCGGAGGGTGTTGAGGAGAGGTACCGGGCCCCGTGCAAGGGACTGAGGGACATTTCTCGACTGAGGCGCATGTGTGGTATATCCTCCACGTCTAGCGAAGTCATGGGTGACTGCAAACGGAGTTTCGAAGAGAAGAGGCTTTTGTGGTTATCGAAAGGTATAGTCAGGCGAGAGAAGGGGGATGAGGATGAGGATGCGGATGGTGAGTGAATGTCCGCAGCTGGATATAAGCAATGAATGTTGACATTATAGCAAGATAATAGATGTCAGATCTGTGAATTGTAAAACATCATACCCAAATTGTAATTATTCAGAGAATTAGCTGTTCTACTGTTTTTCTACTTCATTCATAAAACATAGTATTTTCTCTTGAAGGAATTTGAGTTTGTTTGCCTGACTCGGCATTAGGTCACACAGACCTTAAATTGCTGCACAGTCATGATTTGCTATGCATTAATTGTAGTTTGTGTCGCATATGTTGATAAATGATGTTAATCGCACGTGAACCTCGGAGGTTAAAGCAGGACATTTCATTTTATCTCCAGCCACTCATTTATTTTCGGTAGTGCAGACCGAGTCTTAGTGCTAACCTTAGCTCCATTCCATTTAGCTCGCAGTGTTTTGGTGGCTGTTTAAAGTTTAAAGAATTTGGGGTGGTCTACCTGGAGATGTCACGCCTTAAGTAAATAAGTTACCCTTTTAGGCCGACTAGAGACGCGACCGGAGCTATGATTGGCCAATTCAAACATGGCCCGAGCTCCTGCATTGGATTTCAAGACCGCGTCGTGATTACATAGACTGACACGCCAAAGGTCCCCACTCTACGTACTTCTCCAACACCACCACTACCAGCTCTCTCTTCTCTTCCCACTCCTCAGAACCACCACGTCTGCAACACTCGTTCTCGACGTCACAACGAGAATCATACGTATGGTGGAGAGGACTTGTCTTTCGTTTTACCTTCCGTCCTTCCTTACTACCCCAAAGCGTATATAATGCATGATTAAACTAGGTAACCCGTCCAACATGTTCAACTCCAGCGCGTCGTCACCTCCCACCATGGCAACTACGCACGATTCCCCCGAAGGTCGAAGGTCTATTAGCTCCCAGAGTAGTAACCCAGACTCGTCCATAATGCCCTTTGAATCCTCCTTCAGATTGGAATCAGGCTACCCAACCCACGATTCCAACACAGAAAAGCACCCCAAAGGCAAGCGGAAGAGAACTACGTGTGTACCCACAAGCAAATCCCCTCAATACCTCACACTATTGCATTTACTAAACGTATTCTTCTTCTATAGGACTCAAGATAAAGCTATTCTTGAAGCCGCGTACAACTCTAATCCGAAACCTGACAAAGCAGCGCGTCTCGATATCGTTAGTCGCGTCTCGCTCAACGAGAAGGAAGTTCAGGTCAGTTTAGCTCGTATACCGCATTGGAAACGCGACAGGGACTCAAAAGTGGTCGCGTCTTGGTCAATAGTTCTAATATCCTGTCCCTCCGCAGATCTGGTTCCAGAATCGTCGCCAGAACGACCGTCGAAAATCGCGCCCTCTTTCGCCGCAAGAGATCGCGGCTCTTAGATACGGTGGTGGGGTACAGATCCTGTCTTCCGATCCCGTACCTACACCCATTGGCGTGTCAGATGCAATTGAACAGCCGGAAATGACGCGTATCGAGGATGAGAAGGCTCTTGACGTAGAGAAATTACTTCCTGGTTCACTAGACGCGACATCCCAACACTCTGCTCAATCTTCTCCGAAGCTTAGTAGTATGGACCACTCCACTGTAAGTGAAGCAGAGAGGCCAGAACCCGAGGGCTCTGAAAAGGGCACACCGCCATCCTCGCAAAAATCCGAGCCAGAGGGCCATCCCCTCTCTCGGACCTTGTCGACATCGGTTTCACATTTATCGAACCGTCGTAGCCTGGAGAACTCGTTTTCAACACCAACTACTCTAGGGCGAACTGGAGATGACTCGTTTAGGTATGTGCAATCGCTATTATTACCGCGAGCTTCGAGTACTAATATCTATAGTAGATTCGAATCCTTTTCATTGTCTTTCAACTCAGTCGCTAGCAGCTCGCCCGCCTCTATTCTTCCACCGCCTTCATCGTCTTCCTCTCAGGTCCGCTTGTCTTTGTCCTTGGATGGCAAGGCTGAACTAGTATCCTCTCAGCCATCACCACCGCGTCCTGCCCAGCTACCACTACCAGGAGACGCGGATACGTTGCCTCCGGTCCGCGCTAACCGAACTCTTCAAAGAAGCGCGAGTGCTCTCCCTAGCATCACGCTACCACCAATTTCTACTCTTACCGCCCACCTCCCTCCGCAACTGACCCGAGGTCGATCGCGTGACGTGCACGCCTGGGAGTCCTGCTGCGAAGCTGACATGCGTGACGAGTTGACGAAGCAAGCTGAGAACGAGTCGTCCGGATCCGCAGTTGCCGCCATCAACCTTCTGCGTTCTAGCAGCAGCTCCGCCAGCCTCAGCAATCTGATCCATGGTCACAACAGCAACACGGAGATACTGCAATCCAACCCTAACAAGCGAAACGCGCCGCAGAACAAGACCTCTCACCGAGAAGGGATGACTAAGAAAGCCAAGTTTAGCCGTGCGGCTAGCAGTGTGGCACGCATGCAGAGCCTACCACCCGCATCGCCGACAGAAACGCGAGCCAAAGTTCCCGACCCGGAGAAAAAGCCAGGCAAAGGCAGCATATCTACCCTCCTTAGCCCTTCGGGTGATTCAGACAAGGAGAACTGGAGCCCGGACGAGGACGGCAACTCCCAACCATCCCACAATCGCCGTCGACCATTGCCTTCGCCTAAGATGCAAGCACAGGCCCCGACGGGTAGGAACGCTCGTCGCTTCGGACGCATCCTCGGTGAACAGAATAGCACCGCTAGGCGCTCGCTACTATTCGGAAACAGAGCGAACACGGTGCCGTCGCCGCGCCCACGAGACGGAGCCCTGGCGATTTTCGAGGACAAGGAGAACGACGGCAAGGCTCAGGACGGCCCTAAACGAGACGGCGCAGACGTCGACCGATTCATGCGGGGCGAGGTTAGCCCGAGCAAGCGCGGCGATATGGACTGTGTTGCCGGACTGCTGTCGCTAAGCCAGGGGAACTGGCGCTGAAGGGAGCGTCGTGTAATGCGACTACACCTTCGTCTCTAAAGTGCCTCGAGCTTCTAAGTTGGGAACTACTTAGGTTGCCATGAAAAACCCTATGCGTGAGACCCATGGTGATATGACGCTCTGTCGTGTGGAATCAGGAGCTGGCGTTTTATGAGAAAAGGAGGTTGGATGGCTGGCGGGGTAGTGGAAAAGTGCGTTGAGGATGGATATACCAGGTCTCTGGCGAGTGGCGGGGCGTACGATGTTCATATTTCCAACCCTCTGCAGTGTCCCCAAGATACGTTGTTACATACGTAGGTATATGATGTTGCTGGCTATGCGTGTTGCCTCATGTCACGAGTACTGTAGCTACGACTAGCTGGGTAATTAAGCCGAGTGATCACAGGCCGTCTATCAGCTTCGACTTGGAAGCCTAATAGTTGAGAGCACGGAATCGTTCAGAGAATTCTGTAATGACAGTCGGGCTTTTCTAGCAATTGTTTGGGTGCTAAGTGACTAGCTTCAATTCGCGCATACGTACAATAGTGTAATGGGGGAGTGTTCAACGAATAACATTAGGCATTGGGGAAAGCATTCGACTCCGTTTTCGCGTTGGTATCTCATCTATCTCGTAATTGTACAAAACCTGCGCGCGCGCGATCCAAACGGCCCTAAATGCACCACGGTGTATGGCCTTCTCACCGAAGAAGCCCGCCCACCCGTTCCAGTTCCCTTCCCTTCTTCCGCTCAAGTCTTCGATCGCCACCCTATGATAAGTCTTCTACAAGCTCGAGAGCACGCTCTGGACGCCAACACTCCGTGCGTCGTCCCTGCTCTGGATGAAGGCCTTGAAATCGGCCTTGAGGAGCTTCTTAGTAGAAGCGCCACCGCCGGTGGCGAGGTTGCGGGAGCGTTCGCGGAGAGCCTCGGGGCCGATGATGAAAAGGTAGCCGATCTCGGTGAGCAGCTCGACGGCGGCCTCGACGTCCTTGGAGAGGGGCCAGTCCTTGAGGGTGGCGACGTACTTGGCGATATCCTTGGTGACCATGAGCCCGCCCGTGGCGTTGACCTTGAACTTCTTGAAGTGCTCGAACAGCAGCCGTTGGATCTTGAGCGCGAGCTCGCTGCAGAAGACCTCGAGGTTCGCGCCGTCGACGGCCTGGCGGATGAGCTGCGTGCCCTTGGATAGGAACAGGGCGATCGAAGTGCACGTCGGCGTCTGTAGGGACTCGATGATGCTGAGCTCGTCCTTGGGCAGGAAGTCGAGCTTCTTTTGCGTAGCTAGCGACTTAGAGACCCAGTTGATGATGACCTCAACGGTGCTCTTCATGATGCTACTTGCCTTCTTTTCGATGCTCTCAATCCCCATTTTCGCTTGGGCCTCCATGCTTCTCCGCACTGTAGTATTGGACTCGGCAAGGCGAATCAGCACCATGCTAATAAAGCGAGTCATCATGCTGCCAATCGTGACAGCTGGCCGAACGGAAGGCAGATAGCTGAGATCCGGTTCCGTCCTGACGTTCTCCTGAGATGTGGCCTTCTCAAGAGCAGCTTCTAATGCCGTCTCCACGTAGACTTGACCCATATTCGTTAATAATAGATTCAGAAGTATGGCAACATCCTTCGGGGTGTCGCTCTGGCTCCCTAGCTCTAGTGTCCGCCGAATACTCTCGGCTAACCATGTCAGCATTCTCTTCGCGGTAGCCGTGCTTAAGACACCCTCCAATTCTGAAACCTCAATATCATTTTTGTTCTTGTCCGTTTCCTGAACACCGGCAACCCTCAACATCATGGCTTTTTGCGTGGCAGTAAGGTCGGATGACTCAAGTCGCTCAAGATACGCGTCTTTAGCGGATGCCATGAGCTGATTGGTCTGTAGGGCTAACGAAGCCATGAAGCCGGTGGGTGCCTTCTTCCTCCTAGAATGATAGATATTGTACTTGAAGAGCAGGGAATTAAACAATTCCTCTAAGCTCTTCTTTTCTCGTTCGATATACGAGTTGCCTACGATGTATGGAACAAACAGTTCCTCCATCTGTTGGTCTAGCGTCTGTGATATTTGAGTTGAACAGGGCTCAGGGTGTTCTGTGAGGCCGTGAGTCTTCAAGTCTTCCACCAGTGCTCCGATATAGCTTCTGGAAGCGTGGAGAGACCGGAGGAAAGCTAGTGACGAGATGGTATTGGCCTTCTCCAGGACCATCTCCAGCCGTTGTTGTATAGACTGTTGGAAAATGCGCTGTATAAATTTAATCAAGACTGTTTCATAGTATGGGAAAGCCCTTTTTATGATGAAGGACTCCTCCTGCATGATGATTTTAACCTCATCAACAAGTGACTGAAGACTCGGCTCAACACCTGGCGGTTCGGAGTCAGGATCTGCCAGCTGCTCCCACGTCTCCCCATCCATGGTCACCTCGTCCGTTATAAGCTGGTCCCTATCAATGAAGAACTGGTGTTGGTTCACAAAAACAGCAATCACACTGGCACCTCCGTTGAAGTCGTAAAGCACCTTGGCACATTCTCTCATGTCGTCAAAGTTCTGCTTACGGTAGCTGTTGTTAAATTGCTGCAGCAAGTCTTGCTCCAGAGTTTCGCAGAACTTCTCCAGTATCTCTCGAGTGTTGTGTCTCCGCTCCATATCAATGTCGCCGTTCGTGATGCCGTTACGGTACAATCCATTTGTATGCCCCCAAGAAACGGGGTCCAGTCTTTGACTAATGCGCATTAATTGGTGTGCAATCATAGCACATCTCACTTTGTTCTCGGACCCGCCCTGACGTTGGATATCCTCCAAGGATGTGAGTTCACCGGTCTCGCTGACCTGGAGCCAGCATTGTATTAGAAAGTTGGCGTCCAGCGCCCGCCTCCGTTTCTTATCTAGCTCTTCCAATTTTTCTCCGATTTGGACGACGAGGTTTCCCATCTGAGCGGAGAGAACCCCACCTGTTCCATCTGCTTCATCGCGATTATTTTGGTTGGGCCCAGAGAGCTGACTGAAGGTGAGATCTAAAGCCTTGAACTGATCGATCGATTGGTCCAACTTGCGACCAAGGGTATCAATGACCTGGTTATGTACGGTCTCTGCGCGGCGGACCTGGGAGGAAAGGTCTGATTCTTGTGTCTGTAGCTCTTCGGAGAGATTTCCAAGGCCTTGCAACGCATCTGGAAAGGTATACGTTAGTATGGGCTTGCACCAGCACTGAGGAGGGTGTTGGGCCGTACTTTCAAAGGTTCGGATTAATGGTTTCGGATCAAAGGCTTGTTGAGCAGGGCCAGAGCGACGGTTGGAAGATGCAGCATTCTCGGCAAGTTCGTCAATGAAGTCGCGCACGATGAAATCCTTGTTAGAGAAATCCTCGACCGTAAAGCTGGGACCCTTTGGGAATAGAGCTCGCGAACCCGAACCGGTCCGCTCCATTGCGTCAAGGGGAGATGGGGAAATCGACCAGCGACATCAGAAGCTGGAGTGGGAATAGTAACAGTTTATACGGCGACTGTGGTAGACGGAGAGAAGAGAGGAGGAGGGAGAAGGGAAGTTGGAGGTAGGAGCTATAGGAATGTCGAGATGTGAATGCGCAAAGATGGGAGGTGGAGTTTGATGGAGGCGACGAGCTGCAGGGGTCGATTGACACTTATGTATCTCTGTAGGTACCTACATGGTACAAGTACTAGGGAAGGTTCCTTGATCAGCCGGAACTGTACGAATACCGCCACTTAGCTGTGGCTGAGCTTTGACGTGATACGCCGCCCTAAACTCGTAAATACATACGTAAAGATGCTAGAGCTGAATATCGTGGCCTATCGTTATTAACATCTGATCCAAGAAATTCAGGCTTGTCCACCCAAGCCAATCCATTGCGCGTCAATATACGAGTCTCACTTGATAGTTGAGGCTATGCGAGAAATGATCCCTTAAATGCACGGATTTCCTATCCTTAATAATATTTTCTAAGACTATCCCATTCATTACAGCAATTCGCATTGCATCTACCATGCCGTTCAATTCTAAGGACACAAAGCTCTATCGCGAGGATGAAAAGACCGGGCATAAGAATCTCGGTGTTCAGGAACGCGAAAAGCTTGTCCAGGTATGTCAAATCCTTGACTTCGGAGTTGTTGAGCTTTAGAACTGCATCTCTAACTCGTGTCCGGCTGCTATAGAATTACCTACCCGAGCCACCTAGCCGACCGCGAAGTCGCAGTCGAAAGAAGAAGCATGACAAGTCTCATTTTGGAATTAGAAAGTTCCTTAGATCCCAAGTCTATACGCTGCTATACATTTTCGTACATGCAATCTTCTCCGTTTATATCCGCGTTCGCATAGCATACCATGCCGTATCTCTCCGGATCCTCTCCATACTCCAGTACCATCACAACACGCCCGACTATGTCCGAAGAGACGTCAGCACTTTAAGAAAGATACCTAAACATCTTAGCGTGATATTGACCTTGGAGGATGGCGGTAGGGGAGGAGATGCCTTGGAGAAGCTTGTCAACGAAGCCTCCGAGGTGGCAGCATGGTGTGCTTCAGCGGGTATCCCTCGATTATCTATATACGAGAGGACAGGTGAATAGCAAGCCCGTCTATAGAAATCAGACCATGGAAACTGACAGATACTTGTAGGAGTACTGAAGCGGTATATGCCCCAGACACATCGTGCCCTCGCGCACAAACTTAAGGGCTGGTTCGGAAAGCATCAAGCTCCGCCGCTGTCTCTCTCTACTCGTGGGGCGCCAACCATTCATTCCGCTAATCGCGAATATTTGGCGCCCGACCAGATGGCGTTGGACGTCGTCCTTATCTCGGAGGATGATGGTCGAGAGGCGATGGTAGATCTCACCAAGGTCCTAGTTCAGATGGTTCAGAAGGAGAAGATATCTGCCGGAGACATTACGCTGGATGTTATTGACAACGAGTTGTCTGAAGCTGTCATGCTGGAACCAGATCTGCTCATCTCGTTTGAACCGTACGTCGACTTGCAAGGGTATCCGCCATGGCCGATCCGACTTACCGAGATATACTGCGCTCCTGACAATGAGGGTGTCGGGTACCAGGTATTCCTCCGGGGCTTGCGGAAGTATACGGAAGCCACATTCAAATTAGGGAAATAGGTCAGGCCAGTTTAGACTGCGAGCAAGGCAAGGCTAGAGCAGAACTTCCAAGAAATCCACTCCTAGTTGGTAGCATTGCATTAATAGACATTACAGTATAATTATAAGAGCTTCTTACCACACTTCTCACTATGGCCCATTAGACATGACGTTCATATAACTCTCAGGCATCATCTAGGTACCACCAGTAGTCCAATTCCCTTCCCATGAATGTGAGTTGCGGACTATGGCCTTTGCTTAAGGTACCTAGGTAGTTTGGGTTTCGAGGGCGCGAACAGTGTGTTCTGAGCGTGTGCAGTGCTTTGATTTGCCTTACGTGATTAATACATGTAGGACGTTTACTATAGTAGATGCCTACCTAGGTAGGTACCGATGTAGGTATTACTTATGAAAATATGCTTACATACCTCATATAGGAGAGAATAACATTGAAAAATAGGCATCGAATCACTAGCGAAGATACCTTACGATATAATGCGCGCTTTCTTGTAGGACCTTAGCAGCTCACTTAATAACTTAATTCTCTTCTTTCCTTACACTAGGAGGTATTCAGTTAAATTAAGAGGAATTCACATAAGATAGTCTATATCAAGAATAAAACCTGCAATTGTCTATTATGCTGGTGCGCAATATCATATAATATTTGAACGTGGAGATACTTGTAGCTTGGTATATTCTTAGCTCATGTAGCCTTCTGTCAGGTATGACGCATGTGGCGTAGCACGAGGGCGCCGCCGTTGGTAGCCTTGCATCGTAGCGCGAGCCTGATCCCTGTCGAAATTCTGACGATCCCGCTACAGTCAACTTTTCTTGCCCAAACCACCAAGGAGTCCCGTCCGAATTTCGTGAACGCCATCACGCGTTCGACATACACTAACAAAGTAATATTACTATGGCGGTATGCGAACATCTCAAAATTAGTTTGATATCTTTACTTACTGTCTGAAGGATATCCCCGTTGAGGACGACGCCATGAGTAATCTCCTCCGTCCGCCAGCTATTCGTTCAGCCCTTGGTGTGCTTGATAGGTCGCTCTTCAAAAAGACGGTCAATCTTGCTGCAGCCGCGGTCGCAGACAAGAAGAACATAGCAGCCTGGCGGCAGAAGTTGCAAAGAGACAATACAATTCTGGTTCTTGAGAGGATTGCCACTGTGGTGCCGCACCCAGACCGAACCCTTGCGTCGCAGGGCACGAAATGTCTACTCCTTGATCCAAAAGTGAAAGCCGAAGGTAAAGTTAGAACGAAGGCCCGATTCTACTTGAGTTCAAGGCTTTCTAACAGTGATACTTTGCAGTGCCTGAA
Organism: Hypoxylon crocopeplum; assembly: GCA_022578875.1. NCBI lineage: Eukaryota > Fungi > Ascomycota > Sordariomycetes > Xylariales > Hypoxylaceae > Hypoxylon > Hypoxylon crocopeplum. The sequence continues at coordinate 1,493,972 of MU399554.1, forward strand.
ACATGGACTCCTGTCCTCCAAGACGGTGTTGCCAGTAGGGAAATAGGAGTAGTTTCTTATGACTTGTTGCTGGACTACGACTACTGGTCTTTCGGTAATTGAGCGCTGTTGAATTCTCGAATACAATCTTTTGCGGTACGCTAACTAACCTGTCGTATAGAGGATGTAATGAAGTCGCTGCTACCCCCGGACGTGCGGTTAGAGCGTGACGGCGTCCCCGGAGGCTTCAACCGGGCAGGGCATGTTGCGCACTTGAATCTAAGGGAGGTATTTTCCCCCTACAAAAAGCTGATTGCGGAAGTCTTGGTCGACAAGAACCCATCAGTTAAGACGGTCATCAACAAAACTGCTAACGTGGGAACTGAGTCTGAGTTTCGGACGTTTGGATACGAGGTCCTGCTCGGACCCGACGATCTAAACGTTGAGGCCCGAGAGAATGAATGCATCTTCCGATTCGATTACTCTAAAGTCTACTGGAATAGCAAGCTAGAAGCCGAGCACAGACGATTGATCAACGTTTTCCAGCCGGGTGAAGTTGTATGCGACGTGATGACCGGGATTGGCCCCTTCGCAGTGCCGGCTGGTAAGAAGGGCGTCTTCGTTTGGGCGAACGACTATAACCCGGAGAGCTATCGTTACCTCAACGAAAATATCAAACGGAATAAAGTAAGTGGCAAGCATAGAAAATGCATTCTGTATGTCCTGCTGAATTAACAACACTGTTTTCAGGTCGAGCGGTATGTGCGGCCATACAATCAGGACGGCCGGGTGTTCATTAAAGAAGCTGCCGATCTGGTGTACGCAGCATCCGCCAATGGAGAGTATGCCGTCTCAGGGCCGAATAGAAGGGAGAGACGCAGCCAACACCCCAATTCAAGTGCAACCAAGAAGTCAACACCAACCCCAAGACCTACACGGATTCCCATTCCTCCAACCATTTCTCATTTTGTCATGAATCTCCCTGCATCTGCCATCACCTTCCTACCGCACTACCGTGGTCTGTACGCCGGGCGGGAGCAGCTCTTCGCTCCTCAGACGAGCACAAAACTACCCCTAATTCACGTCCATTGCTTCGCGCCCAAGGCAGACGATGATACGTCGCTTGTAAACATCTGCGAGCGCATATCAGCAGAGATCGGCATCGGGATGAGGGTAGGCGAGGCCGAAAACGCCAACGAGATATCCGTCCTGGAGGTCAGGAATGTGTCACCCAACAAACGCATGTTCTGTGCATCCTTCAGGTTGCCCCCTGAAGTGGCATTTGCCGCCCGAACCTAGTCGGGACGGGATTCGGTCTCATCGCAAGTAAACAGACAGACAGACGGACGGACAGCCCGTTTCAACGGGTTACCGCTTTCGGGCGTTGAGAGGCGCTGGGATATATGCAAGTTCTTGCAGGCCTGTTGCGCCCCAAAGCATGTGAAGATTTCTCGTTGTAGCACTGCAGCGCAAGGGAGCTTCTAGACCTATGTGATTCGCCTGGGGACGGGAAAGGCCGCACCGGTGGAGCAGCTGCATAGTAGGGCACTGCGTAGGGATGCTATAAATGTTGCTTGCTAGCACCAGGTAGGGGGAGATCAACTGCGCCGTGGAACGTTCTAAAGTTCCTATGCATCGCGGATCACTAGGCCCGTCGTGGGATATTATTATCCGCAGCCATCTACAAAATACTCAATTGACGTGTTATGGCGCGTATCGCCTCGGGAAGCGACCCAACCAGCGAGAGAGATGGAAAATCAAGCCTATCTAAACAATATTCCCTTGTCGGAAGAGAGTTACTATATTCTGCCTCTAAGTCGTTGAGAAGAAAGGAAAGGGGAGGGGGAGGGGGGCGGTTGCGATAGCCGAAGAACATTCATGCAGATAAGCTTGCATGATTGCAACTCTGAGTTTGTGTCTCTGGCTGGATTGACGAGGCCCATTGGATGATTGACCAGAGTCTCCGTGAAAGCTGGTTGGCGCTAACTCAGCTTCATGCTTAATACCAGGTATTACTTGCAAGGAAAACCGACGCGACTTGCAGTACCGCAACTTACACAGTATTAGCTTCCTTCGACCTCATAGCGGTAACTATCATCTCGATCATTATCTCTGAGTTTTCATGCATAGTAGATATTACATGATGAATTTTGGAGGATAAAACCATACGGAGCTAATGATGCGTGGTTGTTTGCGTACCTTACTCGCTCGGCCCGATGGGCAGCATCTTCTCAAGGTTCGAGACTCGCCATCGAGTTTAATACTAGGCCGAAGCTCTATATATAATATAATAGGGATGAAGTTAGACATAATGTCCGGTAGCCCGTTCATTATGCTCCGAAACACCGGTGAAGGGCCGTCCCGTCGGGAATTGCACCCACGAGGAGCGGCAGCATATTCAAGGAGGTCTTGCTCCATATGAAAGCGAACGACGAGGACTTACCGGTTCGAACATGCAAGCAGGAAAGTGGAGAAGGCATGCAAGTCCCGGGTTGCAACTCTGCGCCTAGTCTCGTGTCACAATCCACTCGACGCAGAGGAGATGAGAGCCTGAAGCAAGATGATTGCGCGATTGCGCTGTCACCATTGGCAATGGCACTCCCATTGTCCCCTTCATTTGAGAAGATAAGGGGAAGCAATCAGAAGGCTCGGAGACGTCACCGGAGCAACTTTAGGCGTCGGGAACGATCCGTATCCGAATGAATGAGATATCACAAATGACAGTGACGATAACATGACAATACTTCGACGTTACAAGGAGCCAGCAGTATGGTCGGCTAGCTGGTCGGAGATTTTGAACGACTGGGTGAAGACGCCTACCGAATGGTTTTCGAAGCCGTCCCTACCGATAATGCTCCCGCTGTCTATTCAAGGAACAGGGAGGACACACTGCAGAGCATGACGCCGCCTGCACATAATAGTCCGCGTTAGCAAGCAACTGGCCTCGCGAAATAGTGCTTCGGCAAAAGGCAAAAGGCAAAAGCCACAGGATCCGCAGATACGGCTTCGAGATCTAGTTCTGTTTGGTTTCTTATCATGTTCGAGACCATTGTAAGCTCGGGACGGCTCGAGTTCGCGCGTCCACAAGACCCAAGATTGTGTCCTGATTGAGATCTCAAGTTTGGTGCTACCAACGCCGGCGATGTGGTCAGGGATCATAGCTGTTCTCTGTTGTGCTAAATCGCTAAAGCATTCCTAGCTGCCTTGCTAATGTAGGCGCCATAGAATAGCGAGAGACTTTTGCTTAGAAGCAAACTCAACTGTGCGAGCGTCGACATGTATGTAGAGAAGCGGCCAGGTATGTTGCGTTTTCCTTACATATGTAGGTGTTAGGTGGGCATGGATAGGAAGAGCTGAGGCATTAGTTCGTTGCTAGTCTCGACCTATGAAGCGAGGTTAGATCATATAATGGAGAGGCTACAGTCAATTACAGTTAGTGAATCACCAAGTCGTTTGTGTAGAGTTTAGTTGTCGTGTGCATCTCATGCGACGGCTTGAGGTAGAACGTAGCAGTATGCGCAGCTTGTTGATAACTTGGCATGAGGTTACAATCCTCCGTCTCGTTGAAGTGACTTGCCGTATCTACTTGCCAAGCGAAATAGCATGATCGATCGTAGATTGGATTTGCCATCCTAATGTTTGCTGTTGCTCCATGATCGTGAGATGAGAGCATTAAGTCGACGTCATCCGCATCAGATCGGTGTGCAAGGAATCAGAAATCGGTCAAGCTCAGTCGCGCTATAATCCAGTAAGCCTGGCCGATTCCATGGCTCCGTACACCAAGTATGGCAACAGTGCCAAGAGACCCGCGGGGACGGATTGGCTCGTCTTTCGAGTTTCCAATGAGTCGTTAGCATTACTTAGTCAACACTCAGCTTTGGGAATAGATATCATCTGCAGGGGGATCAGCAAACCATAGCGCAGAAAAAGACCCGTCTTGGCCGTATAACACAAGACCGTATGCGGTGCCACTGGCCGTGACACTTGACACGTCTCTTGCAGCACACAAGAAAATATAGTAGCCATGTAGCTATCAAGTCATTAAGAGATCATCAATCTCCGACCGAATGTGGCTGGTCGCAGGCTGCAGGGCTGATATGGATGGAGATGGAGATGGAGACTATTAGGGGTAGAGGATTGCTTGTCGACTCAGGCACTCAGGATATGTACCCATGCTGATATATCCTACCTCTGCTTAATGGCAGCGGTGACGTGTACTCTAATACCATAACGTAAAGTAGGCTCACCAGGGTCAATTTATCGATGTCGACGGTGAAGATCAATCAAAGTTTGACAAATAGAAGAGTGTTAAGTGTCAAAGCCACAGGTCCCTGAAGTCTTACTTCAACGTGGAGGTACGTCACACAAACCACTGCGGGGGTGGAGATTGGCGTTGTGGTACAGGTACAAATGAAAGCATGGGGAGCACGTAGTACAAAAAAGGATATGTTGTGATGGCATGTACTTTATAGAACACCTTAGACATCCGAGGATGGTCTAGTACATGATTATATCTCTTCGTTCATTGGTTTGTTTTTCCTAAAAGCTTCCCCAGGAAAAGGAGCAAAGAGGAAAATTCGGATGAGGAAAGGGGCGAAGACTAAAGTCTCTCCTCATAGGTGGATAGTGTAACGGGCGATCTGTACTCGCTTCTGATGGCTAGGATATCTTACCTATGTAGGTAAGCGAAGAACGTAGTGTCTAAGCAAGTCTTTAGAACTCAGAAAGTCTTTAGGTCGTCGGGTATAAACGTGGAGATAATATCCCCATGGTATCATTGATTAGATATTCTAACTGGCTACAAATAAGGGAGACATGTTCATTTGTCACTTGTTTGAATTAGGACGGATATCCAGGTTTGGGGTTTATGGGTTTTATAGTAAGGGTAAGAAACTGTTATGTAATTTCCTGAAGACGTACCGAATCTCCCGCGTACGGATCTCCTCACATGATTACATCCGTCCCATAAATACATAATAGAAGGCTTGCTCCGAGCATTTACAGAGGTGGTTACTTCTTGCGAGAAACAACGGCACTTATGTTGTTTGTGTTCATCTGCCCACCACTTACACCATCCCCCTGCAACGTTGATAAAATAGGCTTTTCTAGGCCGTCCGGGGAAGATAACCTACATATAGACACCTATCAAGGTACTAAAAGCCGCTGATCGCCTTTCAACCTCGTGCGATTTGCGATTTACAATTCTAGCCATTCTAGTAAACTCTTACTACTTAGACTTGGCGCAACGGCAATGCACTTAAAATACCTGCTATTCTCTGCGAACGCCTATCTGCGTACGTGATTGGGCTTAATGGAATGGTTGAGTCCTGGCAGCCATGGAACTTTCGTTTGCGTCCGTTCGCACCCGAGTTGTCTAGCCGACTTGGTTTTCCGAAAGAAACTTTTTTTCATCTTTAGCTCCTTAAATCAACTAAACGAAGGAGAAAGGTCTTTTAAGAAGAAAAGGACGTTACATAGCAAGATTTAGAAACGCCCCCATCAACAACGGTTTATGGTCTAGCCTCCGTTCCAGCCCATCTTTAATTTTTTTTTTTTCTCCTACCGAAGCGTAAACTGAGACACTCTAGATTCGGCCCATGCATTGGGCATTGAAGAATCCACACTTCCGTCGTTTCTTATTTGGTAAACATTTTTCGAACTCGGCCATTTTTTTGCGGCGGCGTTCTTCAATGGCCACGGCCAAGACAAGCGAGCAAGTCTGACCGCTCACGGGAGGCGGAAAATGACAACCCACTCTCATACATGGCATAGGTACCTAATACTGCAATGCTAAGGAGGTATGGTGTCAACTGCAGTGCTGCGCATATGGGGCTTGCATATGTCGTACTGGAGTATGCAGCTATGTAAGTTCCATGTATGTAGGTATATGTATATGTAGCTTGAGGCACGTCGTAAGTGTATATGTGAGTGTACTATACTTGCATCCAAGTAGCTATCAAGCGAAGTACCTGACCTACCCTACTAGCCTTTATACATACCTCCTATACAAATCCGGTCATCTTTTAAGTACTCCTTTTTGAACTGAATTGCTAGCGTAAACCTCCCTTCCAATGGAAATTCTCTTGTTCGCATTCATTGGCTTCCCCACATCTTCTATTCTAGTTCCGGCGCATAGGTACATATTAGCGGACCTTGGTTGATGTTATCAGCTCTCGTAGTTCGTTAGGTACGCAAGTCGTGCCCCAAACTTCAGGGAAACCCTGGCTATGGTCTGCATGTATGTACGCCCTCACTTTTGCCCATGTTAGGTATGTATGTACACTCCGGCAAAGCTCAAACATACTTGGCAGGGCTAGACGCAATAGAAAGTTCCGATTTTGCGACGGTGATAGGTAATTACCTGCTCATGTATGTATCTTATATACCATAGTGTAAGTGAGGTGTGTACATGTAAGTACCTACTGACTGTACCTATCGGAGACCGCTTTCAAGGTTCTAAAGGTTGCTGCTATATATATGTACATCTAAGTCGAGTGATAATGTATGTCATGGATATACAATGTATATATTATGGAGTATGTACATATGTAAGTTACATACCAGTAAAAATTCAGATACCTAACAGAACCGTTCCTACCTATTATCTAGACTTTATCACTGTGATGAATGAATAATAGAAGGCACCCCCTCTATGGGAACAATCCACCTGGGCCTGCGACGTCGAGTCATCCATGCACGCCCACGACCAGCTTTACTTCGTGACTGGCTGGCCCTGTCGACTATCAACCCCTCAATCCTCCTTGTGCATCCTTGCAACCTTCCGATCTCCCGGAATTCCCACCTTCTTGTACTTGTACCTTCTAGGGCAATTCACTTACTGTACTAACATTTTGCCGCGGATTGTTTTCCATCAATCCAAGTAACCATGAACCACTTATCAAGACAAAATCCCTCCCACACACCCCAGATTCGCCAATCCCGTTCTCTATATACGACTCCTTCTTGACGTCGCCGTTGGTAATACGCATGATCTGAAGTAAACAATTCCATTTTACTACGCTCAGAACGGAGCGACCCCTAATAGAAACTGTATCGGCATCACCGAAATAAGTGCCCTGCCCTAGCTACACCTTACCTTCAACCCGGAAATTCCCCGACTACACGACGACATTTAGGAACCGTTCAGGACAATTGGTATATCGAGCTCGTCGTGAGCGTAATCAGCCGTCCCATTTTAGGTGGCGATACCGTACCTATGAAGGTCGGCGTTAGACCCATCTCGGAGTTGTAAACGTCGGAGGATTTTGGGTTCTTCTCGTGTAGGAGAGAGAGAGAGAAGAATAATATTTCGACATGGCCGTGGTTCTCCCTTCCGAGGATAATGACATCTTTTCCCCGTCGGCTTTGAGGAGATCTCATTCTCAATCGAAATTCATGTCACAACCTACGCAGAGCTTTCATAGCTCGGCTTCGACGTCCAAAATAAACGATGCCTTCCACGACTCATACCACGATGCCTTCCACCATCAACCAGCCCACATAGCGCCTTCTTCCAGCCCGTCCTCCGCTCCATCCTCTCCTCGAACGCTCCAGGCCGAATCTGCTGATCCATCGTATTCTTCTACTCCGGCTACCAACCTGTCTTTAGACGGACAATGCGATGACGACATGCACATTCAGCGCGACGAGGACATCTTCGTACCTGAATTTGACCACAATCCTTATTTCGGCCCACTTGAAGATTTAGAACCACCCCCAAGTCCTCGAACGGGTGATTCATACACCGTATCTCCAACTGACCACGATACGTCAGCAACTACCTCACGTCCAGAGTCACCAGGCAGCTTAGACCGCGCCGAAGATGATACGGCCGTCGAGCATCATCCTACTCAGCATGTTGACTACCTGTCACACGATTGGAGGGAAGAAGATATATGGTCGTCATGGCGATATATTGTCTCCAAGAGAGGGGAATATACCAATGGACCACGGCTTGAAAACGCATCCTGGAGGACATGGATGAAGGCCAAGTATAAGTTAAAAACAGTAACTCCCGAAACCTTGAATTGGTATGTTTTCCCTCAATCTTGCATTTCGAAAATCTTACATGTCTTGTAGGCTGAAGGACTGCGATGTGACTTGGTTATATGGGCCTCTACAGACTCGTCACGGAGAACTGTTCTCCAACGATGTTGACCAAGGGAGCTCGACCCTATCGAGATGCGACTCATTCATCAAGAAGCCTATTCTCAAGAAGAGGAGCATGTCGGAGGTCATGCTCCAACGGTCGCTCTCTTCCTCATCTCTACTGAAGCAGGCCACCGCTGCAGTTCAAGCTCAGCAGAAAGATGGCGGTGCTCGTCCAGGCCGGCCGATATTACACCGCGCCGCCACAGATTATGTTACCTTTCCTTTCTCATCCAGAAGATGGAGTCGCGAGAACACAAGTATTCAGCCTTCCACGGCCTCATCTGGCATTGTTTCACCTTCTTCAGAACGAAAGCATATTCACTTTGACGAGCAGGTCCAGCAGTGCATCGCGGTGGACATCAAAGGTGACGAAGAAGATGAAGACGAGGTAGACCACTGCCGTTGGAGAGATGGCGACGACAGCGACTCTGACGATGGCGCAATAATGATGAAGAAAACAAAGACATCAAAGAAACCTGTCATTCCGCGCAGAAGATCACCAATAAACACACCCAGCGAGAGCAAGACCATTGCGATGTTACCTTCGACAACTTTAAAGTACAGAGAAGATTCTCCAAACCCGGAGACCGCAATGAAGCACAGTACTGGCAGTTTGAAGAGCCCAATCTTATCGCCATCTTCTTCGCAAGAGACGTTAAGACCCTCTAAACAGTCGAGTTCTTTCTTTGTGGGCGACGACGGAGATGAAGACGAAGAGACCAGCTCAACTCCGCTATCGAGCCCAATAGATGGAGCATCACACTTCAAACAGTTTAGTTCGCAACGTTCAGCGTCTACGAATAATTCCGCCGAACCAGCTGGCATGCGTCGGACAGAGAGTGGTATGTTCATGCCATTCGAAGAGGGTGATGTTCAACCTAACGATGGGATCATCGGTCGAGTAATAGACACAGTCAACACCGCCCGGGACATCGCACATGTCATTTGGAACGTTGGTTGGAGGAGGTGATAGAAAACTACGGTTTCGTTGGCGTACGACCTAATAAACCTGCGGTAGCAACAAATCGATGAAAACGTACCGGCGTGGAAATTATGGACGATACTCGGAGTCGTTCTAGTATGAGGTACGAATCTGACCCAAAATTGCATCTTGGGTGCGGTTGATTCGACAAAATTTCGACTTCTTGCCTGACCCTACTTGTCACTCAAAATTGCATTGTCTCTGGTGTCTAGCAGGGTGATGACTAATGCACTAATATTTCGATTACATTACTTTCATGTCAGAGGATCCCAGTTCTTGGGTTGGGACATAGAGGACGATTCACGGAACGGAAACCACGGCATACACGGAGTGATTTCGTTTTCCAGCGGGTTTACGGGGCGTTATCTGCGCATTACCATGATAATTCGATGGTCGGTGGGCTGCAGGGTGCAGCAGGGTCAGCGCATAGAGGGGAAAAGCAATATTACGGGTGCGCGTTACTAGGGCGTACCTCCAAGAGGAACTTTCGGTCACGAGGATCACCTGCTGGCGTTGTACAGCCTCGAGGATCTACAGTGCATTAGGGACATAGTGCTATGAGATGTAGCTAGGGGTATAGCTATTGTGTTAACTGTATTTCTCGGCATAGACGCACAGAAGATACACCGGTTGTTATCTTTGAGGTTCCAAGCCTGACGACCTGCCATATCCGTTAAGGTGTCTGGTACCGTCATGGGTCTTGAGACAAGTTCGCCTAAGCATATGAAGTGAGGCAATAGGCCGGCCACCATATTTGACGATCACGGCGCAGAATACGAGAATCATTCAGGATTCCCGCTCACGAGTCCGCATTTCCGCACGAGTGGTGATAGTGACTTATTGGTTGTTGCCGAGAAGGATTTCGCCGAACTGACATCTAGACAGAAACATACATACAGAATCAGGACGCGCGGCGTCGAATATCGACAGCGATCTCGAGCTTACTTCCAAGATACTATCTTCGCCGATTATTCTCGAATCCTTCCCGGCTGACCGGGCGAGCTGTTAGTCTAGTCTAGTTCACACCGGGCTTCTGGGCAAGGTGATACAGCGTGTAACCGTGGCCGCTTAGGAGCTACATGCAATTTCGTCACGTAATTCCACAGGTAAGATAACGCGTATACACGTACTCGATATCACGAACCTGCTGGGAAGTGAATCAAGATCTCAGCGTAGGTAACGACAACGGCAAGGCTAAGACTTAGACCACACTTCTTGTGTCGTGATGGATTTATAGACTCAAATATTGTATATACCAACATGTACAAAGGGGGTTGACGGCTCATGTACATATACAAAAGAGAGAAGTATATATTCCAAGCATAGACTAAAGGAGAACTCGCTTCCCATATGTTACACCATCGTCTTGCATGTGATGTTGACGAATGTCATACACTCGCCATGTTTACCTCATATCGCAAAGTATTACTACACAGCTAGCTTCTGTCTCAAACCTGCACCACCGCAGCCTCAGCCTCATCACCACCGCCCTCCTTGGGAACGGCAGGAACCTCGCCATCAGTCTTCTTCTCGAGGATGCCGAGGACCTCGACGAGGACCTGGTTAGCATGAACGTTGACGTTCTTCAGCGAGACCTCGTAGACGTCGCCGACGCGCACGTCGGCCATCTTGAGGGCGTCGTTGAGGGCTTCGGAGCGCAGGGTAGCAGGGCGCTCGAACCAGTTGAGCCTGCCGACGGCGGCGCGGCGGCCTTGCACGTGGGTGACGGTGAAGCGGAAGGTGTCGGGGACCTGGGCCTCGCCAAAGCGCCACGCTCGCACCAGGGCTTGCAGGATCCACTGGTCGCCGCCGTCGCCGCCGGACAGCGCGCGAGCCTGCTTCTCGCGCACGCGGATCATGGGCAGCAAGCGGTCCAGCTGCGCGCGGCTGAAGGGCAGGAACGAGTCGTCCTTGTTGCCTATTAGACTTTTCTCGCGGCGGCACTGCTCGACTATGGCCGCCTCGATCTGCCAGTGGACGATCAGGTCGGAGAATCGACGCAGTGGCGAGGTCGCCTTGGTGTACATGGGGACGCCCAGGGTGAAGTGTGGGCCGGCGGTGGTGGTGATCTCGTCGCTGCCTATCAGGGCGCGCAGCTGGCGCCACTGGTTGTCGTCGGGGCGGATCCCCGCCCTGAGCAGGGGGTAGAAGACGTCACGTGTGTACTGCTGGATGTGGGCGGCGTTCTGGACGGCGTGGGGCTGAGACCTGAATGGGATGGGGATTCCTCGGTCGTGGCACCACTTGGCGGCGACCTCGCCAGCCAGCCGCATGGCATTCTCGACTAGGTCGGTTCCAGACCGCTGGGAGTATGTAATGCGAATTGAGGGATCCCCAGCCAAAGATACGAAATTGTCCTTCTCGTGCTGCGGCAGGTGGTCGAAGTAGGCTTGAGCTTGAGGCCGTGGTTGGAAGAAAGGCGTGGCTCCTCTGCTGAGCCGCACTTCCTGGATGGCCTTTCCTAGCTGAGACAGTAATGCTAGCTCACCCTTTTGGTCGCTATTCAAATCATTAGGCCGAGTCATCCGTCTCTCTGCCGGCTTGGGCTTTGGAATAGGTCCCAGACTTATGTCACCTTCTCCAACGACGGGATCTTCTCGACGTTCTTCTATAGCTAAAGCAACATCCTCGCTAGTCATGTACACGACGTCCTCGAGAATTCCAGGAGCGATTTTTTCCCGAAGAACGATACCTTCCTGATTGACTAGTGCACTGAAGGTTAAGCAAGGCCGGCCCGGTGCTAGAGAAAATCTGTCTCGACCGAGACTGTCGGGGAGCATACGCTCGAAGTGACCAGGCAGATATATTGTCTCCGGAACCAGCTCTGCGTATTTAGCGACTGGCGTCTCGGCTTCAATAGAAGAAGCCGGGTCTGCTACATGGATATTAATCCAGTGTCGGTTAGGATCAGAAGTTCGCTCAAGTGATACGGCATCATCGATGTCCACGGTAGCCTCAGAGTCAATGCAGTAAGCAGTGATCCCCTTCCAAACTCTCCTCATATGAGCCATATTATCCCTCTTCAAATGACGATTGAGATTACCGAAGAAAGGTCGGATATAGCCTCCTCCCCGCTTGATCTCGACGCCTGGGAAGCGTATCCTATACCGTGCAGGAATCTCCCAGGATGGTATCCAGCCAACCTCTTGTAGAAACGTCCAACCTGTTGGCGGCGAAAGAGTTTCTGCATCTCGATATCTATCGACAGCTCGCAAGATAGCCGAGCCTAAGCATTGAAGCCGTGAGTAACTGGGGAATTTCTGGTAACTAGCCCATAGTTCCATGAACTGCAAAAGCTCTAGATCGGTAGATGACCAGTGATGTGCGACTGGTGCTTGCGTAGTTCTCGTCGCTGGTCCGATGATACCGCTTTTTGTCCACTGTCGGCTCTTCCGACTGTGATCGATCAATTTGCGAGCATTGTCGACAAAGTTACGCATCGGAGAGGGCTCGCTCTGTTGGCGATTTAGCAGCCGTGTGTCCTTTTCTATGTACTCTCGCACTAGCTGCTCTGTCCTCTGTACGATGCGTACTTCGGACAACGGGCTGATTTCGAAAATATACGACCTCTTGTGTCCAGTCTGCCTGAGTGGACGGAAGAAAACCTCGTCCTGCATTAAAGCCCTGTGTACTGCGTACAAAGCCTCGGGATCAAATTTACCGCCTTTCCGGTAAGATTTGGGAAGTAGTAATTCAGCAATTTCGTGTAGGGTGAGATATCGATGCTTCACCGGATCACCGATAAAGGCGCTAGATGCGTCCAAGGTGCCAGCATTCGCCTGGTAAACAGCCTCGGCATCATGAGCGAAATACAGCATCTTGCGCAGCAGTACGGCTCCTGCCTCCCTCGAAGGATTGTGGCCGAGGTCCTGCAGGGCATTGAGGGTTTCTAACGGCGTTGCGCCAGATGGTAGTTCTTTGATGACAGGCTCGAGTTCAGCCGGCTCTACAAAGCCTTGGACAACGAAGAGCGTTCTGACGCCTAGGCCAGTAAACCATTTGCCGCTACTTGTGTAGTAATGCTCATAGCCGTTGACTCGACCTAAGCAAATGGCCAACATTGGTCGTCTCGACCCGTCAGAGCTACGGGAGCTGGGTTAGTTCTAACTTGAAATATATGAATAGGGGTCGGCCTACTTTAGCTCGACCATATCTCCGGGTTTTAGATTCGCATCATCAGAGCGCAGGTCCCCGAGTTCATCCCCATCAAAGAGTGGTGTGGTAACGTCAAAAGTTGCCATGGTCACATTCTGTGGCCGGGTGTAGTTGTTGGACAACTCGCCCAGATCGGCCATATCGGACAAGATTGTTTTCGTTTCATCTTGGTGTTCCTCGTTCCATATCCGCAGGCGTTCTCGGATGGGAAGCCTCTTTCTCTCTGTCTCTTCGACAGTACGTAGCTGCGCATCTGAATCATCGCCACTTGATGTGGGATGTTGCACGGTCGCTAATGTCTGTTAAAATATATTAGAACCATGGTTCTCAAGTTGGATTATGAAGCGGCTCATCACATACTCTTCTCCACGAGGCGTTGTTAGCTCTTGGCAGCAGCCTTACACTCGATCTTGGAACAACTACATCTGATGTGACCCTTCGAAAGGCACATCTCCAGCATATGTAAGATCTACCCGACGTTTGTAACATCATTTTCCACGAGTTGCAGGTGAAAGAAGGATTTTAAGTACGTATGAAATTCTTGTCTTAGTTGTTCGTGGCAAATTTTGTTGTCGCAACTTTAGATAGAAAGAAGTGGGACCCGCCACATTCTTCTGCCAGCTGTATTATGCTACGTGACGGCTGTCGTCGGTCCATCTATAATACCATTGCCTCCCCCCTATTCTATCAAGTGCATGACCTCTATACCGTTAGAGTCAATTCTACTCTTTCAACTGATAATGGCCAGGCAAAGAAAAGGGAAATTACCGAAAGCATTTCTGTAGAACATTACTTGGACACCTGCTGCTAGTCTTGGCCATCTCAGTCTTTATAATGTCTTGCAATGACATAATTAGGTACCCATGTAGCTCCAAAACGCATCCCCAGATTTTCAACTACGCCTCCCAGTAAGCTGTTAGAATGTGAAAGGAGTTCTTCAAACTCGCCTTCATAGCTCATATATATATACCTATATCATGTCATCATCTTCTCAAAGACTCATGATTGTCTTTGTCCGCCAATTGAGTTCTTCTAACCATCCTCTCGATCTCCTACGTCTAGGTTTAACCTGCCGAATTTGACACTCCTCGTCTAGGTTCATCCCTTGGAAGGATATACATGAGAATATGGCTGTCAAGCACTTAGCAATTCTGGCGCTGGCCAGTAGCGCCTTCGCCCAGATATCATCAATGGATGGTATGGACAGTACCGCGATAACGTCGATCAGCACTTCCATGGCGAGTGAGATCAGCTCAATCTCAATACCAACAGGCTCTTCTATCAGCGCCACTGATGCCATATCGATGGCTACTGATAGCACTTCCGCGACTTCCATACCAACCGAGACAACTACTTCGATGCTAATGGAATCCACCATGTCTAGCCATACCATGACCGACGTATCATCTATGTCCACCGGAACGATGGCAAGCATGCCCACGGGTAGCACTTCTGGCGGCACGATGCCGAATGCTACCGGTGCTGGGCAAACACCCGTGCCAGGAGCTAGTGTTGTGAGCAGTGTTTCAGTGAGTTCTTTTCACTCTTTTATCCTACGTCTTGTGACTAACACTTGGATCAGGTCGGGTTATTCCTCGTCTCTATGGCGCTTACTGCTCTGGCACAGCTCTAAAGGAACCTGCTAGACTCGGATTGTCAGCTGGTGATATAATTATACAAATGTATAGATGGATCCCACGAAATTGACCACTCTCATACAATATTTTCCTACGCCTATACGCCGTCGAGTATACTTGTTTTGGTTAGACGAAGTGAAGTGGTAGAGAGAATCGGAGTCTAAATCATCTTTCGATTTACGAAACAGCGCTTTACAGACCTGGACTTATCCTATAACGGCTACATAGTCTATTGCAGTCATTCTTTAGAGCACTACTCAGAGAGGGAGACAGACAGAGTTTGTTCATACGGATTTTGTTATTCTGTTCTATAACTCGCAGAAAAACATTCACCTCAATATAGTGGCATGACTGGAACTTGAGGTGCATTAGTACTTCAGAATCACAAGCATCAAGTTTTCGGGATCTAAAGTAGCCATGACAGAAGTAATAAACCAATGCTAGTTAATGGAAAGTAACTTGCAAGGAATAATGGGATTGACATTCAACATACCTGAAATCGTGTGCTATTGAAAGCTTGAATAATGGGTATGTGGAGGATTTGCATGATCTGGACCAGTTGGTTTATGATCATCGAAGATTGTTGCCCGATTTACTACGGCTAGGCAAATACGACATAGGCTGATAGAAAACAAGGCTTAGGGAGCTGTCAAGCTGGCAGCCATCCAGCAGTATTTATCATGGAATACGATGTCGGGACCCAATGCCATACGGCATCCACGTGTATAAACACCAACGACTGCCGTGTTAGTTCTCTAGGATAATGAAGGTCTATAGTACGGTACTACGTAGTATGCCTAGAGCCTAGATTTGACCTCTAGCTTGATAACAGGCTAGACTCCAGGTTTGAAAAGGACGGGGACCTATTAACATCAGATTAATCTTGTTCAAGATCCACAGTCCAGCTAGCACTCTATTAAGGGGCTGCTTAGGGCGCAAGGCTCAAGCGTGGTCAAAGATGTTAGTAAATAGCTTACGTAGGATTAACTTCCGTACTGTATGCAATAGGAGAAGGGAAGCTAGAACGTATGTAGGCTATTCCCCAAACCAATGTAACGCGTGCTGGTAAGGGTGTACTACACTATACATGGTCGGTCAAGATCTTACTGTAGAGGGTGCCAGCCCTGTTCTTGTGTGTAGCCAGAATAGATCTCTAGCAGTGTGACTTGCAGGTTCGGTACAGCTTGTGTAGGTGCCGAACAAGATGGACGATCTCATCAGTGATCAGCAAGCGCAAACTTGCTAGCATCTCAGATCGCTCAGCCGTCGATATATGCAAACCATTGTCCAACTTCTTCCCGCTACGACGTAGTAGGAAGTAGTGCGACAACGGTTATTATTCCTTCGGATCGAAATGACGTGGGTTCTGGAAATGTAATTCAAAGCAGAGGAGAATACGAGCCAATCAAGCAACGGGCAACTTCCGAACGAGAAAAGGAGAGTGGTCTGAATTTTTGCCTTTTCCCCATGTTGTCTTGGGTAGTTGACGCGCCTGAATCTATAATAATAATCGTGTACGAGAGTACTTCGTATATCAGGTGGCTCCAAGCAGGCTCTAGGACAGAATAGGTCTAGTCAGGGACGAAATGCAATTTCGCTTAATGATCGGCAATTTCCCAGAGCGTCAAAGGATAGACCGCAAGTCCCCGCTAGAAAAAAGGGTCGCTTTCCAAGAACGGTCGGCCTTGCTCATCCCGACCCCTTTGATTGGCCACAGGTACAAAAACACTTTCTGAATATTCTCTCGATCGGGTCAAGCTCAACTTCTTTGCTTCTGCCCCCTTTACGCATCTTCTTCGATGAATCTTCTCAACCCCGGTGGTGTGGCCACGTCTACGCCTCTCATTTCGATTTCCAACTCCAGATGCATGTCGCTTTTGTTTATGATTCGGAGTTGGACTATTGAAGGGCGAGAGAAAGACACTGTGCCCGTTCCTCCGTTGGAGGATTCCGCAGAGCTGCCAACTGCTACTACGCTAGCTGTCTGTGCAAATAGACCGAGTACTGGACCAAGTATCGGGCAGGCTTCGAACAGGCACCCCTGTTAAGGATCCATCCATCACAGGAACCATTTGCAGAGATGCAGAGGACGGAGAGCAAGGGGACCCAGGATCAGCGGAGCCCAACAGTGCCAGTCCACGCTCCCCATTTGCTCCATGGCCAAAAACAACCAGCAGGTAAAATTGGCGCTGGACAAGCCCATGAAGCCATGGTGCCTTAATAAAATTACCAGGTCTGCCGTTCCCATGATACCCTCCTTTCTTCTTCTCTCTTCCCTTCTCACGAAACGACCCTCTTAATGTCGATGCCGTGACGTTGAAAGCATCTCCCAGCTTTCGTCCTTGTTTTCGTATCCTACCCACCGCTTCACTCATTCAGCGGGCACTCGTTTTCCACGATATCACGAAAATAAACAAATAGCTACCTACATTTAAATTCGCACAGCCGGCTAAGGTCAATTGGAGTTTGGTTCTAAGGAGTTTGAAAAAGAGAGCGGGAATCATGAAGGCAACTTTTGCGGTCGCCGCCGCTGCGGCTCTTGCTGGCGGTGTTAGTGCCGGTAGCATTCACCACCGACACGCCCACGATGCGTTCCGTGCCCTGGAAAAGAAGGGATATGATAACGGCACCTGCGGATGTACCACCATCTACAGCACCTATTATGGTGAAGCCACTCGTATGTGACGAATTGTCTCAGGCGTCCGCTACAGTTATTCCCTAACCATATATCACAGTTTCGTTCCCTCCGGTCCCTCCGACCACTTCGATCCCAATTCCGGTCCCGACCTCAACCTCGACACCCGCGCCAGCGACGGTCACGTCGACTGCTGTTGTCGTCCCAACGCCAATTGCCCAGGTCTGCCCTACCACCGGCGTTTACACCTTCCCCGCCACCACCATCACTCTAACTGAGTCGACTACTGTCTGCGCTCCCTCTACCACCGCCGTCCCCAGCGGTACCCACACCGTCGGCGGTGTTACGACCATTGTCACGACCGCGACTACGGTCACCTGCCCGTACGCCACCGTCTCGACGAGCGAAGGTGTCACCACCAGCATTGTCGCGACCACTACTTACGTCTGCCCGTCCGCTGGTACCTACACTATCGCTCCTACCACCACGACCGTTTCTGAATACACCACCATCACTGTCCCCGTTGTCACTAACTACCCCCCTGGAACTTACACTGCGCCTGAGGTTGTGACGACCATCACTGAGACGAGCACGGTTGTTTACTGCCCATTCAACGTCCCTAGCCCGACCCCCTCGACCACCGCTGTCGTGGTCCCGACGACTTACCCTGTTGCTTCTCCCACCACGGAGAAGGCAACTGTCTACCCAACTTCCACCGCTACCAAGCCCAAGCCTACTGGCACCCTTGGCGGATCAGTTGGTAAGCCATGGGGTATTTCGTACACTCCCTACCAGACCGACGAGCAGGGTGGATGCAAGAGCAAGTCCGAGGTTGAGAAGGATATTGCTGCCATTGCCGGCGCTGGTGTCACCACTGTCCGTGTCTACTCCACTGACTGCGATACCCTTCCCAATGTCGGCAGCGCCTGCGCCAAGCACGGCTTGAAGATGATCCTCGGTATCTTCATTGACGCTCCTGGCTGTGACGCCCACAACCCAAGCGTTGCCGAGCAGATCAGCGCCATCAAGAGCTGGGCTCAGTGGGATATTGTCGACCTTATCTCTGTCGGTAACGAGGCCGTGTTCCACGGTTACTGCCAGCCTTCCGAGCTTGCCAGCCTCATCACCAAGTGCAAGGGCGAATTCAGCGGTTACACCGGAAAGTACACCACTGCTGACACTGTCAACATCTGGCAACAGTCCGACTTCTCTTCTGCTCTCTGCGCTGTTGTTGATGTCGCTGGTGCCAACGCCCACGCTTTCTTCAACACGGAGACTGATGCTTCCCAGGCTGGTCAGTTCGTCAAGAGCCAGCTTGACATCATCGACAGCATCTGCAGCGATGCCCCCGGTATCATTCTCGAGACTGGCTGGCCCTCGGCCGGTGAGGCTTTGGGTCTTGCCGTCCCCGGTGTATCCCAGCAAGCCGAGGCCGTCAAGAGCATTATCAAGGAGTGTGGTGACAAGGCTGTCATGTTCAGCTTGACGTCGGACCAATGGAAGGACCCTAACACTCCTTGCAAGTGCGAGCAGCACTTCGGTCTCTCTACCGCGCTCGGCATCAGCATGTAAAAAGATATCTGAGCTCGTGCATGCTTGCTAACCATAAGCATCATGCTGTACATTGTTACGTCTTTGTCTAAACGATTGCAACACATACGCTCTAGCCACGGAGCAATTCATGGTTGGAGTTTACGTTAGGGGCGGTCGGTTGGGATAACCTTGCTGGGTCTGTGTCCGTAGTTCCCTTTGTGATAAGAACGGTATTGAAGAACGGGCGGGCGGCGCAAGCAAGTCATCATATATCTGAAGCTCGCACAATCTAGGTGCCAGAGTACGAGTACCTCCGGCCTGTCCAAATGTAGGGTCTGATTCATAATGTTGTAATCTACTAGTGTCTATTATTGAATAACGCTGTTTGTTCCTATATTCGTTCGTTATCCACTGCGGGTGATTTTTTGCGTTGGTCTAACTTACCATTCTTGAGTTGTCTTAACCTTTGCAGATTATCTTCAATAGACCATATCTTCACCCCTTTCTCAAGTGCCAGATCAGGTTGGTATCAAATAATGAGTCTTGGAGGAATTGTCTATACGGTATCTCTTCGTCATTTCATATACATCCTCTTAAGTTGTTAATGGACTTCCTGTGTCGCATAAGAGACTTATCTCGACATAGCTCTTGCCTCGATATTTGAAATGGTCACCGGTGTTTTCTATAAGCGATATCTCGGGTTTCATTTTCCTTAAAGACGTTCGTTAGTATATATCTGAAATGTGTCTTTAGTCCGATGAATCCATATATTTCCCATACTCATTTGTCCCTCGACCAGATCTATGTTACTTGTCTTTTACACTCATACTATATCTTGAGCATTACATTACTCCTTCGAGTATATATAGCTAGAAATGTCATAAGGGAAGATGTAGATACATTCGCTGAATGTAAGCGGCTAGAGGAAACATCAATAGACTACGTACTATGATCTCAATTTTCTCTATGAAAAAGGGGGAATGGGTAAATTACTGACAGACTAGGCTCTTCACGTAGCCTTCCGCCTTCGCAATACTTAAACTCAGGTGATCGATTTCACGTTCAAGTGAGTTTCAGTCAATAGGCTAGGGTTATTTAGGGATGCGTATCTTATAGACCAAGATCTATCAAGAAACCTGAGATCGATTACAGAATAGGACTCATAATAATCATAGCTTACTACCCGGGCCAATGTTATATAGCATACTTAGTAATGTCTCGCAATGTCTCGGCCTATACTACTCAAACTACGGAACACGTTATTCAATATCTGGTAGCAAACTCAGACTTCGTTCAGCTATGGCACGATAAGGGGCGAGGCCTAGCTACTCATCGGCATCTAACGGTCTGGGGGAGCGCCCGGCGGCGGGTCCGGTAACAGTCTATTAACGTTGATCACTGCTCCCAACGAATTTGTTGATTTGCCAATCTTCACTGATATGATAGATGAACAAGGTGGATATAGTTATAGGCGGGTACTCTTATTTCAAGAATGGGCCCTGTTAATATTTTAATTCCAATCAGCTCTTAATATCTCTGCCATCTCAGGGCGAGCTTCAGAGCCCCCCAAGGACTCGCACGCAGCCCTAGAGGCTGATTACCACCTAATATTTCTCGCATACAATCTCTTTTGATGGCATGTATGTGCAAGCATACTCTCATAGGCTATACGAGCGTCGTATTCGGTAGTCATCCTATCACGTCGGCGGCAGGTAGTAATGTCTCCAGGGAGCATCCAGCTCTAGTTAACCCCATTGAGCTATGATGTGCTTCTGTGTAAACTAGAGGGATCAGAACAGTCGATATAGTCGCCTCCTAGGCCGAAAGGCATCGCTGAGGCGCCTATGCCGGTGCTCACGAGGTCGAAAAGGCTCTCGGTGGCCGTAATCCCACCGAAGGCAAAATCAGTACTATTCTATGTACGGAGAACTAATAAGATTGGTCTTCGAAGAAGAGAACCTAAACCTAGCATTTAGGATAATGTGGAAGCCAAGCTACGTAGTGAGAGTGAAGGCTTGGAACGATTTGCGGAACCTAAGGTCGAGTAGTGATGGGAAGATTATATTGATAATTAACAGGGCAGACTTTGAAAAGAGAGTATGAACGGCTGGTCAGAAGTTATGGTATTGGTATTGCTAGTTCCACAGGAAGGTTAGAGGTACTATGATTAATTAAATGTTTATCATTCTCGGGGGCTCTTTATTGTAATACGATAATGTTAGTTCTTACCTATGGGTAGAACGTATTAAGTCACTTCGTGATGGTGTCGTTAGTATTGTTATAGGGGTTAGCCTGGGGGGCCGATCTACCCATTGGCTCGATGTACCAACCCTATATGCGATTCTAATGGTCATAATCTAGGGACATGTTTCCTAGCGGATTAGTAACGTCTACCTCGGATAGTAGTATGACTACAAACGTGTGCACTGGCTCATTGACTTGGAGAATTATACGGAGCCTTAATATACTAGGTAGGTATATACTGTAAAATGGGCCGGGCGTTACCTCTGTTGAGGGAGGTATGTTGCATTGTATGTAGTGTCTAGGGTGACATCTCGATATCTCAACAGGAACCTGCTCGACTGGCTATATCATGCTGGAGATACGAATCACTCATAGTTTATAAGATATATTCCGTCTAGTCTTTATGTGCTGAGTTCCTTGGAAAGTCATTTGAACCCATTAGAATACTGCCTACTATCTAAGTAGGTGTGTCATTATTAGAACAGTCGTGTTCCTTTGTACACAATCCTATGTTACACCATGCTTCAACACGCAACACTTGCTTCGCGTCGTTCATTCAACTGGCTTTGAATGTGTGGTATACCCATCAACTGCATACATTCCGCCCAACGCCTTCGTAAGTACGAGATGCCCAAACATTTCGTGATAGCCCATTATCAATCCTGGGCATACCCATGCATGCACTCAACATTGCTAATTCCATATCGTATCATTTAAGCCCCGGGGTCTGACTCTGGTATTTCAAGTGTGTCCTCCGGGTTAGCCTCGACCGGTAACTCGACGTCCTTGACTGGATGTAGCAACATCGGCGGGAGGCACATTCTCCCCTCACCACCACGCATTTGATTAACACTGGTGCCATTCTTACTCTCGTCCACAGTCATCTCGAACTCCTCGCCGCCATCGTTGTTCACCTTTAAGCCGAGCCATCTTCGATACAAGTTCGGCGCGAACCCCGAGTTGTAGAACCACGTGAGACCTATTAGGTTATGTTCACGCTGGCCGAAGACGGAGGTACGTGAGCCTCCAGTAGCACCATTTCTGCCGTTGTTGAGCGTGCGCGCGAACAGCTCGGTAGGCCACTCGCGATCTACATATAGGGGGTGCGGTACGAATACAGCCTTGTAACCATGTTGAAGGGCGACGGTGCCCGGCCACATCTCCGGGAAAGCATGGTGCTTCAAGAAGGCCGTTTCTCGGTGCATCTTCATGAGTAGGCGGCGAGACATGCGTGATGCTGTGATGATCTGGGCCCGACGAGGCGGCATTCCATTACCTTCAGTTGTGTTATAACCGGTGATGTCGTCAGCTAGACCCCAAGTAGTGCCTTCAGGATCAAACATCGGATTAAAGGTGATGTAATCAGCCTCCTCGCCGACTCCCCATACGTATTTGTCCTTCTCGTAGGTTGTCTCTGGCACGGGGTCATCCTCCGGCTCAAACCAGTCTTTGGGATCCTTAGGCCTTTCGGGTCCCCAAATAGGCTTTTCGCCGCGACCGGTCTGCTGTTGCTTGTCGGCACCGGGAATACTATCCCAGATGTTATCGGCACCTGTAGTACCCATTTCACTCTGTACTCGAGTCATCTGCTTGAAATCTTCCCACGTCCCATGTACGGAAGGCAGGTAGAATCGCGCATTTCGTTCCCAGAGGCCCTTTCTCGGCTGCTCCTTGGTCCAGTTCTCCACCTTAGTTAACAGGTCGTAGTAATGGCCAGTATATCGAATATCCATCTCCCACTGCCAGTAGTAGTCATATTCTGGATGTTGGTAGGCGAAGTATTGCATAGCCATCTGCAAGCCACGGTAGACACCATGCACTGGCAAATCCGGGCCGCGAGTGAAGAGATCAAAAATTCCCTGATAAAGTGACAACATCTGGGTTTCCGTCCAGAACGTCACAAGACCCCGGAATTCGAGCGGTGTGGTCTCTTCGATTCGCCGTTGGTACGTAGCTGCATCTGCCCAGATCGGATGTGCAGCATCATTCTTGACCTGAACAAGCAAGTGAACATCATATCGACCACCGGATGCTAGTGCCAATTCGCTGATCAGGGAACGAATGTTCATGACATCCTCTTCCTTCCAGAAATATTCGTCCCAGCATCTGATGACTATGGCGGTCCTTGGCAGCTTTTTCTCAACTGGGTTTGCTTCAGAGGCTGGTTCCGAATTCTTTTCCTTAACAGTTGCGTTGGTTGACTGAAGTGATCTAGCGAGCGGAGTATCGCGCGTTTGAAGGGTTACAGCGGCTGGTCCTTCGCCGATATAGAAACCGTGGGGAGAAGGTTGCTTAGGTTGGATTGCCTTATAGCGAGCGGCATTTGCTTGGTAGCAGCGTCTCTGAGTGTCCGCCCAATTCATCCCGGTCCAGTCGACTCGAGGCACTTTGTCCCAAGTTGACTCGAACCCTTCCTTCTCACCGTGCTCCCCAGTACCTAGACCACCAGACCTAACAGAATATCCGAAGCCATATGGGCCGTATCGGCCATAACGTTCGAAACAAATATCCTCGGGAAGCCCAAGCAGCTCATAAGAGCCGAGCACAGGCTCAGGGAACCCGTTGGGACGCCCCTCATAGTAGCGAATAGGGGGTACGCGCACTTTGTTGGCCTTGTCGAGGAAACACTCCTGAAATTGTTCAGGGGCCACCTGGAAGACACTCTGAGGATATCGGATATACTCCTTGCTGGCGGGCAGGTTTCGCTCCTCAACATCGGGCTTCCAGTTACTGTTGTTGACGTAGGATAACTTGTCCACAGGTGGTTCGCCTTTAGAGCGTGGATACTCGGGGTCGTTCTGAGAGAAGGGGACTAGATTTCTAATACCCCCATAGTATCTCGTAAGGAAAGGGAAAGTCTCCCACGAAGGTGGAGCGGGTGGCGGTCTCTCAATCTTGCCTTCAGCGAGCGCCTTGTTCTCGTTGTGACTTGCTCGGATAAGGGTGAAGATCATTATGAGTATGAAGGAAGTTAAGCCAAAGCAGAGGTATCTAACGACTTTGTTCGGTAGACGGTAGGTGAGGGGTTGGCGGCGAGGGACCGCAAAAGTTCTTTTAGACATCATGGGTGTCGCAGTAGAGACAGAAGCGCTCGTGACTCTTGAGTTGCCTGGGGACGACGAATTATCGGAGTATCCGTCATAGTCGGAGTCGTCATAGGAATCATTTGAATCGCGCTCCTTGCTTGGTGCGTTTAGGTTCTCGTATAGTGGTAATCTGGACTGTCGACCGTCGCGAGAATGCAATGGGTTCCAGGAGCGAAGTCCCATCTTAAGAGGGGCCGAGAGTGCTGTTGACGTTATTAGTACACAATGTTGGCGAAACAGTCTTCCTTAGGATAGTACAAACTTAAACGCCAATTTGACCGAGCTGTTGATTTGTCTTTTTATGCCCGACTTAGGTGATGCTAGTAACGGATTCACGATAAATATGTGATAGTTCGCGAATAGTTTTATTGAGATTTTTACAGAGATTGTTAGAGTTTACAATTGGGATATAGGGGAACTGAACTCCAAATCAAGTTGGGGTTCGTATCGATACGCGACTGGATAACGGTTGTTATGGCAATTCAGGTTTCACCCTCTCAATGGTCGCTTACGACCTATCCCTGCTACTACCCCTGTCGCACAACGGCGACCTGGCAACCGTCCCCAAAGTTTACAAGGAGGTACTTAGATACTATGTACGTCGGACGAAGTAAACTACCGGCCCCCACTTGACGTAACCGCCTTGTCAACGATTGCCAATCAAAGCCTTTTATTCTTTCGGCATAGGGTCACCCAATGATTGCGCAGGTAATATGTCAGGGTTAGCTAAGCATCCTCCAACTGGTGCAACTTCCATCGGCTCGTTGAACCTTTTCTCATCGACAATGGATAATTCGATATTTCTGACATCAGTAAAGTTCTTCAGAGTTCAACAATGCTTTCGCAACTCGAGCTGAAATTAGTGACTAACCTGCTTAATCTCCATATACGCAGACTTTAGCAGCTTCTCGTACTTTTAGAGCTGCCCCTCATAATATCATCCCCTATACTCGCAAGAAGATATCCTCCTTCATCGGGCCCAGCTCTCCCTTTTCTTGACAGCAAATCGTCCACGTGGACAGAAACACTGCAGAGCCAACTGGAACTTGAAGAAAAAAGTGCCCATGGGCCGATGTCCCACACGAAATTTATCGAATGAGCATCGAATGAGTGAAGTTACACTTGCATACGCCTACCTAGGTGCGCTCCCGGCATTCATAGGCGAACCGACTTGCGGCTGCAGTGTCTGTTCGCCGATAGGGTCCCTTCTTCGTGCATCTCCTCCCCCGACTGGGCGACGATATATGTCTGGACGCTTCCGTAAACGCCTCACCTTAGCAATTTCTGGCGATAGTACGTCGTCGCCTCCGACTGCGGGCTTCCACCTGCAGCCGCATTGATGAAAATTGTCACTCTGGACATTATATACTATGCATATCTGCAGGTCCGATCACAAGACGCTACAAACAATACCCATTGTGAAGTCACACACAAAAAATCGCCTTATTACTGTTTGTCCGGATTAGGACTGTCAACTGATGGGTCGATTCGCCCTCTGGCCTAGATCCAATACATCACTTTTTCGTAAAGCCCCGGCCGTGGTTATGTCAGGTTTCATTCTTCAATCCACCCAACTGTGGATCAATTCCTATAACTGTGTGGACTGGCGCTGGGGACGGGCGTGACGTGCGGGAGTCCAAGTGGTCATCCTACTCTATAGTTTGTCTTGGTTTTCCCCAGGTTATCAGGCTCTGCATACCGATCCCGCTGACAGCTGTAGCTAGCCTACCTAGTAGTTACATGAGTCTGTCTAGCTTGCTACCTATCATGTCCTGGCCTCTAGCAGGACGCAGCCAGCCAACCTAGATCTCCAATCTCTTGCCTTCCTCTCTTGTACTCGGAAAGGTATAAATCCCCCTCCTGGACCTGCTGCCCTTCCCCCCCAATTTGTGAACCATACGAGTTGCTTCTTTACTGGGTGCTTTTAGGCTTACGGTTTATTTCTCGGAAACTCTCATCAACCTCCTCACGCAAGTGTTCTTTGGAGAAGACGGACCTCGTCTTACTTATATTTACCCAGCTTGGTCCTTCATCATACTCTGACATCATGTCTACTACACTTACAAGGACTGACACATCGACACACTCTGGCCACCTGGATCTCTACACCAGCCGCGATGGTGACCCTCTGGCTATCAACGTGACCATCAGACAAGACCCTTTGTCCGTGACATTGGACGGGCCTGCTGTCTTCGCTGTTTCCGTGTTGCTCGTCTTTGGCATACATCTACTCAAGCCTTCCATGGTGGCTTTACTCATTGGCGTGAGCACCGGTGTATTGTTCGTACACAATGACTATCAGAACTATTTGAAACTCGGCCCTGGTGGTACACCCGCAACCTTCGCTGGCTACATTCGCATCAACTGGCTTAAACTCTGGGCCTGTCGAGACCCCTTCAACGCTCTCCCCGCGGATCCAGACGTCCAGCCGGCTGCTGGCATCCTGCGTACGAAGCCTCTTCCGTACCGCTGTGGACTACGACCCAAGGTTGTCGGGATAGCACCCCAGCGACAGGTCAACCAATTCGGATCCCGAGAGTCCCACCTCGCTCTACGACGCATTTTGGAGACCCACGGCAAGAGGAACTCGGAGGAAGTGGGACTTGGCACCTCTTGCTTTGAGAAGCACGGCTTGGGACTATTTGCTCGGTACCCTTTCAACAAGACTTGCCAGGGGGAGATCTGTCACGTGCACAATTCGGATTACTCAATGCACTTGAATCTACACCCCGACGACGTGAAAGAGGTTATCGAGAAGGGCTGGGGGCAACGCCACCCCTTGACCAGCCAGTGTCTTCTGAAGATGCCCGTCCCTAAGCAGTTTACGATGGTGTATGCTCCGCGGTCTATGGATGAGCTCAAGGTGGTGTGCCAGATTATCGAGGCGGCAGGTTGGTGGGTTAGCGCAAAGGAGATGAAGCTGGATGTGACGGCAGAGATGTGAAGGGTTACATAGACTTCCGCACACTAGATGACTAGACTCAGAATCTCGCGATACAGAACATGGTGTTGTCCCATGCATGTGAGCTAGAAGTCCAGTGGCTACCGGGACGTATATGTACTTACTGTCTTAAAAACAAAACCGAAAATGCAATCAAATATTATTATTCTATTTTTTTCTGTCCGATGACTACGTATGTGAGCAACGTGGTGTGGACATTTGGTGAAATGCCCCCTTTCATTTCATCTCATAAATCTCATGCAAATCTCGGGAGAATAAACGCCTGCGGCCTCACACAGATAAATGAACCAGACCATACTAGATTTTCGTATCATTCCCTCCTAAATACCGTTCCGAGGGAAACGGAATTTTGTTTTGGGGATCCTCTGGTAGAGCCATGTATAAAAGCTTCGCGTTGGCGGCTGACACACTCGCCTCCCATAATTGTACATTATGACCTTCCCGCACAATTCGTAGTTTGCAAGTATGGCATGATCATTCGCGTGAAGCGCATACATAATACATGGTAGAGAAAAAAGGGGCACCGTTGACCCAATTTTGGTTCGGCGACGCCCGTATCATGGCTCCCCCGAATTACCACCATCCTTCCCTTCATCCCTCGCTGTCATCCGCGTCGATGTCTTCATCCTGCTTCTTGCCCGACTTGCGATAACGCTCGCGGCCGGTAGCAATCGTGGCGCGGACGGTGCGGCCGTCGAATGAGCGGCCGTCCATGAGGTCGACGCAGGCCTCGGCGGCCTCGGGGGTCTTGAACTTGACGCTGGCGATGCCCTCCTCCTCGAGGTCGTACAGCACGACGTTGGTCACGGGACCCAGCTTCGAGCACTCCTCGCGGATGTCCTCCTTGATCTCTAGCATCGCCGCCGGGTCCTCGTCGAGCTCCTTGAGCGTGAACATGTGCCGCAGGACCACCACGCGATCCCGCCGCGCGTTCGTCTCCAGCTGGGCAGCGTAAGGCGTGTCCGGGTCGTCGTCATCCCAGTCTGCGAGCTTCGCGTCGAGTTTCTGCGTCCGCTTGATAATCTTCTGCTTGTCCTGCTCGCGGGTGCGGTCCCGCGGCTTGCCGGCGCCCGTAATGTGATTGCTCCGTTCGTTGTTGTTGGCTTCTTCCGCCTTGCCGTTGCCTTCCCCATCCCCGTTCTTCTCGCCCTCGCGCTCGTAGTTCGTCTTCTTGTAGCTGGAGTCGGCGGCCTGGACGCGCATGCGGCCGCTGGCGAGGCCGGAGGGGGAGAAGCGGAAGTCGGTGTCGTCGAGTAGCATAATGGCCATGTCGACGCTCTGGGGCTTGAAGAAGACGACGAGGGCGTCACCCTTGAAGCTGCCCTTGTCGTCGGTGTATAGCTTAATGCGGGGGCGGCCGCTATCGATCTCCTCCGCAATGACACCGCACTTGCGCGAGAACACCTCGTGCACCTCGTCGACTGTCACGTCCAGCGGCAGGCCCGTGACATATATGGCCGTGTTCTGGCGCGGCTGCGGAGGCTGCTTTTGTCTCTTCTGGGGGCGCTGCTGCTGCTGTTGTCCTCCCGAGTCGTTCGCTTGGCCCTTCTTGCGCTTCTTATTCGGCAGGCTGCTGCTATTGCTATCATCCGGAGTCATGCTGCCGCCGCCGTATGCTGACTGCTGCTGCGCGAGCAGCTCCTCATCCACTACCGGGATCCATCGCTTCAATTGGGCGTCCCACTCGAACTCGGATCCGTCGTCTTGCACAGCAATATACTTCCTGTCGAGCTTAGAAAACGAGATGCGTTCGTCGTGCTCGAATTCTTGAGGGTCGGTGGGGAAATGGAGGCCTGGTGCAGTTTGTATGTCCGCCATTGTGGTTTTGGTGTATTAATTGAATCTAGAACGAGGCATGAAGAGTTTGCGTCAGTGAGGTCGTGAGTAAGATTTCTGCCTAGGATGTTGGTGGTGGTAATACTGAAGGGTACGAATTTCGTTCAACTTGTGTCGCGACTATTCACGGCGAAGGTACCTTCCTCCCCGACCTTCATACCTATGCTTGCAGCTTGCAGGTACTTCATACATGTACGTCAGAGAGATACAGTGCTAAGTTCGCCTAGTACAAGCCACCTTAGACCCTGCATTAACCTACCCTATTAGGGTTAGTTGGCTCTAAACTTTACTAGCCGCATCACGGTCTTTGGTTTTGGGAATTAGGAAGTCTCAAATATGATCCAGTCTAGGACTTCTGAGCTCCAGGTCAACTAGACAGAGGTTAAATATTAGGATTCTATATTTACAGTCTCAACTGGCTGGAAAACGAAGTTGAAGACATGACTGAGCATGCAGCCATGATATTACGTAGGTAGGCCAAGTAGAAAGTCAACGCAAACATCTTTATCCTGGAAATCTTGGTGCTATTTCCTACATACTAATACCAATACCTACGCGTTATACGTACCTAGTCTATCGCGCAATTGCGGCGTGCTTTTGCATATTAACCATATACCCCTACACCAGAACGCCGGATGCGAGATGCAAATATGCTACTAATGGCAAAGGTGGAAGATGAATGAACAAACAAACAAACAAGCAGCACTTGTCCCGCGCGTTGCACATTCATTTCTTGCCTTTCTTCTTCTTAGATCCTCCGCTGGGTGCAGCGGCGGGCGTACTTGAGTCGACCAGCACTCCTTCGTCGTCACTAGCGCTTTTCACGGAGACTTTTGTCGATGAGGCCTCGTCTAACTCCTTCATGAAGTCCTTCTGAATTGCCTCGCGCCGCTTCTCCCACCATTCCTTGTCTGCTGCTGCTCGGCCCTCGATCTCCTCGAGCCGGGTCCGTAGCATCGCGTTGGCCGCAATCTCGTTCGCCGACTGGAAGATGGTTTGCCCCCAACCGGGCGCGAGCGCGTTAGCCTAGGTGAATAGTTAGCATTCGCACTTCGATTAGTTCGGTCGAGCTCTTCGTACTTCTGTTACAACATCTCGCAGTTCTTCCTCGATCTCCTTCTCGGCGCGTACGAATCTCTGGTTTAGATCGTCGCCAACGCTGCCTCTCTGTAACAAGGTATTAAGTGCCTGCTTCGATGTGCGGATCTGGATAATGCGGCGGATGTCCTCAACGGCTCTTCGCAATAGTGCAGCACGGATGACGCTATCTGGGACTTTCGGTGATTTCTCTTGGCCAGGTTCGGGCTCCATGTGAAGGAGAGTCAGATAGATATTGCGCTGAAGGTGCGGCGGAAACCACGGCTCGAGGTTGGCATTTTGTGCTGCAGACGTGTTAGTTTGGACACCAGGTCTGGAGGCCGACAGGGAAATCATACAGGCCTTCCGTTTTCTATAGATGGTAGAAAAGGTGTATAAGGAACCCCCGAGAACGGTAATATACGCGAACGGGAGCGCGAGGCTCATCCAGTCTATATCGAACATCTTGTGGATTGACTCGAGCAGACTGGGAATGTGGAATGTGGAAAGGGGACGTGGGAGAAATTGGTGATGTATGTAATATGTGCCTTTGACGAACTCGGGATCTTGACACTTTTCATGTAGCTCAACCCACATTAAGGTACCTTCGATACATGCATGTACCTGAAACATGGGTTTACTGCATCGAGTCTTAATACATACATATGTACGGTTCGTACATCCATGTACAAATGTCGTACCCAGGAGATGCACGGGACGTACTTAGGTACGTACCTGAGGCATGCCGCTTTTAGCCCGAGTCGCTTTGAGCTATGCCTGTGCACGCCCTGGAAGGCACCGGGGTAGGTACCTCATAATGCTCTGTTAGAAAATATCGCTTTGCATTCAAGCCGTGGTATAGTCTTTAACTATGCATTTCTTATTAAATTATACGCTATTTTAGATCTTCAAATCGAGTAGCTGGATTAATAAGGAACCCATCTAGAAACATCATGTTATAGTGTCCACGCTCATTGTTCCCAATGGGTACAGGTCGAGGTTCATTCGCAAGTCGACTGGTGAAACCTCGAGAGAGCAGTAGACCTGTGATTCTTGCCAATTTTATAGACTCAAGCCGATCTTCTGTTATCCCTCCAACTTCTTGTTCGAAAGTTTTCCAAAAAGCGTCTTCTAATATAGCGTAATCCTCATACCGTGTCCAGCCATCCCGGAGATGAAGTTTTGCCATCAAACCTTGGACCGAATGAAGATTCAGTCCAAAGGGGCATATGTCAGCTTCAGCCCAGTCGATGACGCCAACTAAGTGACAAGATATCTTGTCCACCATGAGATTGCACGTGCCAAAGTCTCGGTGTAAGAGGACTATAGGTAAGGACAAAATAGCATCCATCGAGTTAATACACTTTTGTATAATAGAATGGAAGCGTATTGGTAAGGCAGAGAGTAAGAGCCGCAACTCCTCAGTATATCTCCGACCTAAGTCTTCAAGATAGCCTAAAGTCACCGCCTGGGGTGTCTTCCATGAAAGGGCAAAGAAGCTAAAGACTTAGCAAAACATCCGTAATAGAGACGTGTAGGAGGTTAAAATACCGCGCAACATCTGCAAGCAGATTTGAACGCCAAGCACACATCTCGGGCGAATTCTCAGGATGGCCATGAGCCAAAATGAAGTCCAGATGGGTCATACCCGATACACGACTCATCAGATAGGTATAGACGGGCTCTTTCCCGTCACTCTCCTGTCCTATCTGGCCTTCGAAGGAAACAGACGGCGCCAGTACTCCATAGACTTTGTTGGCCAACGTGGCAGTCTCGATATTGAGCTTTAAGGACTTGAGCCGGAACTGGACAACGAACTCCAAGCCAGCTCCGGCATAGACCGAGTAGCTACAGCAGCCTTGCACCTTGACAGGAACGACACTGCCCCCTACAAGTTCTCTTGCTCGAGCTTCACATGCCGAGCGAGTGGTAGACGTTTTTGTGAAGAAACTTGCAATCTCTGCCTCGGCAGAGTATTCCTGATATATTCCAGTCATCGTGCAATAGATTATGAAATGGACAGACGGCGCTCACTGTTGCGTTGAGTCGGCTTGGCGAGATAAGTT
The DNA here is from genome assembly GCA_022578875.1 of Hypoxylon crocopeplum. Classification (NCBI taxonomy): domain Eukaryota; kingdom Fungi; phylum Ascomycota; class Sordariomycetes; order Xylariales; family Hypoxylaceae; genus Hypoxylon; species Hypoxylon crocopeplum. Next base: position 1,526,315 of record MU399554.1, read on the forward strand.
GATCTCGTCTTTGTGCCTCAGGCAGCCGTAAAACCAGGTAACTCTCATGCAGTGGACCTTCTAGATGTACCAACAGATATCAGAGAACGAGAAACGTACCAGCTAAGTGCATATATCGTTATACCACGAAGGACATTACGGAATGAATGTTAGATCAAGTTGAGATGCAGCACCGCGGACGCACCCAGCATCGCCTATCATAGTCCCAATTAAGTTGAGACCCTATAGCCGCTCAACATCGAGTGAGACTTGATCAGTCGGTAGTTGCGACACTTTACGAAGTCAGAATAAACAATTGCCTACCGACTTATAAACTTAGGCACATGAATGATAGCAGGGAGCAATGGGCCTAGTCAGAGCAGTGAGCGCGCTAATCCCAATCCGGTACCAGCGCTTTCACCGCCTTGCCTAGCTCCATGTACCTATAATTTTTTCAAACTTTCAATCCGGCAGAATTTCTCCCGTCTCTAATATTATTAGCATAGGCGGGTCCCCTACTCGACAATCTTTCGCGCGGCCTTCAACCCAACCATATAGACCATGTCGGCGCCAAAATCAGAGTTCCTCAGGTTCACAGGCCACAAATCCTTCGCGCAGCGCCTGGTGCTCTCGACGCTTACGGGTCGTCCTATACACGTCTCCAAGATCCGCGCAAACTCCCCCACCAATCCTGGTCTCGCCCCGCATGAGGTCTCGCTGCTTCGCCTGCTCGAAGCCGTCACCAATGGCAGTTCCATGCAGATATCGTACACCGGTACAACCATAACATATCAACCCGGATTAATCACCGGTGCCATACCTGGCTTCGGCGCCTCGGACGATGACATCCTCGAACACCAGCTACCCGCTACTTGCTCGCGGGGCGTGACATACTTCCTGCTACCTCTTTGCCTCCTTGCCCCCTTCGCCAAGTCGCACATGAATGTCCGGTTTACAGGCCCGGGCGTCATCACATCAGCCACCGAGACGGGCGATCTTTCGGTGGACTCATTCCGTACGGCCATTCTTCCACTATACAACCTCTTCGGCATCTCCGCGGCGCGAATCGAGCTACGAGTTCTGCAGAGGTCGTGCGCGGGTCCTCATGGTAGCGGTGGCGCGGGGGTCGTCGAACTCAGATTCGCGAGCCAGGTGCGGTTACCGAAGACATTGCATCTGAACAGGAACCCTGGACGGATAAAACGAATACGAGGTGTTGCGTATTCGACGGGTGTGTCGGCGTCTAATAATGCTCGCATGATACATTCTGCGCGAGAGGTGCTTAACCCTCTCGTGGCGGATATACACGTAGCAGCGCAATACGACCAGGCACCTTTAGTTCCGGACGCGGCAGAAAAGTCTGGGAGCAAGAAGAGGATGGGTATCGGCTTTGGGCTGAGTCTGGTTGCAGAGTCCAGCGCCGTAGGCGTACTATACTCTGCAGACGTCGTGGTACCGCCTAAAGGAGGTGTGATTCCGGAAGAGGTTGGGAAGAGATGCGCATACCAGCTACTAGAGACCATAAACCTAGGAGGGTGTGTTAGCGGACCAGCGACGGGAACTGTCTTAACATTAATGGCCATGGGATCTGAAGACGTGGGACGTTTACGACTTGGCAGAGACGTCGTGGGCACAGAAGAAGCCATAGGACTCGCACGGGATCTTAAGAAATTCGGGGCTAGTAGCTGGGGACTGCGGGACGTCAACGACGACGACACGGGCGACATCATAGTGTCGGTCAAGGGGACTGGGGTCGGCAACGTAGGCAGGAAGATTGCGTAATCGAATGATATCCTTTACATTTATACAATGGTTCTTTGGTCTCTATCTCATGGTTGCCTCGGCTGTACCGCTGCTAATCTCGCTCTCCTCTGCGCTGCCAAGGCTGCTAGCGTCGCGTTATATCCTACATTTTGTATCGCATAAGCAGCCGCGCTTTCAGGTGAGTTCGCCCGGTTTTGCCAGGCTGTCCGAAGCGACTGTCGAACATTGAAGCTGGCCAGAACAGCGTTTCCAGATCTCAAGGTGTCAGTTAGACCCTCGAGATCACTCGCAGGAGCACTCGTTCGTCTCAGTAGGCCAGTCCTCTCTTCTGCGCTGTCTTGATCGCGATTACTATCCTGACGCCCTAGTGGTTGCAACTCAATGTCTTGGGTTTCGTCCACCATAGGCGCATCTCGTAAAACCCCACGCTCTTCCGCGTCGTGATCCTGACCAGTAGTGGCTTCGGCCGTAGTGCCCTCGGGGTTATCGATTTGTCTTATCGGCTTCACCACCTTACGTACTCTTTCCTTCTCCATATTCACCGTTAGCATAAAGCACTGTAACCCGAGTACCACGAGATCCAATAGAAGGAGGGTTAATTTGGACGAAGGCGCTTTCTGTCCGACGAAGTCGAATAGTATGCCGCCGTGGAGGTAGCCTCGGGAGGCTTCGCCAGCGCTGGGGAGCGCGGTTATCAGATGCATCAGTATGCACAGGAAGTTCGGGCCGACGATGGCGGAAACGTGATAATTGGGTATAATCAGAATGGTTTCCTCGGCCTTGGGACTTATGAACAGGGTTTGGGATACCCATCGTATCATCAGTCGGAAGAAGGAACAGCTAGAAGGGGGTGCTAGTCAGTAATGTTCTCTTGTGCGCGTGATCGTACAGATCTCATAGGGAAGAGCCGTCGTACTCCATGTAGTATAGCGCACATAACTCGGCATAGACCAGAGTATCTAAGCTAACGCTGAGGTGAATCATGAATTGCAGCTTCTTCTTAAGGCCCTCCTTTGCCGCCTGCGAGAGGGATGGGGTTTGTGCCGTGGCGCTTCCATCGTGGTCTTGCTCGGACGGGGCGGGCTGTACTGGGCCGTCGGCGTTGTCCTCTTGACGATCGTGGGAAGTACGATGAGGGTCCGCCGGCGTGGTCGGGGTGGAAACATTGTTCATAGCTCCACCTCAATCGACGTGAGAAGCCACCGGATGGACTGTATCTTTACATGCTGTGAGGCCGTCATAAAGTTATAGACGAGTTGTTGCCTATTGCGCAATTCGCCGAGGTCGATGGATGCGACAAGGCAGGGTAAGGGTAAGGAGGTACTTGCGGCGTTGATTGTCAGGCGACAAGAACGGAAGCTTGAGCTGGAACAACGTTGGGGCTAGCTGAGTTACCTAACCACATGCAGGTAGCGTACAGTATTTGGAGTTGCAGTTACGGTGTAATATACGGTACAAACCTTCGCTAATTGATCTGAGTTTTGTGTATTATTCTTTACATTTTCAGAGGTCGACTAGGATGTTGTACTGGCTTGTATTTTATAGAACTTAATATATATTCAATCGTGTTACATTGTATATATGACCAAGGATACGGTATTATGATACCTTTTGATATTCTTAATCTGATACATGAGACCAAGTTCATCTCTTCGCCGCCTTCGCAGCCTCCAACGCCCCAACCACGGCAAATGATACGATGGGAGTAATGATATATGAGAGCTGTAGTGGTAAGCGTAACGTCTTACAATAGCTCTGGGATTCTTACCGTGAGGAATTTGGCTATAGACATTCGTATCTTCTCATTCGCCCCGCTAACATCTGCTAAGGCAAGGACCTTCATGGCAGTAGGGCCTATCGGCATCATCATCAGAGCCCACCACAGCATAGGGTCGTCGGTAAGAATATGAGTGTGAGCTGCCAGAGCCCAGATAAGAGGAATGCTGATGCTGTAGCGTTCGATTCAGTATAGTTCATATCAGCCCTTGTCCTGGAACTTACGCTGGCCAGAGTATGAATCTCACGAAGACTACAGAAAGAACGGTGTTCAGAGGCAGTTTACCTGCCTCCTCGCCCTCTTTCATGAGTCGCAAGCTCAAACTCAGTTTGACGCCGACAACAATAACTTGGAGAGACACAAAGAGCTCCCCGACGTTTTTCAGACTAGAGGTGAGCCACTATGTACACGTTAATATCTCATTCTTCTAACATTTAAGCCTAATTATTTTCCAAAATAATGGGATTGCATGAGAAGGGACATAGATTAGAATCATCCCTTAATGAGTCACCAATCAAGTGACCTCATTAAAGAAAGCACTCGGGCATAACACATAGCTCGTAAGAAGATGTCGGGCCTCGATGCGGGATATCTTTATACGCACCGCATTGAAATAACCGCCCTCAGTCATGCCATTGAAGAATATTCGGTGTAAGGGCGGTGAAAGACCTATGATAGCGCCAATAGCCGCGCCGATGAATGGTGGGTTGAGCAATGTTCCGATAGCTGCGAGAGACTTTTGAACAAGTTTCGGACTAGAGTAGAAGTAGCTTCGTAATACTGCAGTTAGGTCATGTCCCATCCTACGCTCCCAATGCACAACCTTGCTGGGGAGAAGGGATGTGCGTTCGTCAGGGTTACTCGAATCATCGCCCTCATCGGTGTCTCCGCTCTGCTGCTGTCCTTCGTTTTCTCTCTGCCCATCCTCGGGAGACTCTTGGCTTTCGACATCTGTCGAACTGTCTTCCTCAGATGATTGTTGCTTGCCTAATATCCACTTTGCACCTTGGCTGAAAGTTATGGTATTGTTAACAACTGAACAGGCAAGAAAGTACGTGCGCGCTCGCTCGATTCCGTCGGATGCTTCGCCAGAACCAACCAGAGTAGCTAGTACTCCGGTTGTCTCTAACGCCTGAAGCAATAGCAAAGGCAGCGATTCCGTGTTATTAAAAGCGATCGCTGGGACTGCCCATTTCGGTAGACGGAAGAAGGCCACTGCCGCTTTCCCAATGCCGATAGAAGTAAGGGTGAAAATGGTAGCCCAGACTTAGATGAATGGGTTGATAGCGTTAGTGATATAGTTGGAAGGTAACTGACCTTAGACGCTAAAGAGATAGACATACCGACGATGGGAACATAACGCACTGCTGTATCAAGGTGTAACTCAGACCCCAATTTCACGATCATCAAGCAAGGCAAGAGCACGTTGACGCAGAGGCGTGAGACTTGTTCGGCAGCCTGCGTTGTGACCAAACCGAACTGAGCTGCAGCAACGCCGCATCCGATGGTCAGCAAGACCGACAACGATGCTTGTACAGCGCCTAGGAAAGAGATAAGTATCTCAGAGGCCATCTTGGAACAGTTTGTTCAGTACGAAACATCCATTGGCACTTTGAAGATCATGACTTATAGGTATGTAATCCTATAAGTTGGATGTTACTTAAACATATTTCTGAATTTGACTAGCTGATCTACTAGTTGGCTGACGACGTCATTATCGTTGAGCTGCCCTACGTACCTGGTGCTTTGCTAAAAGGGGAAGTAGGGCACGCACGTACGTAATTGAAGGGAATGAACTCTAACGTAAAGTACCGTACCCCGACAGATCGGATCCGCCAAGAGATGGCCCCTCATGCCTCCGGAAATCGCAGTAAATCTTTTTTAGCGGAACCTAAACTGCCGCTTTAAGACGGAGCCGCAGTCTTTCTTGTTATAAAGGCTATAACCTGCTTAAGAGCTATAGAATGGCTGTGATAGTTCTTATACTTGCTTGTATACATCTGTTATAAATCTACAAATATTTGCAACCTATATTTACCCCCTAACATCCTATAGCGCGGTTGTCAAAGAGTAAAGCGGCGACGATACTAACCCTATCACGTCTTAGCCTCTTCTCGCAACTTGTCTTTGGAGCCAACCCTTGGTGTTTTTATTTTATTTTTCATTCCTTATCGGCTTATCAACGCTGGGGTAAGTCCCATGCCCTGAAATTTATTAACGTGGGCACCGAACCGGACCTACCAAGACATTGTCTTTGAAGTCCAGGTATATTGAAGACTCAAGAGTGTCGAGAACGGTTTTCTAGGAGCTCAATTGACTTCAACTGGGAGCAGGGAGCCCCAAAATCTGGTCTTGTGAGGCCTTCCTCTTCGAAACCTCGTTGCATTCCAGCTCCAAGCTATAGCTATTCATGGCTCTGTCCATCAAGCTTGCAGGGCGGGCGCCTGTCCTGCTGCGACATGGTCGACGACTCCCTATAACTCGAAGACAGCTCACAACAACGAGCCTCCGAGGCCCTTCTCAGCTTCTTGCTTCGACACGAAAGGCTGGTTGTATACAGGAAAGGAATTTCTCTGTCACCGCCCTTTGCTCTGCTGGTAGTGTTGCTACCGCTCAAGAGGCTCCAAATCCGAAGGCGTACTTGGAGAGCGGCGTGATAAAACCAAGAGATGTTGTGGACGTCAAGAAGGTGCTGGTTATTGGCAGTGGCGGTTTAGCAATTGGGCAGGCTGGAGAGTTTGACTACTCAGGTTGGTGCTATAGAGCCGCCCTTCATAGGCCTAGCGGTGAAGGGTGACTCATAACCTAGTTGAGTCCAACCGGTACTAACATCCACGTTTGCATAGGCTCGCAAGCACTGAAGGCTCTCAAGGAGGCTGGCGTGGCCTCTGTGCTCATAAATCCAAACATCGCCACTATTCAAACCAACCATGTCCTCGCTGACGAAGTCTACTACCTTCCCGTCACACCGGAGTACGTGTCCTACGTTATTGAGAGGGAGCGACCCGATGGCATATTCTTGTCATTTGGTGGCCAGACCGCGCTGAATTTGGGTGTGCAAATGCAGCGCATGGGATTATTAGAGAGATACGGCGTCAAGGTCCTCGGCACGAGCGTACACACTCTGGAGCTGAGTGAGGACAGAGATCTCTTTGCCAAGGCCCTTAATGAGATTGACATTCCAATCGCTAAGTCAATTGCTGTCGGCACTGTTGACGATGCTCTTGATGCTGCTACCAAGGTCGGGTATCCCATTATCGTTCGCGCCGCATATGCGCTAGGAGGTCTTGGTTCCGGTTTTGCCAATAATGAGGAGGAGCTTCGCAACATGGCCGCTCGATCCTTGACCCTTTCGCCGCAGATCCTTGTCGAGAAGTCGCTAAAGGGTTGGAAGGAGGTTGAATACGAGGTTGTCCGCGATGCGAACAACAACTGTATCACCGTCTGCAACATGGAGAATTTCGACCCCTTGGGAACCCACACAGGTGACTCTATTGTCGTCGCGCCCAGTCAGACTCTTAGCGATGAAGAGTACCATATGCTTCGTTCCGCCGCCATCAAAATCGTTCGTCACCTTGGAGTTGTTGGCGAGTGTAACGTCCAGTATGCTCTTCAGCCAGACGGTCTCGACTACAGGGTAATTGAGGTCAATGCTCGTCTTTCCCGTTCGTCAGCTCTCGCCTCTAAAGCGACCGGATATCCTCTAGCTTATACTGCGGCTAAGATCGGTCTTGGCCACAGTCTCCCTGAGCTGCCAAACGCCGTTACGAAAACTACCACTGCCAACTTCGAACCCTCCCTCGACTACATTGTGACGAAGATACCTCGTTGGGACTTATCTAAGTTCCAGCACGTGAAGCGTGACATCGGAAGCGCCATGAAATCTGTCGGCGAGGTGATGGCTATTGGGCGCACTTTTGAAGAGTCGTTCCAGAAAGCTATTCGTCAAGTCGACCCTAAGTTTGTTGGATTCCAGGGCGACAAATTTGACGACCTAGACTATGAGCTTTCGCACCCAACAGATCGTCGATGGCTAGCAGTTGGGCAGGCAATGCTGCACGAGGGTTATACTGTCGACAGAATCCACGATCTAAGCAAGATTGACAAATGGTTCTTGTATAAGCTTCAGAATCTCGTCAACTGCACCAAGGAGATGGAAGCTGTCGGTAGCTTGGATGGCTTAAAACGGGATCTCATCCTCAAGGCTAAGAAGATGGGTTTCTCCGACAAGCAGATTGCGAACGCGGTCAAGAGCAATGAAGACGCTGTTCGTGCTCTCCGACTACGTATGGGTATTCGGCCTTGGGTTAAGAAGATTGACACTTTGGCCGCCGAGTTCCCAGCAGACACTAACTACCTATATACCACTTACAACGCTAGCTCTCACGATATCACCTTTGAAGATAGAGGTACCGTGATCCTCGGCAGTGGTGTATATAGGATTGGCAGCTCGGTCGAGTTCGACTGGTGTGCTGTTAGCGCTACCCTTGCCCTGAGAAACATGGGCGAAAAGACTGTCATGATCAACGTAAGTCGAACTTGACTCTTCTACTTTCTTAAATACTTGCTAACATGTCTTTTAACACTAAGTTCAACCCGGAGACTTACAGCACTGACTTCGATACCGCTGACAAGCTGTACTTTGAAGAGCTCAGTTACGAGAGGGTGATGGATATCTACGAGCTTGAGAATGCGTCTGGTGTGGTTGTGTCTGTTGGCGGCCAGCTTCCACAGAATATTGCACTGCGTCTCCAGGAGACAGGCAAGGCGAATGTATTGGGTACCGACCCTAAGGATATCGACAAGGCTGAGGACCGGCAAAAGTTCTCGGAGATCCTGGATAGCATCGGAGTTGACCAACCCGCCTGGAAGGAGCTTACCTCTGTCGCTGAGGCTGAGAAGTTTGCCGAACAGGTTGGCTACCCTGTCTTGGTTCGTCCGAGTTACGTCCTTTCAGGTGCTGCCATGACGGTCATTCGAAGCAAGGAAGATCTAAAGGACAAGCTGGAGGCTGCGAGCAACGTCTCACCTGACCACCCTGTAGTGATAACGAAATTCATCGAGGGCGCGCAAGAGATCGATGTCGACGGTGTTGCCCACCAAGGTAACTTGATCCTCCACGCCATTAGCGAGCACGTCGAACATGCTGGTGTTCACTCTGGCGATGCCACGCTAGTTCTCCCTCCGGTAAACTTGGACGACAGAACCATGGAGCGACTAAAGGAAATTGCCCAGAAGGTTGCCAAAGCCTGGAGCATTGCGGGGCCGTTCAACATGCAAATCATCAAAGCTGACAATCCCGATGGCGGAGAGCCAGCACTCAAGGTCATTGAGTGTAACCTCCGGGCGTCTCGATCTTTCCCCTTTGTCAGCAAGGTCCTCGGCACTAATTTCATTGACGTCGCAACCAAAGCGCTCGTTGGCAAAGACGTTCCTGATCCTACCGATCTCATGGCTGTCAAGAGAGACTACCTTGCTGCCAAGGTCCCTCAATTCTCATGGACTCGTCTCGCTGGTGCCGATCCGTTCTTGGGCGTCGAAATGTCTAGCACGGGAGAGATGGCCTGTTTCGGTAAGGATCTTGTTGAGGCGTATTGGACGTCTGTTCAGTCGGCCATGAACTTCCGCGTACCTGAGCCTGGTGAGGGTATCCTCTTCGGCGGCGAGACCTCTAAGCCGTGGCTCACCAAGGTCGCTGACTACCTTTCGCCCCTTGGCTACAAGTTCTACGCCGCCGGAGAGGACGTCAAGCAGTTCCTCGAGTCAACTACTAAGAATAACGATACCGTGGAAGTTATCGAGTTCCCTAAGGAAGATAAGCGGGCTCTCCGAGAGGTCTTCCAGAAGTACGATATCCGGGGTGTCTTCAACCTGGCCCTGGCTAGGGGCAAGACCACCACGGATGTCGACTACGTGATGCGACGTAACGCCGTCGACTTCGGCGTCCCCCTGTTCATGGAGCCACAAGTAAGAAATCTCCGATTATAGTAAACACTTTCTACATATACGCTAACCTAATTTCCAGACTGCGATGCTCTTTGCCCAATGTATGAGCGAAAAACTGCCTAGGAAGGAAGGCATCCCGTCCGAGGTCCGTCGGTGGTCCGAGTTCCTCGGCGGCAAGCCATTGTAGAGTACCATATACCCGGTTCTATTTTACACATCTTCCATATTTCTGCAATCTAAACCAAAAGTTTGTCTTTCTCAAATCATAGGCGTTCAGTCAGGATCTACTCAAAAAATATCGGAGGCGGGCGGGCGGCAGTGGGAGGAGGCGATGAATAATGTACCTATCTTTCCACGAAAATGGGGGCTTTTCCCCGGTGCAACAAAATGAAAAGGGAGCTATTTGTCTTACGCTGTTGCTATTTGTAGAGTGACCTAACAGAACACTTACCAACAGCTACCCACCAGTTTTACTAGTGATCTTGCTACATCTACTTCCGCTTCACCATTTCTCAGAACTTTTTATCTTCTCCGTTACCATTAACGATGAAAGAAGTTGACTTAACATAAATTTATTCCTTTTCAAAAAGGCCATTTCAAGTATATAAGAGTCGTATAAGCTACCTACTACTATTTATCTAAAACTTCGAATCTATATTAAAAGCAACAGGACAGAAGTAGATGTGACGAGATCAGTAGTATAATTGGGTAGTAGGTAGCCATTGGTAGATATTCTAAGCAGCACTCCGCAGAGCAATACCAGACGTACGGTATGAGCTATACTAAAAACTTACAGTAAGTTGCGATGAGAGCATAGTACACACCTGAAAAGGATGTGATAGGTATTCCGTAAGCAACTTCATGTCATTATTACCTATACGTGGCTAATTTATTTGTCTTTTATTAATCAGCGTTGATAGCGACTCACTACAGATGGGGAGTAGGTGACTTAGGTATGCTACCTACTGCTGATCCCCTCTCACGCCTTATGTACGGACACCTGGCCGTTCTTCCTACGCCGGCGAAGTACCCTCAGAGCCGGACGCACCATGCCTTTCTACGTCCCGCCTGATATATTTGCCGCTATCGCCGAAAGGACAAATCCTAACCCAACCCACTGCGTGTTAGGCCGTCGGCAACTTTGCACCGAATGGAAAATGAAAGCTATACTGCACTCTACGCTGGTCCATGTTTCATGATCCCTTCCGTCTCATAGTTCCTCGTACTTGGCACGATCGAAGACGGGTCGGTTATCGTGTCGCTCGTTCAGCCTAACGGCAGCAAGACGCTTAGTAAGCGGTTCACCGGATTTAGTAGAAGCGGCAGTAGCAGTAGCAGACGATGATGAGGCCGAGGAGGCTTGACTGCCAGCTTGGCCCCCTTCACCACTTGAACTATGAGGGCGCTTTCTTTTGGGGAGTTGGAGTTTCTCACCAGTCGATTGTAGAATGGCTTCCAGAGTTTGCCAACCAGGCATAGAAAAGAGTTGGTACGTGTCAGCGAGATCATGCGTCGTCGCTGCTCGGCAAAGGAGTGCCTCCTCGTCCTATGAATTTGTTAGTCTACCAAGGCCAAAAGAGGAGGGGAGGGCGGGTGTGTGAAAGCTATCAAGCCTTACCTTGGATAGCACTTCCATGCCGTGGATGAAGTTGAGAAGGTGGAAATCCGAGAGGGATCCAAGCTGGTTGCCGCCGCTGGTATCAAGGGCCTTAGCAACCGACGTAGGTTGCTGGCTCTCACCCATGACCTCGCGGTTCTCGATGGGGAAGCTGGGAGTGTTGAACAAGGGTTTCGGTTGTGCAGGGAACCCGTGCGTCAATGTGACAAACAGATACTCAACCGGGAAGGATGGTTTGGCATTTTCTTGCACGTTTGCACCATACTCGTTGATTTTCCGAAAGAATACCTCGGGAATATATCGTGTTCGGCTTGTGGAGCCGTCATCTTCCTCCTCTTCTCGCACGAGCATGACATTGGGATCGGCCGATGGCTCGATGAGGTCTGCTCTCACCATTTCTACGGCGTCATTAGAGACCTGATAGGATGAGATTGCGATCTGACCAGATTCGTCGCCTGAGATGATACATGTGACAAAGTTAGAGCCAAACCTGCCCGTATCGCTCCACTTGGTAGGCTTGGGATGTTGGGCTTGTAGACGCGCCGCGAAGCAAACCTCTAGAGATGAGAGGTAGTACGAGTCGGCATGCCGCTTGCAGATGACCTTTCCGTCGCCAGTACCTGCATCAAGTAAGTCTGTGAAGATGACGCCGACCTGCACAAGCCCGCATAACTTGGCAATTTCATTCACGGCAGCCTCATTCTCCCACGGGTTTAGCGACACTCCGTCGACTTCGTCAACTTGCGGGACCTCGTAGATAGCCTCGACGATCGCTTTAATACCAAGAGGCACCTCGGAATACTCTTCGTAGCGACCGTACAAGTAGCCGATCCGTTGGGAACCAGTCTTTCGCCACGTGTCGATAAAGGAGTTGACGAACTCGAACTCGGCGAACTCGACGTGATCAACCATACGGAAGGTCTGCGGCTGGAGGGTAATGGCGCTAGGCTGGCACTTTGTGCAAATACCTTCAGGCCATTGTGGATGGCCTGAAGGGCAATCTCTCTTGACTCTGAAATACGGCTCCTTCAGTGGTGGGATGAATGAACTTCCCAGCTCGGGTTTGTTGGTTGCTGAGTTGATCTTTCGGAGGTACGAGTGGAATGAAAGGTACTTGATCTTCTTGTCGGCGAGGTATTGGGGGTTGAAAGGGTCGAGGGGCATGCAGTAGTCGCACATGCCTTTGGGGCCGTGCTTGCACATGCGATCTCGACTTCGGGGGATCTTCCCATCTTGTCTGTCTAATCGGTCGTCTAGGCGCGACTGCTTCACCACCTCCCAAGGGTTCTTGATGACTTGTGACGGGGATGTTAGCGGCGGCGGGTCGACCGGCAGGTCCTCTGTTGGTAAGATAGGCTTCCCGTTCAGTCTATTCGTAGATGAAATGGTAGTTGACGACGCAGGCGCGCCATTTGCGTGGCCGTTGGCGACGTCCTGATGTTTGTAGTTGATGAAGATCAAATCTCCGTGGCTGCGCAACACATTAGCATATCTGAAGCTTTCTTAGGATCCTAGTGGAAGCACAGTACTTCAGTCCTATCTGAGACAACTTGTACTTGGCAATATCCTTTAGTAGCTTGGAGTCTTTGGCTTGGGGATCCGGAGACATAGAGATAGTATTTGGGTCGACAGTTGGTGGTAATTGCGCCACGAGCTACGCTTCAAGTTAGAGACGGTTGCTTGACCGAAGTTGCAATAACAGCACATACCAAGCGACCAAGCTCCGCGAAAGAGTCGGTCTTCTCGATGTTGATCCGGATCATGCCATCCGGCGCTCGCAGTCGTAACAACATGGCGACGTTCTTGGGTATCTCACGATGTAGCAGTACTATGATGGAAAAGGAACGAGTTGAAATTAGACTTGACTTATGGGATATAAGTTATATGCAATCTTCAAAGGTTAGATCTGAGGCCATGAAGTTTACGAAAGGTAAAAGTGACAAGGGAAGGCTCAGTGGCGGAGAAGAGTGAAGAAGATATCGGATTGTGATAGATGTTTTAATTGAATGACAATTGCGGTACAGTCTCCGCGGATGTCAGGCTGCACTGACGGCTGATGACGCGCGCTTTAAGCTTGGGCCTAGCCTGAGCCTAATTTATGCACCCGATTAAGCACAGCGTGCCTATCGATAATGACCCACGTACTTCCACGTACCAAACGGGCTGATTTAGACGACATCCGCCAACAGATGATTATGATATAACAATTATAGTTATTTTAGATTATGTACTTTCCAGATATTATATACATCCTTTTTTTTTTTAGTCATTACGTGCGTGCCAACGAACCAGAATCAAGCTATGCTAATTTAACAAAGGCTCATCCCTTTTAGTAGCATCTGTAGCGAAGCTGGTGATGAGAACCGCGCCCTTCTTCTGGTCTGGATAATACGGCGCCAGCTCCTCAGTCATGTTTGTAGCAGAGTCATCTCGTTGCAAGACAAGACCCGCCTTCTCCTCGCCAATCGTTGGGATTCTGGCCTTTAGTTGACCGACCGGGTTCATCTGGATGTCTCTAATGACGAACCTGCCTGCGCCGCCGTTGGCATTCCCGCAGTGAATGACAGCCGTCAAGTCGACGTAAAGGCTCTTCTTCACCTTGGTTACTCCCGGGTCGCCCTCTGTTGCGTGGAGAGTCCACGGCCCGAATGTCTTGTAGTTGGCGTTGCTGATTCCGATCGGATAGCTGGCCGAGGATTGGAAGTTGTCGTTGCTGTTCCAGGAAGAAGGCGTTCCGGTCAACCATCGTACCGTGCAGTCGGCGTTGCTGACAACCTGACTGTCTCCAACCTTGTTGACATAACCCATGGCGAAGGTGAACTCGTACTTGATCCCCGGGCACATCTTGACCTGCTTCTGGACCATGGCCGCCTCGCAACCCTGGCTTGGCAAGCTCGTCATCTCCACCAGAACGGCGGGGTCGCTTTTTCCGTTGGAGAGGTAGTTGGTGGCGGAAAACTCGATGTTAGACCCCAAGGTACAGCCGGGGTACGCTGCCATCGTCCAGTTGACGAAGCTGGGATACCAGCTAGTGAAGTCGTTGTTTGTCACACTTTGCTCAGGTACGCAATCGCCCGGCTGCGGTGCGTAGCATCGACCGTCGAGGCAGTAGGACGGGTTACAGACGTTGCCACAGCTGCCGCAGTTGTTGGGGTTGTTTCGGAAGTCCAGACATGTGGTACCGCACTGATCCAGTGGGCATCCGCAGTTTCCGCTGTGGCTATAAGAAAGGTTAGCACGCGATGTTGAACGAACGAACACGAAGATCTACATACCACTTCGAATTTGGGCCACATTGCCTTCCACAGTTGCCGCAGTTGGCATCGTCAGAGCCATGGATATCGGCACAGTAGAAGTCACCATTGCTGTAGGTGCACGTAGTGGGAGGGCTAGAGCAGAAGCAGCGGCACATAGCGCCCTGGGCTTTGTAGAAGAGGTCGCGACCCGTCTTAGTCGCAGCGACGCCGGTAAAGTAGGATGCTTGCGCAGCACATGCGATGGCAGGGATGACCTCCCACCAGCTGTCAAAGGCATCCAAACATGAGAGAATCATCATGGTACCAAAGATGCCGTTACAACTCTGCCAACCCATATCCGCGCACTGGTCGTAGCAGAGACTTTGGACTGCGCAGGATCCGTCGAAATCAAACGGGCTGATTGACCAGTATTCGCTAAGGTTATCACAGAAGTTACCTTCGCCCAGCTGGTAGCCTTGCTTCGTCCTGGCTACTAGGTTGGCAGGCGAAGAGGGACACTTCGGGGCAGGGCCATCGGTATATGACCGCTTTACGAGCCTCTCTGCAAGTTGCTTGTTGCGTCTGCGGTGCTTGAAGGCGCTCTCTACCTCGGGAATGTCCTTGGGGAGAGCCTTCATGTTATTCGCAGGCTTAGATGCCCTGACCAATGTGCTCGACGAGCCACTAGTACTCCAGGTGTACTTCGAGCTGCCTTGAGTGACACTGATGCGGCCATAACAGTCGACGCTGAAGATGGTCGTAACGCGGTTGTTCTTGAAACTGGTTCCCGTAGATGCTGATACGAGAACGATCTTTCCGGTATTGGTCATGGCGACGAACTTGGGTGTCGACCCAGCATATACCAAGTCATATACCCCTGTAACACCTGACGGCTGTTGGAGGTAGAAGCCAGGCAATGACAAGGTCTCCGGGTTGAGGATAGGGTCGTCAGCAGCGGGCGCTTTCGTGGGCTGCAGCATAGGGCCAATCGAGTCAAACGTCCTGCTGACCATCGGTATGAAATTTTCATTGAGAACGCTCTGTGGTAGGTTAGTTTTCGGAAACCTCTGAGGAGCGGGTCACGTGTCCACGTACAAACTGTGCCTGCGACCCTACCTGTACCAGGCATGGCGCAGTCGGTATGGCCGTTGGTTGACTGATACCGGTCGTGATTGGCGGTGACCCTGCGGCAACCACGGTAGGCAACGCGTACTCTTCGTATGTGTACGTCGATATGAATTCGTCATCATCGTCCGGTGTCACTTGCGCACC
Source organism: Hypoxylon crocopeplum (assembly GCA_022578875.1). Classification (NCBI taxonomy): domain Eukaryota; kingdom Fungi; phylum Ascomycota; class Sordariomycetes; order Xylariales; family Hypoxylaceae; genus Hypoxylon; species Hypoxylon crocopeplum. The sequence continues at coordinate 1,541,907 of MU399554.1, forward strand.
GGTCGGGGAATATGGTGGGCTATCAGTTGTAAGCACGGTTGGGTCTGCTGCCGGTGTGAATGTCACTGCTGCCTCGGTGCTGAGCGAGGGGACCGTAGTGGCCGGCGTGTAGGGACCTAAAGTAGGACCCTGCAGAAGCAAAGATTCGTCAGCCCAACTCATCAAAGGTCGTTTGCAGAGCAAGGCAATGGTTCGCTTACCGGACTTCCGACCGCCCGCGGACAGTTGACGTCCCAATAGATGTTCAGATTGTTGGCATCTGGAGTGAAGTCTTTGACTAGAGCTTTCTTATACAGACGACACTTGCCGCCGGTTGCAAGTTCGATGGAGTAACTTTGGCAACCTGACGTCTTCTTGCAAAGCGCAGAGCATGCGTTGAAGCTGTTGTCGGCAAGCTTGGAAGAAGTTGAGAATGCTGGAGTGAACGCCGATCTAAAGCCGTTGACTTGGCACATATCGGTGCTAGTTGCGCATTCATTGTCGTAGAAGACGGTGTTACCAGGCAAGACCTTCGACAAGACTGAGAGACTACGGCATGGTCAGCCCCGTCACACCGTTCTCTTGAGTATGGATACCTACACGGGTAGCAAATATAGATGGCAGCGGCCATCGTCTACGGCATAGCTCCGACACAGTGCCTGTGACACGCATAAGGCACCGCATTGAGCTGGGACTGCGAAGCTTGCTTGGTTCGTGCTGTAATAGCCTGGAAGGACTCGTTTGGCTGTGACTGCACACTTTGTGGCCCTCTCCTCTAGGACATCGCTGCTAGAGGCTGAACCGAGTGACGCTGTCAGCGCCAGGAAGAGATGAAGGCGCATATTGTTCCGAAGAGAAGATTATCTGCTGCAGGGTTTCCCTTTACTCGCCTGTGCAACATCATCGAACGTCTGAAGGGAAACATGGTGCTTTTGAATCCAGTACGCCCCCTGGCCGAGTCATGGTTCTAGCCCAGGTGGCATAGGAAACGATTCTCGCGAAGCTCTAGTCATCGGGCAGCTACGATCGACGTCGTGGCCAGAGGGTCGAGGCTTGGCTTCTAGACTCCCTTCAGCTTCAGTAGCCGCATGCTAAGAACACACAGAATTCCTATTTGGGTAGATACCCACTCAGCTGAGTGCAAGCGCCGCGCGAAGACCTAATAGTATACCCCATAGCGGGTTGTGACCTTTAAAAAAAAGGGAAGCAGATCGTCTACCGAGGTGGCGAGACCAGAGAGAGTTGTTTAAGTCCCTTTGTGTACTATGATCATAGTATGATGTCTGTCGGTGCTTCCGACACCAGGGTTAGGGGATCTCTCCCGAATCTAAAGAACGTCAACGACTACCTTAATTCGATAGACATGATAGAAGACGTAAGCTCAGATAAAATTAAGGAAGATCAATTCATCCAGATATCAAGTTTATAAAAAGAGAACAGCGCCTCTTTCGTCACGAAACGAATTATCACGATGCCTTCAAACCGAAGGCATTATATTCACCAGCGTGGTACAATACCCATTTCCCACGGAGTAACACGTCCAGTGAAGCCCCGTTTTGCTCTTAAGCATTGTGGTAAGCTGATTTCACTTGGCAGGTCAGCTTTCTATCGATAGTAGTTATGGTGTTTCCGTGCTTTCGGTTAGGTATACTTCCAATTGTTAGACTAAGGTAAAAGAAGAATCCCCATACTCGAGATCTAAGGTAGTGGCATAGCTGATCGGCCGATCTAGACCTAGGGGCGTGGCACGTACGGCATAAGCCATGGCTTAAGAACCCCACAATCTCCGCAAGAGAAGTCCCACTCCGTCCAGTATTCCGCGCGCCCGCCAAATAACCTTAATCTGCGGTAGTCTTCAAGTGGTGAGGCGGCGGCGGCGGCAGCTGTCTAGATATTGCTCGCGAATACTGAGTGCGTTCACACCGACTCAGAGCTCTCTGAACTTATCTAGCTTAGCTCGACAACCGGACATAGCTCGAAGCTCTCCCCGGTACAAGGGTCCAAGCTAGATCTCATGATGACTCGGGGCATTATGACGACTTGTAGCAAGAATAGAGGCACTGAAGGGAATCGATCGCAAGATGGCGCTGCGCTATTACATAGAGGAGACGATGAGCTGTTTGGTAGCTCAACCAAGCTTAGCCGAGAAGATCTAGACCTGAAGTCACAATTCGGTCTTAGCAAGGCAGCTGACCCCCGCGATCTGTGATGTTATCGAGTCTTATACGTAGGACGTTGTCGATCAGTAAAGCAGGGCTGCTCAACAACGGAATTCTCTCTGACTCTAACAAGCTGCATTTGTTGAACTATAACGTCTACGCTCAAACTCACCGTTTCCTCCAAGGACTGTTTAACTTTGCATAATTACGTATGTATTCACGAGTTCCATAGTATGAATAAAAACAGCTTAGCGTGGAGTGGCCCTTGCAGTTCCCGCATCAGTTTATGGCCCAAGCTCCATTTCTAGCTCTAGCAAATGTACCTAGCCTTATATGTAGGTAGGCATTCTACCATTACGTACCCCCTATCAATAGTAGGTACATGAAGGTATAAGACGACTATAGGGTATTCATCCTACAATAAATGCTATAATAATGCAACGACTTTTTATTGCAAAATTCCCTAGAGATCCTTGCGACACTCCTAAACTAGAAAAAAAAAAAGCAGCAGCCCCCTTAAGACATCCCGTGTCTGTCATCTCCACCAGCCGACGAGCTAATTAAGGGTACCAATCACGCAGTCGGAGCATGACTTTTCATTCCCTCACCCGTCCCGACCGAGAACTCGACCGCCCCAGTACCGCATACGTGAACTGCTTTGGAAAAATAAATAAGTATTGCCTAGTTTACACTGAATGGATACAACCCTGAGTCCAAGTACTCGGATATGTATGCATCTCCCGGTTGCATTGCTTATCGTGGTTCAAGTCGCAACAGTGCTTTGCAATGTAGCTCATCTTATACCCCTAAACGCCCCTAGTCGCCGCACATCTTTTAGGCACTAAAAAGATTGTCGTTTAATCGTGGATGTTCAACGTCTGCTAATTTATGCCGTGGCTTCGACCGCAGCTGGCACATCGTCGGCAGAAGTATTTGCAGTCTATGAGCAGTCAGTAGTGTAACTTCCACCAACCCTATAAAATAGGGCCTAGAGTCATTCCTCGCGGGCCATGCCACGAGAGTAACAACTTGCGTCTTAAACGTACCTCGGCAGCATCTGCCTTCTCTTCGCTCGCTGGTTCTGCTTTTGCTTCAGACGTCGTCTTCTTGTCCTTCTCCGAGATGTCGGCCTTGGTGTCTTCCTTCTCGTCTGCCTTGGAATCGGCCGAAGCCTCCTTGACGCCATTAGCAGTCCCTTTCTCACCCTTCGCAGCATCACCAGAGGCACCATTAACGCCGTTAGCTGCGGACGCGGGAACAGGGGCCCCTCCGTCAGTAGCTAGGAGCTTGTTCCACTTATCCAAGAGAGTCTGCGATCGAGGCTTGAACTGGAACTCTTCCTCCTTCGGAATTGTCTCTAGCTTCAAGATGGCCTTGAGAACTTTGTTGATCTTGGTCGCTCGGATGATGCTGACCTCGAGGTCGGGGAATGTTTCTAGCTTCGCGAGGAACTCCGACATAGACTTCATCTCTTCCTCCTTCGGCTCCTGATCGCGGAGTAACAGACCTTTCTGAAGTCGATGTCTTAAGAACAAGATCTCTTTCTGCGCAACTAGTAAGTATAGATTAACAAAACAGCAATGGACGAAACTGCCTTACCTCCTTGCGCAGCTGTCTCTCTTCAGCACTCAGCTCTGGCTCTTTCGGCGCAGCAGCTTCCTTCTCCTTCTTGCTCTCGGCCTTCTCCTTGCCGCCCTTAGCCTGCTTTGCCTTGACCTTGACAGGCTTAGAAGAATCTTTGGTGGTTGGTGATGGGACGCCGTTGGCCGGTTTCGGGGTGGATGAATTAGTCAGCTTGATTTTGGGCTTCTTGACGGAGTCAGAGCGCTGGGGGGTCTGCGTTCATGTCAGTATGCAGTTAAGCCAAAGTGCAAGCTTGCGCTCCTACGTTGGTCTCATCGTCGGCCTTGCGTTTCTTCGACTTTGGTTTCTTCTCAACAGGTTCTGGCTCAGCGCCTTCCTCGACGTCGGCCATCTCCACGTCTTCGTCCTCGTCGGCCGCGGCAGCCTCGACGACTTTGCTGCCCTTCTTGGGCGTCTTGGCGGCTTTGGCCTTCTTGGCTTCGAGCTTTGCGAGGCGTTGCTCCTCAAACTCGCGGAGAACATTCTTATAGTAATCTAAAGAGTTCAACTCGGCAGCCAGCAGATGGGCATTCTGTAGATCCTTGCGCATCTTGGTTGTGATCATGCTTGCGACCGTCGAGGCGTCGAGCTCACTCAGATCGGCATTGCTAGTCCAAGAGCTAGCATGATGGTTAGGTTCTAGTTACCACAGGACAAGACTGGATAGTGTCATCTTACAATTCGTTGGTATGCAGATACATGACCGGAAAAGTCCGATCCGCAATTCTCTTGCCACCGTCAGCAAAATCCTCACGGTAGGTACCATCAGGACGAGCAGCGGTGACGGGTCTTGAGCTCAGCATGCTCTGCGGTAGCATGTCCTCCTCGGCTATGATGACAGGCCATGGAGGGAATCCCTTCAACTTGGCGAAGTAATGCTCGCCGGGCTTCGCGTCGACATGTAAGATCTTGGCTCTGGAAGCCTTCTTGTTCAACTTCTTAGTCTTGGCATCGCCGGCAGATTTGCGACGCGCCTTGGACTTATCCCCGGGTGTTGCCGTCTCTGCTTCTGCTGCACCCTCAGCAGTCTCATGCTCAGCAACCGTCTCCGGTTCGACCTTGGCATCAGCCGTCTCTTCGGCCGGCTTATCGGTCATCTCGACGTCAGGTTTGTCGTCGGTCGGTGCAGGAACTGAACCTGGCTCAGCAGCTGCGGAAGTGGGTTCTAGGGATAAGGCGTTAGTAGGTTGGTTAAGTCAATGCATCAGTGGTAAAGGGGAGGTTTGTAAAGGATAAGCAATTGTGTAACGGTTACAGTGCCAGATGAGTAGTTGAGCACGAGGGATTCATGGGGTGTCTGGTGTTGCGGCGCGCGGGAAGTCTTAGAGGAAACGTGTGTCGGAGTAACTTACCTTCAGCTCCAGCAAGCTTTTCAGTCGAGCTGTCCTCCTTAGCCCGGGTGGTGTCAGCTGCAGATGCAGCCTCCTTACCAATTGGCTTCGCGTCGGCCGCAGGCGCGACAGACTCCGACGTAGCCCCCTCTGCAGCAGCAGCTGGAGCCGTCTCGGGAGGTTGCGCAGCGGCAACTTGCGCGGCAGTGTCGTCAGACATGTTTGATGGCCTGAGCCCACGATGATATCGAAGAAGATTAGGAAATAGTCGCGATGCAGAGGCGAGAATAGGTAGACCAGCTGGTGACAATAGAGGCAAAAAGCGTGGTCGCGGCGGGAGAAGGAGAGGGAGTTGTTGACCAACGGATGGATAGCGGAAAAACGCGTCGGGTCGACTTCTTTAACTCGAGAATTCGATAGTACCAACAGCTTGTTACCAGTGTTGATGGGCGCTCCTAATTGAAAGGCGCGATTGGATGGCGTGGTGTTGTTGGAGAAATCGCAAAACGGGAAGTTTGAAAAAAAAAAAAAAAAAGATGATGGTAGAAAATTGATGAAAGAGATGGTCAAGAAAAATCCCAGGATCGAGATGGAAAGCCTGTGCTCATTCGAGTAGGATGGTACGCCTACGAATACGCCAGTAGCAGTAGCTCTCTTGACAAACGCACGTGACTTCCTGAAGACGGACGGCGTCTCGCGTTACAAGGTTGATAGTTGATAGTCGATAGTTAAAATGTTGATAGGAGGTACGGCGGTACGTGTTCTTGGGACTGAGACTTGGGTTTTCTAATGGGTCCTCGGTCTTGGGCCTTGGGTCTTGGGTCTTGGGTCCTGGTATTGTACAAGTACATACAATAATACTTCCTTGGCTCAGATTACGCCGATACGTGGGTCTCCTTTTCTTACTGTTTATAATGCCTGCCTACCAATGGTCCAGGGAGAGGAGATCGGTAGTAGGTACTTAGGTAAGGAGGCAAGTAGATGTAGGTAACGCCAACCCACCCTGAGAAACATACCCCCATGCCTGTTGGCATTCATCGACATAGCCTCAGTTACTCATTTTCCTCCACCGTTGTTTGCATCTACTTCCCACACCGGTCTGCTGAATCATGACGAGATCGCCCACAAGACCACGTCCCCTCCTAGGAATCCCGGATCGTACAACATAATATCCGCAACTCAGGTTTCGAAAAACCGACCAAAATGGCCCGTCGCCGTCAGTTGACGATGTGTAGAACGAAGCAATAAATGTTTTGACCTGACCAACCCTCTCTTTTTCTTCCTAAATAATTCGCCGAGCAACCTCTATCGTCCTCCGAATGACTTGCTATATGTACAGTAAGCTCTTCCTACAGTAGACGGACGTAATCCCACCTACGGAGGGGCCCACAAGGATGACTTTGAGGCCTTTACTCATCATCCTCTTCTTCCTCGTCCGAATCCACATCCATACCCTCCGCGACCGTCACCGAAAACGTCGGTTCCTGATCCACACCGACGTAGCTGTCACTCATTAAGAACAGCTTCAGATCATGCTTGCCGGGTGTCGGGACTGTGTACTCCAACTTAACCTTGAGTTGCCGGCCAATCGTGACCCGTTTGATTGCCAGCAGCGTCTTCGTGCTCTCCTCTCCAACGACCAGCCACCAATTCTCCACCTTCTTGGTGGGGTAGAAGGGAGCGTGAACAGTAGTGTCGACTTCTCCCTCTTCGTCCTCAACCTCGCGCTCGATCTGGACATTCATGTACGCCGGCTCTCCGGCACGGATACGATCCTCATCTAGGAGCTCGAACTCAAGTGAAATATCAGGGTACTTATTGTTCGTGAAAGCTGCTGCCTGAGCCAGCTGAGTCTGCGATAAGCCCAGGCGTTTGACCAGGTTAGCGTAATCAGTGTTCTCCTCGGGATTCATTGCTTCCATGAAATCGAAGATATCGTTGATTCTAGAGTACAGCAAGTTAGTATCTTCACCGCTGACCGGATGGCGTAGTACATACCCGAACTCATTGGCCACCTTTACTACCTCGGGCGTGAAATGAGGGATCTGCTTCAAGGGACTGTCGCGGTCCCACATGGCTTGGACCACCATCTGCGACATTTCCATGGCATTCATGGCGTTCAGATGCCCGTCGGACGAGAGGACGTCGACTGTCGCACTCAAGAGGCTCAGTATTTTCGACACGACCATCTCCTGGTCTTTGGCTAGGTCAATAGGGAGTTGCATCCGGGAGAAATGTGCCTGTAGCAACACAAATGCCTTAAAATGCGGCGAGTCATATGCCGGCTCGGTCATCTTGACTGGAACTCTGTCGTAGATGCGCCGAAGCAGGTTATCTTCATGGCGTCGGATCTGGATCGACTCGAATTCTGTCGCCGATGTTACGATTTCTAGGATTCCCTTGAGCTTCGTTCTTGCACTCAACGACAGCAAGAAAGTCTGCATTGTGATATAAGAAATGTTGTAATAGGCAGCAATCATAGCAGCGTTTTGAGGGGAGACGGAGCCATCGTCCTCATCGAAATCGATGATCTTCGACTCCGTAAGCTCTCTCAGGGTAGATTCGACAAGGTCAGACAGATAGTTGCTTAGTCCATCGTGTGTCGGACTCGTCAAGCTGTAGTAGCTTGGATTTGCTAGGAGCCGGCGGTAGAAATACGTGAATGTGGTCCAGTTAATGGCATCATCGGCAGACTCAATCATCTTGGTGCTGACTTCGGTAACGAATGCGTCGTGCACGAAGTTGTGGAGATGCGATTCGACCGGAAGGGCCTCGTTCAGGAACTTCTTGAAGTATTCCCTCTTGACGCCTGGGACCATCAAAACTCCTCGACTGCGACCATCTCGGGATGAGCGCAAAGCTTTCCCAAACATCTGCAGCACCTCGCTGAGCTGGTAGTCGACATAACGGTGTTCGCGACCCTCGAAATACTGAGTACCCATTACTACCACTAGATGTGCGGTGCAGTCCAGCTCCCAGCATACGTCACGAGATGCGACCAAGACCTGGATTGCGCCCTGCTTATACAGGTGGAGGACAATGCGCTTATCGCTCTCGCTGAGAGCTTCGTGGTAGTAGCCTACGCCATGCGAAAGCGCTTCGGCCAAGGCTTCTTCGTGAATACGTTCTAGAAGGGGGCGAAGCTGGTCAACGTCCACATGTAGGAACCTGTCCTCATCATCCTCCGCTAAGCAAGCTGCGAGGATATCGCGTGCGCTCGATCTCGTCTGCTTCCTGCTCGGGACAAAGACCAGCGCCGGCTGGTCGGGTGATAATTCAGTGATCGCAAGATATGCTGGTTTGGCCATAGCAAGCATCAGTGACGGGAAATGGGGAATAGAGAAAGACTGTATACGAAGCTCCAGTGGCACGGGGCGGACATGTGGACTAAAGTTGTAGATATCCTTCTTCTTGGCATCAATCCATTCGCCAATATCCCGGGCACTCGCAAGCGAAACACTCAACCCGATTATTCTCATTTCCAGGCTGGCTGTGGTGCGGATATAGTGCATCCGAGATACTATGATCTCGTAGATGTATCCCAGTGGACCGCCGAGGAGGTGAAGCTCATCGGCAATGAACAACTCAACTGTGAGAATATTCTTTCGTCTCTGCCACTGCCGAGAAAGAACATCCCATTGCGTTGGCGTAGCCAAAATAAGATCTCCCTTCTCGAGCAATTTTAGATCCGTTGCTGTTTCTCCGGTGAGCTTGACGACCTCCTTGCCGCCACGCAGATGACCAAGACGCTTTTTCCAGTCTTGGTATCTAATGTCAACCAGTTCCTGGTATGGTGCGATATAGACAGCGCGGCCAATCTCCGGCTTGGACCAGAGACGCAAGATGGCGAACTCGGCACATACGGTCTTGCCACTGCCGGTCGGAGCGCCAATTAGCACGTTATCATCCGTCGTGTAGAGGGAATTGAACGTCTGCGTCTGGATTTTGTTGAAATAGTTCCAGGACTCGTACAGGTTAGAATAGTCCTTCGCTTTTAGCGCAGCAACCGGAAGAGGTTGTAGGTCTAGGAGCTGAGTATGAGGCGGAAATTTCTCAGGAAGGATAAGTTTCTGGAACGAGACGGCGAGCTTTGTCTCCGAATGCATCCATCTGTCGGATATGACGGAGATGAAGTAATTAGGAGGCATAGGTTCGGTGATAGGAACGGTAAAGTCAACCAGGTGCTCGTTGGATTCCGATACTGCATAGTCTTTTCGCAATAGGAATTGATCGTGAAACAGAATATCCTCACCGTCGCAATCTTCGACAATGATCCAGAAACTCTCCGCTGATCCGTGTACTTCGTCATCCCATTGGAAATTTGGCGTAATGGACAACTCAACTCGAAGCATAGAGCGAGTCATCGGCTGTGCCTGAGCCTGTATTTCGACTCTGGGGAATTTAGCCACGAGATCGCAAACTACCCGACCTACTTTCGGTAGCCCAAGTAGCTCTCCCATCCGGGGAGGGTCTAAGTCGAAATAACTGCTCCACGGGACGTCTAACTTCTCTGCCTTAGCCACAATGTCCCGAGAGCAACGGGGGAACTGTCGCAGAGGCGTCATGGTTAGCCACATTCTCTTCTCTGCCATTTTGCACAAATCCAATGCTGTCTTGGCAACATTAGACCACCCCTTTTGGAGAGTGATCTCAAAAATAGCACGAAGAATACGACCGGCAGATTGCGTGACGTAGACCATGTCGGCCATGAGAGCTAGACCCTCGAGTTTGAGACGGCTAATGTACGCCTGTAGAAGGACATTGATTTTACAGTGTGGCTCCTCGATGCTCTCCTTGACAGGAATTGGTATTCGAGCTAGAATCTTAGCAAGCTCCAGCTTCTCATCTTGACGAACAGGGATATATTTGAACTCGGCGCTGAGGGCAAACACCCGGAAGAGCTCAATTGTCGTGATCGAAGGCTGAATGAGCTTGTTATAGGTGTCCATCGACCCATGTGTAATATAATAATGGGACGAAATTCTTCCAAGCTCGGTCGCCTTGAGCTTCCCAGTCTTCTCGTCATAGGTGATCAGGTTAGACTTCTTCAGCACGGTGGCCGCTGAATGTATAAGGTCAACTCGCTTCTGCTCTAAGGCCTCATCATCTTCATAGTCGGCTCCGACGCTATAGAGGCCAGGCGACCTCAACATTCGAACGAATAGATAGGTATACCCAAGCCACTCTACCCCTTCATCTCGACTTCGGACATTGCCTAGAACGATTTCCGCGTTGAGGTTATCCACGAGCTTACTGGCCAGCTGACTCTCAATTGGCAATTGCTGGTTGAGGAGTGACAGATAGTATTGCATCTCGCTTTGCGAGGTGATGATAATGCCTTCGCCGTATGTATCGTACTGAGGTCGCCCTGCACGGCCCAGCATCTGTAGGACATCTTGAGGGCTTAGCTCCACCCAACTACCCTTCTCTGGCGAGTAGACCTGTGTGCCCTTGATGATGACGGTATGCGCGGGCAGATTGACACCCCAAGCAAGAGTAGCCGTACAGACGAGAACTTGGATTAAACCGGCGGAAAAGAGGCCCTCCACCTCGTCTCGGTCGACACGGTTCATACCAGCATGGTGAATGCCGAACCCATAAGGGAGAAGATCCTTCAGGTCAGCGTTTGATATATCGTTGACTATCTCATTCAAAGCCTCTCTGGAACCTGAATCATGCTTCAATATTTGATTGATCGTCTCCATCTCAAGAGCCTTATCTCGAATATATCTTGCAGTCTTCGCAGTTTCCTTTCGAGAATGGACGAATATGAGCATCTGGTTTCGGTGAGTGCCCACGTGTTCAATGACCTTGTTATATGTAATATCGTTCATCGTCTTGAGTTGTTTGATGGCTTTCTTCTCCGTAACGCCGATAAACTCTTGTCTTAGAGGACACGGTCGGAAGGAACCGTCGAAATGGAAGAGTCCCTTGATAGGGTCCACACGGAGGAAGCTGGCGACATCTCTATAGTTGGGTAACGTAGCAGACAAGCCGACGAGCCTGACCGGGTCTCCGGTTTGTTCCGTCTTCCTTATAGTCCTGCTGACGATACTCTCGATGACAGGTCCTCGATCATCATGTAGAAGATGAATCTCGTCAATGATGACCAACCGCACGAGGTTCGTGTACGTCAGATCCGTGGCTTTCCGCGTGATGACGTCCCATTTCTCAGGGGTCGTGACGATTATCTGCGTCTCAGATATTTGCTGCTTGGTAAGTTGGCGATCACCAGTCAATTCGGATACCGTGATGCCATAGGGCTTCAAGCGTGCCCCAAAGTTTCCAACTTGTTCTTGCACCAAGGCTTTCAAAGGTGCAATGTATACGATCTTGAACGCATCTAGGTCAATGTCTCCTGTCTTTGGGTCTCTGCGCTTCCCAAGCTCCCGCAGAATAGTCAGCATGGCTACATTCGTCTTTCCACTACCTGTTGGAGCACAGATGAGCATGTTTCCATCGTCTTCGAAGGCCGATGGGTAGCACTTCGACTGGATTTTGTTTAGAGACTTGGTTGAGCCGAAAGGCACGCGTGCCCATTCAGGCATGTCCGTAACTGGGATATTCGTATCATCTGCTTGACCCCGTTTCTTAGGTGCGGGAACGTGGATCTCTTCGTAGCCTTTAAACGTTCGTTTTGTTGAGCCCTCGGGGAGCCTAACTTTCGGGTTTGTCATGAGATGGTTGCCTTGGTCAAACACGAGGTTATCAAGATTGATCAACTTCCGGGGTTGGAGGCCCCCGACCAGTTGACCTTCCGCTCGTTCGGCCTTTGGTGCCGTGCCGAATGAAGCCGGCACATCAATATCCATTTTTATCTCCATCTTCTTCGCCCCGTCAGCTGCCTTCTTGCCCTGAAGCTCATCCAGGATCCATCTGACACCCTCGGAGGCCATTTCTCGCTCAATGACACCCCTCTCCTCGTCGCCTTCCGCCCTGGCTAGGCGCGTAAGCCATACAATCTTCTCTCGGTTCTCGATGAGCTTTTGAACGACCTCGTGGTGTTCGTAGTCGAATAATTCCATCAACTCGTTTTCGATCTCTCTTAGTTGTTTTTCTTCTCCGCCAGGTTCGTCGGGGTCCCCTGAAAGAATATGTAGTGCTTGAGAGGTCTTCTCGTGCCGGATGTGGTCGTCGGTATATATGTTACCAATCTCTCTCTGCAACCAGTAGGCATCAATCTGGCGCGCGGGGATGTAGTTGGTTTTCCTAGGACCTCTTGCACCCTTGCTATCTGGCAATCCAGAATCAATTACCATCGCCTCCCCGTCGGCCAGGTCAGCCTCTTCTTGGTCTCGGTCTTCCCCCGCTCCTCCAGCCGTGGCCTGCTCCTCCAGACCGGGGAGATCCTGTTCGTCCTTATCAAAGACTTCCTCATCATCTGATGACTCGTCCCGGATCTCGTCTACCAACGCGTCTGGATCTTCTTCTTCGTCATCGAAAACAACCGCAACACCCTGACGTTCGTCGAGTTCTGCGTCCTCTTCGGCTGCTCCAGCTCCTTCCATTTCTTCGTCGTCATTTTGGGTATCATAATCAGTAATCTTCTTTCCGAGGTTGACCAACTCGTTGAACTGCTTGGGGTTCAAGTTTACGCCCAGCAGTTCATCAATTTGCTTCTTCTTATCGAAGTCCTTCATATCTTCGTCTTTGAGGTTTTCCAAGACTGCATCTGCGGCGCTTAGAACAATCTCGTGAGACACGTCACCGAGATTCTGGGCCACGACGTTCAGTATGAGGTCGTAGGTGGCACGGGTAGCTGGTATACGCGGTCGGTATATAAGGCCCTCGACTAAGAGGTCTGTCTGGCCAAGAATGCCGGTTGCACGCATCTGCGACGGGTCACCCTTTCGTTTCTTTTGCTCGCGGGCTAGGATATCTTGGCCCTCCTGCACATCTCCTCTCTTGACGTCTAACAGACCCGTAGCCTTTTTCTGTCTAGGTGCCGCGTCGCGCGCGACCCTAGAGCCCATGTCGTTGATCCTCAGGCGACCGGCAAGGGATTCAGGGTCGCCAGTAGCCTCGTCGGTTCGGCGCGTGACAAACCGTCTGTCCGCCTGGAGAACCAGGTTGGACATGGCCGAGTACTTGTACTGCGACACATCTCGATGGTGGTCCGCCATCTTGGTGGAATTTCGCGTTTCGTAGTTTGCTCGTCGACGGCGGTACTATGAGGTGGCGGGAAGAAGACTGTCGGCAAGTCCAGTTTGATCAAATGGACGTGGGCGCCGCACTTTTCTGCAGATATAGCATTTAGAAAACCCTGCGCGAGACAAGTATGCTTTTTGTTTTCGTTACGAGGTCCTTCGAGGAGTAGAGCGAAATGCTGCCTCGGTAGTGTCGTGTGAAACGATGCTATTCACCTTTGATGGGAATTTATGAAGCTTAAATCTTTTACACCTTCCGAGTTACCTTAGCTTGGAGGCACTAGCTAAAACTTTCAAACGGTGTAGAAGACAGTGCGTTGCACCAGATGTGGGCAGGTGGGGTGGTATATGCACAGTGCATGCCTCATTGCCCTATGATTGGCTGTTGCCTATATCAATCCCTCGTAAACATCCAATACCTCCATATCTGTATAATGGCATAACTACAACCACTATAAGATCATCCACATGGGAATTGCTGGTCCTAAGTTGACCTGAAATGTTCATTTTATTTTTAAAGCTGCCCATGTCTCTTTTACCCACCAAGTGTTATGGATACCATGGATAATGAGTTGCGTGAGCGTGCTCGAGAAGTTCTCGAGCATCGAATTCGCCCTCGCGAGGAGGTCATTGCCGTGAGGCGGCATTTGGCTCATGAACTAGCCCAGATTTTGGGAACAGAACAACTCGGCAGCCCATTATCACTCATTGACCTGCACACCACTGTTACGCCATCTGAAGCATTACAGGGTGTCCATCGAGACTATATCGAGGCAGTCCAGAGAAACATCGAGATCCGAGCAGAGTTCACTAAGCTTCAGGAGGAACATGACGCGGCTACTGCTTCGCTCCCGTCTCCCCGTGAAGAAGATCAACAGACGCGGCTCCTTGAGCTTCAGCTAGAGGTCAACGCATTAGAGCAGGAACACGAGAGACTCAGTGCAGTCGACAAGTACATAGAGGAGCTTCATCAGCAGCCTGCAGCGGCTCCCGATTTCTTGGACCCCGAGGCCATGTTCAAGGGCTGTGGATCTATCCCCGAACTCCCCAAGGAGCTCATGGAGGGGTTCACCGAAGATCAAGACGCGCCAAACCGCGAAATTCAGGAGCTACTTTCACGCCTCCAGAAGGCAGTCTTGCGTAACAAATTACTGGCGCAACGAGAAAAGCAGAATTTTGAAAAATTGAGAGTTAAAAATCCCGTGGATCCCGGCAGTCTTCCACCGGAAGTACAATTGCATGCTCTCAATGCGGTGAAGGATAGCTTGATCAATTGGATCGAGACTATGCTGAGTAAGGCCGGCGGCGACGAGGACGAGTCGATTTCCGAGTCCCCAACAAAATCACGACAGGCAGAACGGGAAAAGTTCGATCGCGAGGTATCCACGGCTGAAATTCAAAGGGAATACGAACACCACGTTGACCTGCGTAAGGGAATCATCGCATCGATGGCTCAATTCAAGCAGCTTAGTATTAAACCGCCGCAGGACCAAGAGCAAGAGAAAGAGCAAGAGCAAGAGCAAAAGCTGCAGGAGCCTACACCCAGAAGCACGAGCTCGGAAGCGTTTCTACTTACGCCATACCTTGAGAAATTACAGTCCATTTCGCGCGAGCAGAAGGGTCTAATTCAGGAAAAGTCCCACATCAACGCGGCTTTCGCAAAGCAGCAGCAGGACCTCAACAAGATCCTAAACCACCTAGTGGAGGAAAGCCATCTCCTCCCAAAATACCCGTCCAACAAGTCCGACAAGCCCAAACCGAGCTTCGGCGAAGCCACGAAAGGAGCGAGCAGATCCAACGTGACGGGCCAAGTCGAGCCTTGGATTACTGCCGCGGACCTAGCTCAGATTGCCAACCTTGAAGCTGTCTTCGAAAAGGTCGAAGAGGGCCAGGTAGCAATTGAAGACGCCATGCAAGCTCTACAAGAAGTTGGCAAGCTCCTAAATAAGGAAGTTGAGCTAGAGGAGTTTCGCGAAGAGCAGGACACCGCTGAGCTCGATATGTGGATAGGAGAGGACGAGGAGGGTGGAGCACGTGTCAGAAAAAATAGGGAGAAGGTAGAGAAGCAAAAGGGGGAGAGCATATATGCGAAGCTAGACGGCAATTTTGGGCTCATCAACGAATAGGAGGCTACGAGGTGTCACTAAGGCAGATATAAATTTAGGCTCCGCCTTGTTCACAGCCTGAACAGTTCCTAGGAGGTAGTCACCCCTTATCTTAGTGTTTTAGCTACTTTACTGGGCTACCTACGTCTGCCTAGAGGTAGGTACAAAGCACAACGCATTCAGGTTTGGTTAGCCCAACGCCGTACGCCGCAATTGATCATATGCTGTATTATATCCCCGCCAAGAAGAGTGATCGGGTAGGTATTATAACTTCTTAAAGGTTTGCGATTAGCCCTTTCCAGCCAGTATGTTTGATATTCGCAGAGCCAGATCTAGGATGGATAAGTGCTCATCGGCACCATCCACCAATCGCTTGTCGACCTCTGAGAAAATAAGAGTAATCTTATTCTTGGCTAGATCCGGAATCATCTCGTCTTGGATGACTGCTTGGTACAGCTGTAAAAGCCCATTAGTTCACCGGTGTATCACTTGATCGGTAGCCGCAAATAACTCACCTGTGAGAGGACCTGCCCAGCACTCCATCCATCTGCGACCATCTCCTCGACGACTTTTGCAATAGCCTGGTATGTGGCGCCAGCAGACTTTGGTTGCATTGCCTTCTGCAGTCTGCCGATGGTTTGGTCTGGGATGACACCGGCAATCTCTTCCACAGTCTTGACAGTGACAATCTTACCGTCACTATCAATCTCCATCTTGTCTTCTTCCTCGTCCCCTTTCTCGATAGCACCAACCAACCTTGCTGCACTCTGCAGGAATGTGATAGCTTTTCTCAAATCCCCCTCGCTGCACTTAATGAGAGCATCGATAGCACCATCTTCAAGTGCGACCCCCTCCTTGCCGGCGATGTCCTCCAATCTTCTCTTCGCGTTGCCTTGATCTAAGCTCTTGAACCTGAACTTACTGCATCGACTTGCCAGAGGGTCGATGATTCTGGTGACGTAATTGCATATCAGACAGAATCGTGTAATTTTGCTATACGTTTCCATTGTTCGTCGAAGTGCGCTCTGGGCATCCTGCGTCATGCTGTCGGCTTCGTCGAGGATAATGATCTTAAAGGGTGGGCAAGGGTAACGGCTCTTGTATCCAGCAGGCACGTTCGTCAATTGCATGCGTGCGAAATCCTTGACCTTCTCTCGCACGATGGAGATGCCACGCTCGTCTGAAGCGTTGAGTTCTAGGACACGCGACTTCATCATCTCCGGTCCGTACAGCTCCTTTGCGAGCGCGAGGATGGTCGAGGTTTTACCCGTTCCCGGAGGGCCGTAGAAAAGCATGTGAGGCAGCTGGAGACATAGGTTAGTATCGCGAGGACAATGTAGCTAGCCCGATATAGCTCTAAGAGACGGGCTCACGTTAGAGGCTTGCAACGTTCGTTGAAGGACGTTTATCGTGTGATCTTGGGCTGTGACGTCGCTGAGGGTCTTTGGTCGACTTTAGCAACAAGTTAGCTATTTTATTTTCCTCTTATTTCGCCAGAGATAAAGCATACTATTTTTCGACCCATGGCTGCTTTCTGCTGGTCTGCTTCGAGTCTTCTAGCTTCGATGCTGTTGCACCGTTTGCAGCCGCCGCTTTGCGCGCCTTGAGATCGAAGAAGCTCGCCATATGAGAAGTCTTAGAGTACCAGTCTTATAATACTTAGAATTACAGTGCAAGAAAGTTGATTGAGTCGAGTGGCGATAGGATCATCCTCGAGATGTTGGGTGGTATGGTTTGTTAATTAGTATGTACCTATAGGTATCATTCACTCAGCGAACAGAAAATATACCCCACCGACGCGCTACGAACGCGCTTTCCGTTCGACTGCAAGTAATTCTGCCGTCAATTAAAGGTTAGATCGGGAAGGCGGTGACCAAGGCAGAGCCACTGCGGCGTACATAATGCGCTATACTGAAATCTACCTAGGTACCTTTGTGTACTTATTTTATACTCATCGCTTTAATCAACATACCTAACATTCGTGAAGAGTTCTCTTTTGCTAATAGATGAAAGAATATTCCGACATTATCAAATACACCTATCCAACCCAATGACTTCCAATTTCTTTTACCAGAGCCCCGTTATCACTGTGCGGGCAATCTCGTCTCAGCTTTATCCCAACCATGGCCAGACGCTATGCTTTCAATTTCGCAGATGATGAATGCCTCAGAAGCTTTGAGACGTTTTAAGCCAGTTTAGGCCGTATACAACAGTTGTTGGAGTCTCGTCTCAATGGCATCGCGGCCTTCGCGCGTTTGCCAGACTTGATGTGGCGCCTCGTCAACAATATCCCAGTGCTGCAGGTTGCGCGTGATATGGCTGATGTCCCTCTGCTTGTCTTCCCACCCGCTATCTTTCCGGATCTCGACACCCGAGCTGATTAGACTAAGCGGAATATCTGGGTTCTGAATAGCCGTACTACTGGCCAAATCGCGTTTTGACAATGTATCAGCTACCAGGTTCTCCTGCAACTTCGCGAATATGTATTTTCCCGTTTGGTAGGCGGATTGTCCCCATACACGATCTTCCTTGGTTCGGCCCTTGAAGAGGGCGCCTGGAATGCGATCTAGGCCTAGGGGGGAAATTATCCCCCGGATCCAGAGCAAGAAGCCTCGTGTTGGCGAACCTACGCTACCAAGATCGTCTTCGTGGAGTGGGTCAATGAGAAGGAGTCCCTTGATATCGCTTCCATGACGAGCAGAGAAGATTCGAGAATATATGGCACCGATCCCAGCGCTAGCCAGGACTATCCAACTTGTTAGTCAAGATCGTAGCACGAGGCCTTCGATGAGAACTTACCCCATGGGCCATCCTCTCCAGCTCTAGCCAGTGCTTCGCTGACTGCCTCGACTGCCATTCCTGCAGATAGAGGCGAGGGGGCAGTGTCGCTCTGTGGGGTCTTAGTAATTGCGTTGCCGGATACACTAGACCTTACTTACCCAAGCAAGTCCAGGGCGGTCAACAAAGCAATATCGACTGATAGAGCCGTTATTGATCGCCTCTTCGGCAAACTGCCACAAGCCGTCTTCAACGGGACCTTCTCCTCCTTCAAACAACACCGTAGGGAGCTTCGTCCCCTTCGAGTCGGTTTTGTTACCATGGCAATAAACATGCATCATGTATTTGTCCCCATCAACCCAATACAACTCGCCCAGCGGTGCCAGTCCAGCATCTAGAGCACGAAGGACGAGAGTGCAAGCTGTCAACAGGACAGCAAGAGCAAGGATAACCATAGAGATGGTAGACACTAGAACGGCAGTCCATTCGCCCAAAGTGCGACGAGTCTCGGCTCGGCCAGTCAACCGCTCTTCCTCTTCAGTCTTACCCCATTCGACTAGACGGTCAGTGAGTAAGGTCCAGATGGCCATCAAAAGTGCCCCTGCTAGATCTATTAGTCTTGAGAATGCTCTAACCCTCGAGTTTGGTTTACTTACACAAGACGCTAACCATTCCCACCCAACCCTCTTCATGTCTTGTCTTCTCGACGGAGATTAACAAGACTGCGTCGATTAACAATAACGCTCCCATGACTATACTCAATATCCGGACCGGTTTCGAGGGAATGGCAAAGAATACAAGAGTAAAGAGCAGGTTTGCAAGCGCTAAGCTAGCATAGCTGAATGTGAAAAAGCCTGAACCCCGGGTGTGGAAGCCGGGAGGCGTAACGAAATTTCCAACGAGGAGTATGGTCCACCATACGAAGGTGAGTATCGTAAAGAGGATGGTGAGATATCTGACAATCCGCACACTCCAGAGGTTATATGGTGAGACCTAAATAGGCTTATGAGTACCATACGGGGAACATGACGGAGAAGATGCCTACCGCTGGATCATCCGGACTCAAGTAGTTTGTGCTCTCAACTCGATTCGGTAGCAGTCGGGTGTGCTCATTCGGCGCATCTTCTCGCTCCTGATCTAGCGAATCCCGCGGGCTGTCATCGTGCCTATTAGACCCTCCCCAGAGTTTATTCATCTTGCAATTTCGGTTATTGACCACTCAATATTAGTTCCGGTATTAAGATGGGTATGAACAGAACTATGAGCACAAGGGAACTGACACGACCTCTTGAAAATATCAATTAGATACAATATATTTATGAGTATGAGGTTAATGTTTAACCTCACAACTGCGTAATTCGATAAAACAAAGGGTGGTCTCCCGTCGAACGATAATGGAAAGTTTACTCCGGGCGCGTCGAACCCTGCTGATCGAGTTAAGCTGTGTCTACGTCATGACTATTAGCTTTATATTGCCCCCCCGCACCGAGTTCTAGCTGAACTTGACAGCAGTAAACTAAAATTGGACGAAGTTCGATCTAGCATCGGGCTAGAGTAGAATAAGCCTCGAATTACATTAATCAATCCAGTGACCTGGTGCTCCAGGATTTGTACTAGAGCTCACTTCATAGAATTGTGAGCTCTTAACGTTGCTTGGCGGGGCAAGTGGTAGCTTCATCGAATTCTCCAATCGCCATCCTCTTTATCATACTAAAAGGATCAAGTGGTACGAAGATATCAAGATCGATCACACAAAAATTAGATTGAATTGCAGGACACTCAATCGCTTGATATTTATTGGGTAGTAGTTCTTATCGTCGTGCTGCGTCTGTTAAGTGCCGTCTAGAAGAAGAAGTGAGAAAAGGAGATCGAACCAGATGTTAAACAAGTTGTTACTAACCCCTAGTTAAATTCTACACAATCCACACTGACGTTCCTCTACAACACCCTCGACTTAACAGCCCTTTCTATTAATGATATGCTGAGATGAACCCGAACACGGTGAGGCCATTTTATGTGGTAAAACGAGCCGTAAGAATGCCTGCGTGATATTCTGTTAATCAGCCATCTCAGCTACGCCATATAATACGGTATATCTAATCGATCCTGGCCTCTCGAGACTAGCACATGGGTTACAAGATGTTGATGAGAGACGACGAATTAACAGCCTGATTCGCGCTTCAATTATGTAGTATATGTGAATTAATTAACCCATCTACTTGAATTCTCATGATAGGGCGACGATACTAGATCTCAGTCATCGAGGTGTCTTAAGTGCGTCTTCGGCACCTTGACAGGCCGAAAATAGGTTAATCATCTTAGATACTTGACGTTACAGTAGTGCCACACAGAGCATAGTATACCTATGTTGTCTGATTGAACCCGCGGTTAAGTACAAATATAAACACCCAGTTAGTCTGCATAGTTCATTGATTATTATGTCCGTGTCGACACATACATTTATAAAGGTCATCTACCTAGTGTATTTCAGACTTATTTCTTCTACAAGATGCCATTTTGCTTCCAGCTGAGATCACTGGTGCGAGCAAATATTTATATTTCGAAAGTCCCACAGAGTGAAGTTATTGCAGATCAAGGGGCGAGCAATTGAGCAATGAGCCAGACGTCAGCCCAGCAATCATCGAGTCGCAGATACCGTCCCTCACCACGTCTTTTCAAATACGCGGGGCTTCTCCACCTGTAGCACTGAGGGCGACGCTGCTGGAAGACGAATAGTGACTAGTGCTCGACCTGGAGCCCTGGGCCGTCCCGCCCATCTGGGTCTTAGAGCGTTGTAGCTTCTTCCCCTTTCCCGCCTCCTTAAAGGCGACCTCCTCCGGGTTATGCCCTCGACCAGCTGGCTTTATGGCATCTCGAGGTAGAGTGCCAATGGGCAAGTGAAGCTTGGCGTTTGCTTGGGGGTCGTCGAGCGCAATATTAGCCTTTTTATAAGTCTCCTTCTTGTATTGCTTCAGAGCCTGAGCCGACGGCTCCGAAGTGGAAACCCAACCTTTTATTTGAGACATCCAGCCATGTTTTCCGTCCTTCCTCTTGCGTTGAACTGATCCCGATACCGAAGCGTTGCGCTTTCTGCTGTCACCATTCTCCATAGTATTATTACTCGATCCGGACGAACCGTATGAGGCTTTCGAGTGGCGATTAGGGTCCATCTCTAGAGTTTTCATTGCTGCTGTTGCTTCCGGCACCGAGATGTCAACGCCAGGGTTTACCGAGGAATCACTAGCGATGTCCTGTTGGAATGATAATGTTGAAGGACCAACTTTTGCCGTTGGGCTTGGCGGTTTCAGCGTAGTGTCAATGAGTGGAATCCCCGAACTCGACGCAGGACGATCAGGACTGCTAGAAGGTAAGACTATGAGTCGAGATGCATCGAGCGATACTGCTGTCTTATGCTGACTCGACGGGGTGCGCTTGAGACGGGAAGGGACAATCAACGTCTGAGCAAATATGCGGTTTCCCAATGATTGACCCCTAGGCAACTTTGGCGCCTTGTCTTCAAGCACACTCTTCTCAGCTCTCTTCTAGAGGCGCGAAGAACTCTGATCTTGAGACGAAGACAGCCCTAGCAGAGTGCTTCGACGTTGCTTCTTTCTTGTCTTAGGCTCTTCCTGCGACGGTGACTCTGGGTTGAAAAGTTGATCTGAGGAGATGCCAATGCTAAACCCGTCACTTTGGTCGTCGTCGTCGTCTAGCCGACTATAAGGCTCCGGCTCAGACTTGTAGAAGAATGGATCTTCTAGCCCAGGTGTTCTAGCCTGGCCCACCCGGGAGACGCTATCCGGGGAGAAGCTACAAATCTCGCCTAGCTGGTCCCAGGGAGTTTGTGTGGCTCTAGATGACGGAAATGGTGGAGGCTGCTCTTGGCTCCCGATGTTGGTTGGATAGGAGAAGTTCCGTAGAACGGGTGGTCTGAAACGTTGCGGCGTAGCGGGTGTTTGTGATGGTATTTCATCGTCCTCGTTGGGAGAACCAAGGACAATTGGTGACTTAGGCTTTCGAAAACGTCCAACGAACCCTACCATTGTGCTCTAGAAAGCCAAGCCCCTACCTATACAGAGTTATCGAGCCTCGCCGATTCGCAACTTGAAAATCTAGTTATGGCAGACACGTTGACTGTGACGTAAGGTGTGCTTGTGCCCAGAACATCAATGGTGTCGGCGAGCTCATCAAAGTATCAAGTATGTTTCTCAAGAATCAAGCAGGCTAATTGAGTTCCACGTGGAACAATGGCAGACGACAAGCGAGGCAGCCCGTGGAACGATCAGCCTAGTTAGTTGTAGTCTTTATGGTCTAGGCAAACGAAGAATAGTTTTGTCTTGCTCCGGGGCTATCCGCATTCAGAGGCTATCATAGGAGGCTAGACGAGATAGGGTAAAGAGACAGACAAGTAGCACAATGTCTCGGGCTGAGTCTTCAATATAAAGGGTCTAATTAGGTAGGTAGGCTAAACGTTGCTCAGCTGTGTGGTCAGACGAGGTGCAGCGTAATATGACAGGTCTGAAGAGACGATGCAACTAATAGAAACAAGTGAATCAGGTAAGACTTGATTTTGGTGCTACTTATTACCTGCCCCAAATCTAAGTTGCCTCGCTGAACTAATGGTAGGCACGCCACTAATCTGTGCAGAGGTAGTTTAATAACAGTATCTACTAGTCGAGACTGCCAAATCACAGTCTCACAGGCAGCCACGACCCTGCAACTTTGGGCAATATTTCGTATCAAGGTTTGGAGAGAGCAGTGGATATAGTTTAGCCCACGAGAAGATATGCGGCATGCGAGATGATTGGATGCCTCTTCAGAGAAGAAAAAGAAAAGCCGAGTCAGTTTGGCAACGTGAATAGGTCTAGACTTTCACACAACTTAGTACCGGCTTGTTATCGCCGTCGCGGCACGTGGCAGCGGGAACGAATATATCCATTTTCTTCATAATAACATACATACATGTAGGTATCATAAATTTCATAAGAGGGCACATATGTACCTACATATAGGTACGTAGGTATGTGACGCATAGGAATAGAGTAGGTATAATGAGATAACGCTTCTAAATCAGTTAGCCACTGTCTACATGCACGTGTAATTCTCCTTTTTCCCTATGAGAGCTTAGCAGTTTAGGAGCAGTGGTACATGTACTTTACCAGACTAGAGCAGAAATATGAGACATCATCTGCAAGCATTTAAGATCTGCAGGGTATCCGTGACCAGGGTTGGCTGCGGTTGCGCACAGACGAGAAACCAAGTCCCTTGCTCCCTGCCCCATTAGTTCCTGCGCCTTCATTGGCTCGTTTCCTTGCCTTTGAAGCCGCCGCCCCCACTTCCCGGATCTGTGGATCTGACTATTCGCAACGCCGCAACACCGACCCGACCTTATGCGCTCGCTTTCTTGCGCCTCCCAACACAAACGGCTAGCAATACCAAACCCGATTTACGATTATTCCTCACCAGATCTTTCGAGCGACGAGAGATTGCTGAGAAGATCGTTTAGTGTTACCCAACTCCAGGTGGATGCGCAAGTTAATTCCGTGGCGAGAGAGACAAAGGCATCGCGACATATCC
This sequence comes from Hypoxylon crocopeplum, assembly GCA_022578875.1. Taxonomy (NCBI): domain Eukaryota; kingdom Fungi; phylum Ascomycota; class Sordariomycetes; order Xylariales; family Hypoxylaceae; genus Hypoxylon; species Hypoxylon crocopeplum. The sequence continues at coordinate 1,565,606 of MU399554.1, forward strand.
TAGGCGCTTGATCCAACGACCCCGGGCCAGCCACAACGATGCCTGGCCTCACCCTGAACACTGGCGCGGCGGCGACCAGCGGGATTACAAATACTCCATCCTCAAGCGCCGGCCAAGCGCCGCAACCGAACCCGAATCCACAATCTCCCTTGCGCTCCTCGTCGCCTCAGCGCCCTACGTACAGCCCCATAACACCCCCGCTGAACCCTCTCGCGATCCCGCCGCGGCCGAACTACACGCACAGCTCGCAGAGGGACCAGACCGCGGCTCCGCCTCCTCCGCCGGAACCCATCGACTTCGACAGCAACCCGGACGTGCTCGCGCTCAAGTCCGCCATCTCCATATTGCAGCTACAGCGCCGTAAAGCGCAGACTGACATGGCCGTGTTGGACCGCGCTAAGAGGGCCGCGCTCGGGGAGCCCGAGGCTTTTGTGCGGGACCTGACGACGGGCCGTGTGAGTGTCGAAGGCGATCGGTTATTCGTCGGTGGCGTGCCGAGTGGTGGAGGTGGACGCGCAGGCGGCGACCACGAGGACTCAGACTCAGATTCAGACTCAGATTCAGACTCGGATATGAAGGACACACCGACTGGCGCAGCCGCCGCTCAAGTCGGTAACCAGGCGCCACTACCCGCCAGGACTGAGGCCGGACAAGATGCGCCGATGACGGGCGATCCCACAACAGCAGCAGGCTCGAGTTCCGTCGCCGCAGCACCACCTAAGTCCGACCCAGACGCCATGGACATAGAACAAAAACCCCAACCCCAGCATCAACAACCCAGGCCATGGGCCAGGCTCCCGAAGCCGCAGAGCGTGGTGCGCTGCCCGCCGATCAACTGGTCGCAGTACGCGGTAGTCGGCGAGTCGCTGGACAAGCTGCACGGCGAGCAGGTGGCGCGGCCGACGCAGGGCACGCCCGCGACGCTAGCGCCCGACGGCCGCTACGAGTTTAAGGGCGGCGAGGGCCGACAAGAAAAGCTCGTCGGCGTCGCCGCGCCCTACGCCCCCGGCAAGGACAGGCTGTTGGACAAGAAGCCCAGCAGGGGGCCGAAACGGTGATCAAGCTACCTAATGGGCCTACTCTCAAGGTTGCAGGGTAGGGTAGGGGTAGTCGATTATGAAGTAACGGGTTATAACGAAGTGATGGCGTATTTGTATTTATGGCCGGTAGGCGGGCGGCATTTGCCATTAAGAGCAAAAGTTTGAGTACAGAAACCCAATGGATAGGGGATTGGGCTAGCCATAGGTATTATAATGATCGTGGTTATTACAATACGAGATCTATGAACATCAAAATCCTTTCATTGAAGCCGTATAACTGACTTTAATCATCGAGGAAGGACGTCTTCGTGTATTATGGCGAGTTTAGAAGCAGGTCAGGGTCAATGGCATTCACCGGATACTTAATCATCTGGTTCTATATGAAGGAACGCGTGGCGCAGTTGAGATGAAATCAATTGTATGTATTGATGTTATCGCACTTGTCATGTAATCCTCGAAAGCAAAAGAGGTATCAATCCTAGTCTAGAGTCCGCCAATCTGAGTAACCCGCCGAACTTCATGCTTTGAGAAAATCATAGTAGACAACGCGTCCGCCTTCCAGCCGGGAAGGCCAATGTGACATAATAGAAAAGTTCCTTGGATGGGCGGCCAGTGACGCCCACCATGCTCAACCGACGTTATTATCCTCTCAACACCGGGAAACTTCTGAAATAACTAGAGAGACCTGTTGCAAATTCTTTGAATCTGTCGTTTGGGGTCGTGAATCATCATGGCAGCACGCTACACGTCATCCATACTCCTTTGTACAGATCTACGCAGCTGTCTGTTGTACACCTTCCGCTCGTCGGGGCTACCCCAATACAGCTTGTGTGCTTCAGGGTGTACCAAGGTCCTCGGGTCGTAAGGGGGTTGCTCCTCTTCCAGAGCCTCGATTATGGCATCGATGTGTTGCTTCACGTCCTCCCGGCGGCTAGGATTTGGGAAGTAGCATGGCGTACCGTCCGCTGCGATCCGATGGTGGTACATCTTCGTCAAAAACTTAACTCTCGGTTGTTCTTCAGGGAAACGGGGGCTGAAGTTGAGCTTGATGCGGAACATGCCTCCATCAAGGTTAGTCATAGGCCGGCCGAAGTAGGTGACAGTCCACACGAAGGGATTCCCATTCACCAACTCGATACTCTGGGGGAGTTCGCTACGCTTGAACGATTCTTTGATCTGCTCGAATTGCCGCGCAAGGTTGACGGCTACCGTGGTCTCTCTCATCTTAGGAGATGTTCCCTCTGATGCCCATCTATCCGCCTCAGCATCCAAAGCGGCTTTAACCCGACGGAGTCTTGATTCGAGTTCGGTGTAGTTGAACTTTCCTTCCATCGTGTTGGATGCTCCTTCAAAAGGCATGCGCGAAAAGGGCTGGCCATCCTTAACCTCTTCTTTTGCCTTCCTGATGGTCTCAAGATAAGAGTCATAGTACCAGAGGAAGCGACGCTTGCAGAGGTCCTTGAACGGCTCCCAGGGGATGGCGGAATCATCAAGCTCGACATCTTCCTCTACGTCGAGATCGTAGTCATCTGGTTCCGCTAGCAATGGTGTTGCAACACTGCCATTAGTGAGGCCCAAGTAGTCTTCTAATCGTTGGATGATGGAAATGCGCAGCGTCTCGTGACGAATCTGCAACATACCCTGTCAGAACATCACACGGCAGTTTATTTTCTTGACATGAATTACCTTCGCGATGTATTCCTGCTGGGCCTTCTTATCGTGCTCTTCGTTCGCGTCTTCGAATCCGGGTTCATTTTCATAAGGGTTTGACGACATAAGACTCTGTATCGAGAGAAGGATCGACTCTAAGCCCTGGGCAGCGGACCACTCCTCTCCTCGTTCACCTCTCCATGTTCTAAGATCGGGTTAGGCTCGGCTACGATAGACGCGGAGTAAGGTTATATACCCGAGAATAGACCTGGAATCTAGGTTAGCCGAGAGCATAGCATGAATTCTGGGCTGGATCTACGTCGCTTACAAGCACACTTTCCCAGACGCATAGATGTTGGGGTTGAATCGACATCGTCCACTGTTGGTGGTAGTTCCGGTTACGGAGGGGGACCTTCGCGGGTACTCTAAGCAACGTTGCCGCTGGTTAGCAATCTAGGCTGTGAATGACCGACGTTGCGAGCTAACCTTTATTGAACTTAACCGAGAACTTGGAAGTATTAGCATATACGATGTTGGATACCAAATATGCCCAAGAATAAACCAACCTCGAAGAAGCCGAATTCGTAGGGGGTCTCGTGAGGCCCAATGATCAGGGCCTTTACATTGCGTACGTCGCGATCGCGGAAGGCCACAGCGAGGGCTAGAGATTAGATGAAGATCATGTCAGCGCTAGAACCGAGTCATGGACAATAGAAGGTATATCTCTCGTACAAAGGTCTGAAGTCTTCTGGAGCTCGCCGATTTCCTAGAGAGAGCAAAAAGCTCGTCAGCCTCGTAGCCCCTCTAATAGCCGGAGAGACCATGTATACCTTGGTGATGCGGATGATGGACTGGTCCGCCATAGTTGTCGCTAGTTGCTCATAGGTTGGACTTTCGTGGAGAATGGCGGCACGAATAACTTATGGCTTAATATGTTTATAACTTCGGCGATGGTGAGAAGGTGTTGGGTAAAGTTGGATCTAGAAAGTTTCTGGCGCGTCTATCGGTTTGGGTTGCAGCGTCAAAGGGAAGTATAGAGGTAGTAGATACAAGTAGCACTTGCAGCTCTGAGGTGCATGCGGGCAAGTGGGGAGTGTCTCCAAGGCAGAAATGGCGGGGGTCCGTTGCTTAGTCTGATTCTGGAAGAGCGTTTCTGGAAGTGGGGCAGACTCACTAGGTACCTACCTAAATGTACATTTAGGTGTGCACTACCAAATGATTGATTGCCTTTCAATGTACCTTTTATACGTCAGACATGACGTTACTAAGGAGGTAGTCTTTGTGAATATATCCTGTCACTGTCTTGTGAGACTGTAATTCCGTAGTAGTAGAATCTAGATATCTATGGCAGGTACCTGTTGTAAAACGGCGTCAGCCCAGCGCCGTCCTAACTCTACCAGGATCATTGTGATCCAATAGTACAGGTACAACGTTTCGGCTAGAGCTTCCCCCCTGGCTTCTACATATCATGGGGATCGGATAACTAGGAACGGCCCCACTCTCAAATTCCCCTGGGATCTCGAACATATTCGGCCTTCTAGGGTCCCGAAGATGGGCCACTACCTTACCTTCTTGAGCTCGTGTATTGCCAGGCGGTGAAAGGGGGAAATTGCTAGTGTCGTTAAACCAGAGCTTCTCCACGATCATTCACCAGTTCAATCAGCCGCCGTAATCAATATCAACTCAAAGTTCCCAGTCGCTATCATGTCCGAATCCATCACGCAACCCCTTCTGGGCAAGGTCCTCGTTATTGGCGGTTGTGGGTTTCTGGGCCATCACGTCGTGAACCTGCTTCTGCGCGACTGGAAGTGCACCGTCTCCGTTGTCGACCTCAAGTGCCAGCGCAATCGAAGACCTGCCTCGGATGGCGTCGAGTACATCGAGGCCGACATCACCGACGCCGACAACCTTACCAAGATCTTTGGAAAGCTGAAGCCCGATGTTGTCATCCATACGGCCTCACCACCTGCGCAGGGCCTTGGTGCCGTCGCCAACGATGTATTCAAGAAAGTCAACGTGGACGGAACCGGTGCCGTGATCGCTGCCTGCAAACAGAATGGCGTGAAGGTATTGGTATATACGAGCTCCGCCAGCATCATGAGCAACAATAAAGATGACCTGGTAAACGCGAATGAAGAGTACCCAGTCATCAGGGGTAAAATGCAGACTGAATACTACTCCGAGACTAAGGTGAGGGCCCCTTTGGCTTCTGGATATATGGTGACCGTAACTTATTGACGCTCCTGGCCAGGCACACGCAGAGAAGCTTGTCCTAGAAGCAAACCGCACCGAGGGGACCGATTTTCTGACAACAGCCATTCGACCGTCGGGCATCTTTGGTGAGGGTGACATGCAGTTGGTCTACCACGCTATCAACATCTTCCGCGAGGGAAAAGATAAAGTACAAGTTGGTCTCAACGAAAACTTGTTCGATTTCACCTACGTCGAGAATGTTGCACACGCCCACCTCCTAGCCGCTCGAGCGCTGCTGGTCACACACGCAGCGTCCACCGCACCTCTCGATCACGAAAAGGTAGACGGAGAAGCCTTCATAATCACGAACGACAGCCCAGTCTACTTTTGGGACTTGATGCGGGCTATCTGGCGGGCGGCCGGATCACAGAAGGGGACTGATCACGTGTGGGTCATGAGCCGGGATGTAGGCACGCTCTTGGGGTTGCTGAGCGAGATCGCGTTCGGGATCATAAGGAAGACCCCAACCTTCAACCGCCAGCGGATCGTCTTCAGCACCATGACGAGGTATTACGACATCGCGAAGGCGAAGCGGCGCCTCGGTTACCAACCCTTGGTGAGCTTAAGTGACGGTGTAAAGAGGACGGTCGAGTGGACCCTAGATCAAGAGAAGAAGAACGTGGCAGCCGCAAAGTCATGAGGCATCGGTTACATTATTTATACTGCCGAAATAGCAGACAGGCGGATGTTTTACCTTATGTGTATTAATAAGAAATATTATATATTCCAACGACTTAATACTTGGAAAATTGGGCGTCGGGTCTACAATATATGATAATCCAATTAGTGAGATTTATCAATAAGCAATAAATTATTCGCCTCTATTATGTTCCTATGATTCATTCCCAATGTTTAAGTCCGCCTACCTAAGCCTTTCAAGAGGCGACGGCTGTGTTGCTGGTAGACATGCTTAGCATCTTTTTAGGCACGCAGAACCCTGGCGGAGAGGAACATCAAACATTCACTTGTAAGTATAACACGAAGCTACTCATCAGAATCACCATAGGTCAGTTGAGACCTTGTAATCACATTCAAATTTATCCGTCAATTGAAGAGAGTAGGCCTGGAATGCCTCTGTCTCTGTCGGTGATCGTAGCTGGTAGGTAGGACTCGCCTTCTGCTAGATGACTGTCCGCCTAGTCGCCTTCGCATCAATCACCCATTAACACTAGCGGGCACTCCTCACAAAAGAAAAGCCAGAGGCGTGTAGCCTTTCTGATTGGGATATCTGAGCACCATAGCTCTCTCTCCGTCTTCGAGCTCCTTATCCCTCCATCGATATTTTCTCCTGTCTCCTAGCTCCTGGAATACTGTCTGATTATAACACAAGTCAAAGTTTGCGAATGAATTTTGACCCATTCGGGCAAGCCAAGAAGTGAAGCAAAGGCGAATCTCCACTACTCCAAGCTGCGCTGCCAAATCATTAGGAAATGGTGCACCACTTCCCAAGGCAAGAAGGCTTCCTAGAATAGAAGATGGTAGGCAATAGGCACGCCAGGAGACCACCTTTCCCACTCGAGTCCCGCAGATGTCAAAAAGCGAATCAAAGGTCGTAAAGCCCACTATAGGGACGGAGGAAGATGCGTAACGCCGGCCGAAATGCTGTTTAATCTCTCTACACCCGATTCATGCTGAAATTCAAGGCCCGCAAAGATGGATGAGAATTCATTGCTCGATCAAGAAGCTCATACAAGTCGAAGAAGCGCGTCCAAGTTGAGAAGTATATACCTGGAAACCGAATAATTACTCCGTACCAGTGGTGACTGAACTGTTTTGTCTGCCCCAACCCGAATTGCGCCACTCTCGGCGCTGGCCATTCTCGGGTTGCTTATTATCTACCCGCTCATACTGATTCGCGTAAAGTGATTGCCCATTATCAGGTTTCCGCCAGTTCGGCGGCGGGGTTCCTTGAGGTGTCGTGAACGGAACCGTGGGCTCCTGCACGGGACGCACGCTGCTCTCCTGTTGCCAAGCGGCGGGATCAGTAGCCACTCTAGTAGCCATCGGCCTTTTGCTGTCCTGCCGGATAAATTCGGTGTTATCGTATTGTCTGGGGAGCCCGTTGGCGGCGCGAGCTTCAATACGTTTAAGGATCTCCTTAGTAGTAATGTCGCCATTGTTTATGAATAAAGTCGAGTCACTTAGGATATCCATGAGTTCGACAGGAACCTAGTAGCAACACGTTAGCAAGACAGCACAACGGAGCGGGAACTTCTACATACCATGCACATTTCCTCGTTGAATTGTATTAACTCCTCAACACAGGCCACCGCAGTCATGGGCTCGTCTGAGAAACTCGGGCTCTTTTCGCTCGAATAAAGTATGTTAGGGGCGATAACGCGAGCAAGGTTGTGTACGTCCATCCTCGATCCAGTATCCTCGTCAACCTGGTGGAAAGTAGCCACCCATTTTAAGAAACTGAAGAGGACCTCTAACGTATCTCGATGGGTCTGCGGAAGTAGGCAACACGCGAGATGCAGACAGTGCCGCCTCTTATCGCCATCTTTGATCTTGGTCGCCGCTATCCAAACCGTATATAGCTTCTGAGTCATTAACGGATCTGGTAGCTCACGGAGATACCGTTTGAGGAGCGCCGCAAGTTGGTGCGGAGTTTCGTCGTTCCATCTGATGGCATCACAGCCCTCCCTGTCAACGGCTGCAACTTGCTCGCTGAGCTTCTTAATGTTCCCGTTTTTTCGGAAGACACCTTCAACGGAAAGATCCTTATTCTTCAGAGCTATGATTGTGTCCTCAATGATTGCGGGAATGCGTAGAGCACCTGGCCCCACGCCATCTGTAGAATCAGCGCCATCTCGCTCGACAATCAATTCTAATGGAACCCCGAAGACGCCTTTCTTTTTTGCGCCCTTTTTGGTTTCATTCTTGCCGAATGCCTTGCCGAACTTATTCCAGAATGTCGCCTTCCTCGCCTCAATGAGGCCAAGTAAATCCTCGAGTGTGAATTCCGGCTCCAGCATCGGTTGCATTGAAAGAACTGCAACATGTCGGACGATGAAATACTCAAGACCAGAAAGTTCCGAGAAGAACTTCCTTCCGTCTCTTTGAGGTGATGGATCTCCGGGTAAGTTCTGGTTAGTATCTCGTCCAGTAGAGAGGCTTCTTTCGTTGCCGTAAGCAGCGTCTGTGGTGGCAGATCGAAATAGTTCCTGACGCGAAGCCCTATAAGAGCTAGGCTGCTGTTCTCGTGCTTGCTCGGCTGCGACAATCCGAGGAATATCGTCGAGAGTCAGTGCATCTTGGTGTCCAAAATACTGTTCCGTTGTGCCACCTCCTCCCGGTTCTCGATCCTCTTCGATCTGCATCATCTTGTTTTGCGAGCTTGCCTCTCCGCCCGCCGACCCGGGACGAACGCTGCGACCCTCCGGTCCATCCATGATCCTCGAGGTCCGAGCCTTCCTAAGGCTAGAAGACAAATGCTTATCGAGACGCGTGCTTCTGAGTCTGCGCACATCATTGAGAGTATTCTCATAGGACGACTCTCTCTGGTGCCGCTCTCTATCGCCACCATAGGACTTGGATCGAGAGTCTGATCTGAGCAACACAGGGCTTCCGTCCGCGGAAACGCGGTGTCCATCCGCAGAATCGTAACCATTAAGGCTCGGATCTTCCGAGGTGGGTGGAAGAGCTCCGCTGCTTCGAAGGATTTCCAACAACCTAGCCAAGGCAACTTTCAACAGAAATACATACTGCTGAAGCTTCGTTATATGTTCCAGTGGCTGACCCCACGCTTCGATCTGAGTCTCGCAGCTTGTGCAGTAGATATTCTGGTCCCTGTGTAGGCGGGCCTGGTCTAAGTTCTTGCCTAACTCTTTGCTGCAGCGTACACATTTCACGCACGACAGATGCCACCTCTTATCCCCACTCAGAGCGCATTCATCCTCGATAGGTTTCCGGCATAAGGTACACTGATCTGAGTCGTTAGCGGAGAGCTTCGACATACCCAACGTGATCTGCAGCGACTCGTCGTCGTTCTTGATTGACTCAAGCACACTAAGGTCTTCGAGGAATTGGTATAACCCTTCCGGAGTATGATGTTCCTTCTCAACTCTGAGCGTCCCTTGAAGACAAATCCTGATGAGGAGTTTCAAATAATGCGCCAGGCCTGTCACGAGGGCTAGCAGTTCCTGTGTCACGCCCAATTTCCGAGCACCAGTCTCCTGCGTTTTGGATAATAATGAAAAGAAAGCAACGATCTTCTTGCAAAGAAGTTTCGCTTCGCGTGCGTAAGACAGCTCTAGAATTTCCTTTAGTATGTCAGTTAAGAGGCGAGTCGGGGGACTCATACCATTCATCTCAAGCCTCTTCATCGTTTGGTCAAGTCTATCCGCAGATCGGAATAGAATGTCCACATGAATGATAAATTTCTTGGCAACGAAAACACCATCCATATACGCCCCATTGCTAACGTGAAGAAGCATATCCGAAATGCAGGCTGCTGATGACTCCTCAAAGGTTGATAAGACGCTCCAGATTCGATAGACTTTGTTCTCCATGTCTTCCTCTTCTTGCCGTATTAAGTCCCTGCTCTCTGCGTCGACAGGTTCCGGACGAGGCTCATTAGACTCCTGGGGAGGCGTTAAACGGACGTTCCAGAATTTGTGGATCATATAGCACTCAGGGTGCCAATGCTGGTTCTGCCCATTACGAAATATCTCGACGAATTGCTTAAGGATGGCAGTTTGACAGCCATTGCACCGCTGAGCAAATTGTGTCGAATAATGGTAGTGACAATACACGTTCCCGTCGTGTTCGTAGTAGCTGTCCTGAGCTCCGAAGACAGTTGAGCAGAGTGAGCAGGTGAAATGGTCGACATGGTACTTGCGGTCGAGAGCTGTGATGTAGGATCCACGTAAAGCGCCGCCACACTGATAACATAGAAGACCTAGCCGTCGAAAGTAATCGGTTTCGCAAAGGGGATACTGGCCGCCGTTCTCTTCGTCGTCTGCGGGGAAAAACTTGGACGCCACAATCTGGCCACAATCCTGTGATTTATTAGACACGACATTCGGTATAAATATTAGAATAGTTGCAACACCTACACGACACTTGAAGCAGTCAAGATGGTACGTTCCATCCAGTGCCCGCACGAATTGCCCAGTCAAAGACTCGCCGCACTTGGCGCATATACGGAGCTGCCCACTTGCTGTTCTTCCGCTTCGGGCTCTAGATCGGTTGCGCTCTCCGCTGCGTCTCGGGTCGCTGTGAGCACTGAGAGACGGCGAAACAGGCGGTCGAGCAGGAGGAGGATAAGCTCCATTCGAATAGGACGGGCTCGGGGTCATATTCGGTCGGTCATAGTCAAGCTGGACACTACCATCGTTGGGTAGCGGCGGGGGATGTCCATGGATGCGGTCACCACCGAGACCGCCTTCGTAGTCGGGGCCCATCATGGCGACCAAAATGAGGTCCTACCTCAAATCGGCTGGTTAAAAATAAGTAGCACCTTTCGTAAACTTCGCCGCCGAATTGATTGAGGGACAAAACGGAGCGACAATAGCACAGTTGCGGTAGCGTTGTCCAACGTCAGACATGGGCATCAGACAGAGAAGTTTAGTCGTTCCAGCGAAAGGGTGTGCGACTAGGTGCGGGACGCAGGAACCGGGAAGCAACGATTCGGCGTGGTGCAGGCCAGACACGGTCCAGCGACGCAGGAAAATATCAAGACACGGGGCAGTACCCGACGGCGAAGGAGTGTGGCAGTGACGGTGCTGCAGCTGACGCTTGGCCAAGGCAAAAGGGCGGATATTATTTCGACGATGCGACGGGAGCGGGACAGAATTGGGGTTTGCGCAAAAGAAACGGACGATGGACAGCTATTTGGTCAGTTGGAGTTGGTTGGCAATTGGTTTGGGCGTGTTGTTGGTGATCGGGTACGATAACTTGGGCTAGGCCGCGTCTAATTGTCGAAGATGTCGAGGGTAGCGAGAGCGTCGATAGTATCGAACCATGCGCTGGAAAGGAAAATGATCGTGAAAGGATTGATAGCACGGCATGAAGTATGTAACGCCGTAATCAACATTTAGCGGAAGGGTCAGGAGGCGGGAGAAGACGCTCGTTGCCGGCGAGGTGTAACCTGAGCTAGTAGTAGAAGTGGGAGCTGCTGCAACAGAAGGGGGGGGAAAGACGACCAGGGGTGTTGAATGAATGCAAGACAAAGGGATATCTACACGTAGGTACAGTAGGTCTGCAGTGGTACTGTAGGTTTTAATAGGCTTCCGTTAGGTATCGAGGGCTGTGTCGAGTCCGAGGAAAGTTGAACTTGTTAGGTGGAATAATAACGACCGACAAACCAACAAGTAATAAACTTCGAGTCCGATACGAAATCCGATTCAGATTGAATATTGAAGCTGAATTGTTGTTTGCCCCTAATGTTCCTACACTAGCAAGTCTACGAGGTGTAGACTCCTAGGAAAGGTTAGATAGGAGTCCAAGGATGTAACAGGTTTGAATGGATCAATTTGCAATCTCATTATTAACTTTAGTGCTAATTTTAGCTCGGGTTCAGTCAGCCAGTGCTTCACGAATCACAGTCTACAGACAACAAAACCCCATGGTGCACGGACGCAAGTAGGGTCACTCACGTGATTGTACTAGTATTCATTCGCTTTAAGGCGGCATTAGGTACAGTTCTATACTTCAGATCGTGAAGGCTTCACTCTACCTCTAATAATAACTTGGTATAATATTTCTTTGATATTGGATTATCCATAAATGCAACTGTTTGTCTAATAGAAACAACTGCAGTCTAAGCTTTGCTATCATGCTTGTCAAAGCCGAGCATTCAGGTGGTTAGTATACCTGACAAACCTTCCCTGTCACTCAGTCAAGACAAAGATGAAAAGACACGTCTAGATTCGACGCCTTTCATCTGTTTTAAATCCAAACTCGTCCTTTCCTAAACAGTAGTTAATCATTGGTTGCAGAAACATGCACTGTGATGCAAGGTCGGCCCTCTAGCTACTGCACCACAGCAACCGTCAAAGCTTGATATCTGCATCTTGAATAAGGTCGCAGTCGCATAGCTTTGGTATCGTCTTACACCACTCACTCAAAGTGTTCCCCATTGCGCAACGGATATGATCACGATAGATGGAGCGACAGCAAGAGGTGGAGATATTGATCCATATCGGCGCTCCAAGCAGAGCAGCTGACGATGCCCGGTACCGGTCTCTTGCTAATTCATATATAAATTTCCAACCAACGAACCGTGTCGAATTTCTTACCCAAACCTCCTCAGATCCAAGCAGTAGCGATGGCAGGCGTGAACTTGATGGGCCGGAGGTTCAGCAAGGTTCCATACAAGATATCTTTGCAATCTCACAATCCAGTGAGCTCCTCGGAACGCTCAAATCGCCTCAGGCCTCATTTCGGAGCGTCATTGACAATGCGGGATCGCCCCGTGTCCTCATGAGACATACGCCTGAGGTAGAAGCAGCTAGCAGTGTTCAAGATGTCACAATGCCCAGTACACAGTCTCTATGGCAGACACCGTCTAGCGTGGTCCAAGATTCCTACCTAGGAATTCCTGCCAACGTCTCCAACTTGACTTCACCTACGAGGATTCTAGAACACTATCTTCAATGCTTCGATTCTCCATTAGCCTCTCTAGGGATTACTTCTCAACTGAGCAATAACAGTGTCTCTAATGGCAATTCTTCCCATAGTCCTACCCATCCTAGTCCCGAAGATAGACTAGCAGGGCTATTTACTCTCAGTACACCATTGGTTGTGCCTTGTACGCCGCAGTACAGACCTCCCTCCAACTCCGACGAATCATCCAGAAAGAAGGTTGCTATAGAACAGCATCAGATGCAGACACCAAATCAGCCGCAAATCCCGCAAACGCAATATGAGATTTCGAGTGACAATGTCATTGAGGAAACCATCCTGGCTACATCGTCAGCCCCTTCTTCTGGGGCTAGAGCCGAGTCCGAGCCGCCACCAGCAAAGCGTCATCAGACGACTTCAGTAAATACAAGCCCACGAGCTTTGTTAAGAGCGACAAGCGACATTGGTCCGAGAGCACTCTCAAACCAGAGATCGGTTCTAACCGTAACCTTCCTAAGCGATCACGGATATACATACGAGAGTCTAGAACTTCGTGCTCCGGACCCGCCTATCTCGACAACACAGGTAGAGTCGGAGAATGTCATCACGCCAGGTCTCGAACGACTAGCTCAGGACCTTCATATCCCGAAAAGATATAGACCGAAGGAAGAGAAGAGAGACTTGCGCCCCCTCGAGCGCGGATACTGGTTAGTAGACTGCTCGACCTGGGATCCGCAGCTCAAGCGGGACGCCTGGGCATATCTTGCCAACTATATCGGGACTGGGGTTGCGGGATGGGGAATTTGGTGTAGAAGAGATTCGGATTTTCAGTGGCTCCGAGTCTACTGTTGGGGCGCGGTAACTGCGCATATATACCTGCTTTTATACTTGGCAAGCCAGCGCCAGATTCTATATACTAGTAGTTCCTGGGTTGATGGCGAGGGTATCACTATCATTGTCATGGATAGAAGGGACTAGCATGAATTAGTGAGGCGTTCTGTTTGCATTTACGAACAGGGAACCGGATCAGGGCAGATATAGGCATTCATAGCGACGGTGCATAGGATAGGATATAAAAGGAGCCGATTCTAATCACGGAGACATGCTCTTCTCTGATGTTCATCTTCTCTCATACACTCGTCAGTGATGTAGGAGCTGTTGCTAACACCACGATCATTTTTGTTGGTCCTATTCGTACGAAAACGTAAATGAACATTGTATGAACTAAGCAGGAATCTACGAGTACATCCCGTTCTGAATAGAAGTCAAGAGCCTGAACCATCCCGGAAGCACACGATGGAATCTTGCAAAATTCCAGGGCGTGACGAGAAGTATAAGCCGGACCGGCCGATTCCTCAAAGACCTCCATCGCCTTCATACTACAGAGAGAACCATTGATCCCTGGATCGAAAGCTATCCTCTAGGTTCTAACGGACACATGAAATACGTAACTTGATCAGGGCTTAGACGAGGGCCTCTGGGACGTTGGGCGATGAAGAACTGTTCCAACCTCTTTCTTATATTGGTCCGAACCTGCCTTCGCAAGTTCCACATACGCCTATGAGCTGGTCAGCTTTGGCATCGATAGGAATGAGAGCATGGACTTACGTGGCGTTCCGTGTCTGGCAAGTTCTTCCACTCCTGGCCGATTTCCTTGGAGCTATCGCGGACGCGCGTGTTCGCGAAATCTCCAGAGGCCCATCTTGCCTTTACGAACAGGCTGAATGCGCTGGTAGGCTTCTTAGGCAGACGGTCATCGTGAATAGTCTTCACTCTCTGCGTCGGAGGGAAGTTGTATTTCTTCTTCAAAAGCCGACGAGCGTTGATGGCTTCGTTAATCTCTCGGGGATCATGGCTTTCTAACCATGCCTTGTACGCTGCCGCATTACTAAGCTTGTTCTGCTCGCTAACGTTGGCGAGTCGCTAAGAATCTTTAGCACACTTGACACGACACAATCAATATTGCGATCAGTACTAACCTGTTGCTCAGAGGCTGGAAGTTCCTTGAATGCCTGAGATAGCGAGGCCATCCTACCTCGGACATCGACCGGACTTCCGGTCTTGTTCTTGGTTTGTTCGAATATAAAGAGTGTCCATGAGGAGTCGGCAAGACGTTTCGGTTCAGTGAACAGGGCCGTCTTCTTGAGCTTCTGTCTTTCAACTATGGCCTTTCTCTCCGGGGTCTGAGGCCTGCCTCTCGGTCTAGTCTTGACTCCCGATTTGGCTGTCGCTTTGGACTTGGTTGTCTTAGTCTTAGGCTTGGCCTTAGTCTTAGTCGACTTCTTTATCGACTTCTTCGGGCTTGCCTTAGTGGCGGCGGGCTTCGTAGATCGGCGGGTTGTGGTGGTGCCTTTCGGTCGTCCCGCGGTCGCAAAGCTTCGAATGAAAGCGCGACCACATCCTAGGGAATTTGCAGTCAGGCTGGACAATACAATGCGGCTAGACGACTTAGCAGCAGTTGTTGCGACCAGCCGTTTGATCGCGGCGCGTCCTATAGAAGACAGCATGGTGATCAATTGAGGTTTAGAGAAAATTTGTGGTGAAATGAATGGGTATTGGAAACCCTAGAATGGCTTATCGATGAGACCGACAAAATATTCTATGTCATTGAAGAAATGGTGGGAGTCGCAATCTACAAGGCCCATGTTTTCAAGGTACGCGACTTAGTGCAACTCCTTGAAAGCTTGAGCTTCAGATTGTGCCCGGTGCCATTGACTCGACCCACTTTGCAAGCTCCTGGCACCTGCGGCCCACACCTAGGTAAATTACCTCTAGCGATTTCCAAAATGCAGCCCTGACAGCTTGATAGTGTCAGCCACAGTACCTAGGTACCCATGCCAATATTTAGCCTCACCAGCCACTGACCGAATTTTAAGCCTTTGTCAAGTAAGGCGTTCTTGAACTAAAATAGTACCTCGTACCAGATAGCAAGTCTCTCTCATTCATCAACTCTTGTCTTCGCGTTACGGGGACATCTTCGACAACTGAACCAATCTGTCGGTATCGTTAAGGAGCAAAACTATCTAGGCTTCTATCCACTAGGTGATCTTTCTATTAGGTCTGGTCGTCTAACTGAAGCATCCCTCGAGTCCTCTGGTAGCTCTCACCTCTGTAGTGCGACCGAGCCGTACTATTATTAAAAACCATGGCTCGACTCAGAGACTCACGCTCACCAACTCCAGCAGGCAGCCAGCAATCCTCGAGAAGAAACCGCAGAGATGATGAAAGAAGGGATCGAGACCGGCATCGGGATCGGGACCGTCGAGACTTTGGCCGAGACCCAAGACGCCGGAGTCGCTCTCGGAGCCCGCATGATGTAAGGCGACATCTTGCATCTGGAAATTCCCACTTCACTGACAATCCGACTCTACAGCGCCGGAATCGCGACCGCGATCGGGACCGGGACCATGACTTCCGCCGACGTGACCGTTCCGCAGATCGTCGAGATGATGACCACCGAGGTGGGAGGGACCGTAGACGGTCGCGTGATCGCTTCCTAGATAGGGAAGGAGACCGCTCTCTCGAGCCTCGCCGGCGCAGAAGCCGTGACCGTGATGGTGACAGAGATCACCGAACCAGGCGAGACGACTCCCGTGATCGAGGCATAGGACGACGCGAAGGTACTGCTGACTCTCATCCACGCAGTAGGCGAGGTGATAGTCGTGAGCGAGGCCCTGTGCCCAACGACACTACAAAAGCAAAAGCGCCCGAGGTATGTTGCGCCAACCTGTTGCAGCTTAATGCGGATACTTACTCAGATTCGCAGGCAGAATTGAAACCAAAGCTGGCGCCCGCCCAGTCTGATGCCGATAAAAAAGTCGAACGCCTTGCGAAGTTGGCAGCATGGAAGAAGAAGCAGGAGGAAAAAGAGAAACAGAAGGAACCGACTCCAGGTGGAACTCGGAAGCTTCTTGCTGAAATGGATGAAAAGGCTAACGCCGGGCCCTCTAATGCAACACCCACAGGTGCCTCCCCGGCGCCAGCATCACCTGCTGACCCCCAGATTGCCTCGCCGGCAACTCAGTACGCTGGCAAATTTGATCCCAAGGCCATCGCTAAGAAGTCTGCTCCCAAGGCCCACTCTCCAAGTACGGTTTCTAAACTAGGTGTCATTGCGGGCCAACCATCCACGAACCTCGCTTCAGCAGCAAAAGTCCCAAATGGTGAGTCCTCTTGCCGGCATATGCCTCTTAACATTGCTAATGACGCTATTAAAGTCTCGGCTCTTCCACAGAGTAGAACCAAAGCAAGCGGCTTTGGCTTCCACAAGCAAAATGCAGAGACCGAAAAGGTTTCGCAAAAGCGGAAGTTAATCCTCGATGAAGACGAGGCATCAGATAGGAAACTTGCTAAGCTGCCCTCCCTCCCCCTTGACGACGTTGACGATACACCCTACGATATTCAGGACGAAGAGGACGATGACGATGCAGATCATTTCGCCGGAGATGAAGCAGAAGAGGCCGCCGCCGCTCGCGCAGCTCAAGAGAGACGAGAAGAACGTATCGCGCAAGAAAACGCCCAGCAGACAACAGAAATGCAAGTCGATCAAAGCGAAGATGAGACAGCCCCGGAGACGAACGGCATCACTCAAAACGCTCAACCGAGCGAGGCTATGGAAGTCGACGAGGATGACGTCGATCCCCTGGACGCCTTCATGAACGATCTCGAGACCAAGCCTGTTGCGAACAGACCTATCAAGGCAAGCATGAATCAGAATAAGGACTCACAGGAGCCTGAAGCATACTTCAGTGACGATGAGTTCGACTATCGGAATGAGAATCTAGATCCAGATTCGTTCCTAGCTATCACGGCGAAGGCCCGCAAGAAGAAGGACATTCCATCTGTGGACTACAGCAAAATTAATCTAGAACCCGTTCGGAAGAACTTTTGGGTCGAACCAGCTGAGTTATCAGAGATGACCGAAGTCGAATTAGCAGACCTCCGCATTGAACTTGACGGGATCAAGGTATCTGGTAAAGACGTGCCGAAGCCAGTACAGAAATGGTCTCAATGCGCCTTGTCGCGAAAAACACTTGATATCGTCGACAGCTTAGGATACGAGAAGCCTACGCCAATTCAAATGCAAGCGTTTCCTGCGATCATGTCTGGCCGAGACGTTATAGGTGTTGCAAAGACTGGTTCGGGAAAGACTCTGGCTTTCCTGTTACCTATGTTTAGGCACATCAAGGACCAACGGCCTCTCAAGGAAAACGAAGGGCCCATTGGCCTAATCATGACTCCTACGCGTGAGTTAGCTACCCAGATCCATCGAGACTGTAAGCCATTTCTAAAGTCAATGAATCTTCGGGCGGTTTGCGCGTATGGAGGCGCGCCTATCAAAGATCACATCGCTGAGCTGAAGAGAGGTGCGGAAATTGTCGTTTGCACTCCCGGTCGTATGATTGATCTGCTAGCGGCGAATCAGGGCCGCGTAACTAATCTGAAGAGAGTCTCATATGTCGTCCTCGACGAGGCAGACAGAATGTTTGACATGGGATTCGAGCCGCAGGTAATGAAGATCTTTGCCAATATGCGACCGGATCGCCAGACGATTCTCTTCTCGGCCACAATGCCGCGTATCATGGATGCCCTCGCTAAGAAGGTCTTGAACAGCCCCGTAGAGATCACTGTCGGCGGTAGGAGCGTTGTTGCTCCCGAGATCACCCAAGTTGTTGAGATTCGGGAGGAGAACACCAAGTTCGTCCGCTTGCTTGAGCTTCTGGGCGAGCTCTACGACAAGGATGAAGACGCTCGGACGCTAGTATTCGTGGAGCGCCAGGAGAAGGCGGACGACTTGTTAAAGGAGTTGTTGCGCAAGGGCTACCCTTGCATGTCTATTCATGGCGGGAAAGACCAGATTGACAGAGATTCGACCATCGAAGACTTCAAACATGGAGTCGTTCCCATCCTGATTGCAACGTCTGTGGCAGCTCGTGGTCTCGACGTCAAGCAGCTGAAATTGGTCGTCAATTACGATGCTCCAAACCATCTGGAAGACTATGTGCACCGTGCTGGCCGTACCGGACGTGCCGGCAATAAAGGAACGGCGGTCACATTTGTGACAGGAGAACAAGAGAATTGTGCTCCAGGAATCGCGAAGGCCCTCGAGCAGAGTGGTCAACCAGTACCGCCGCAACTAGAGGAAATGCGTAAGGCCTTCAGAGACAAGGTTAAATCCGGAAAAGCCAAGGATCAATCGGGCTTTGGCGGCAAGGGACTAGAGCGTCTTGACCAGGAGCGAGAAGCTGCCCGCTTGAGAGAACGAAAGTCTCATAGGACAGAAGGCGACGAGGAAGAAGAAAAGAAGGAGGAGAAGGGTGAAGATAAGAAGGGTGACAAAGCTTTGTCAGCCATCCAGACGGCTGCTTCAGGCATCACCTCTCGTGATGCCGCTCCCAAGGTCGATCTCGAGCCGAAATTCACCATTCACAAACGGGAAGAGGCTGCACCATCTCCGAACGTGAACAATCCCTTGGACAAGGTCTCTTCTGCGATCAATGCCATTAATGCTCGTCTGGGTCGGGCTGGCCAGCTTAGGCCAGGTCAGCCGATCGACAACAAAGGCCCAGATGCCGGCGCATTCCACGCAACCCTCGAAATCAACGACTTTCCCCAGAAAGCCCGTTGGGCCGTCACGAATCGGACCAATGTCGCTAAGATTCTGGAAGCCACCGGTACATCTATCACCAATAAGGGTACCTTCTACCCACCTGGAAAGGACGCGCCGCCAGGTGCCGAACCTAAGCTCTACGTCTTGGTGGAGGGAGATACGGAGTTGATGGTGGCTAATGCTATGGCTGAGCTCACCCGCTTACTTAAGGAGGGTACCATAGCCGCTGCTGATGCGGACAGTCGGGCTCCTATCGGTGGCAGATATACCGTTACTTAAAAGGCACGAGGCTGGCAAGCGAGTCAAGTGTAAATCAATTAATTGTCTACCTAGGTAGGCAAGGCATGGTGGATTGGTATTCTCTATTTACAAATGGTGTTGGCGTTTAATATGACTGAGCAGTCGGGCAGACGTACACAGAGGAAGGCAGACTCGCAGTAAGAACAGTAGACATGAACATTGAATAATAACCAAGTGAGACCCACCGATCTCGTTCTAGTCATAAATCGTGGTGAGACTAGTTATGACTCCTCGCCTGTGCCGCCTCGTCGGCGTCTCGTTGTCGTATCTCATTATTGCTAAGCTCCTTAAGCGTGTCATTGCGCGTCTGCTTCTTCTGCGCTGCCAACTGGGTGCCTAGCTTGCCTGCAGGCTTGGATGTCGTAGCTTTCGCTCTTGCCTGCGTATAGAAGTTTAGAATAGATAGTGATTCGAAGTGGTAAATATGGTGACGATACCTCTGCGGCTTCGGCAGCTCGCCTCCTGGCCTCTTCTGCGTCGCTGCCATTCTGTGTGCCGGATGTCTGTGGTGGTCCTCCGCCCAGGGTCCGAGGCGGATTGCTGATCTTGGCCGGCACGGACGAGCGCTGAGGCTGGGGCGGAGCGGATCCGAGGACGCGACCGGGCTGGGAGAAGTTCTCGCTCTCCGACTTGCCGCAGATGTTTCCCATGTCTTTTAGACTTTCGGGTTCCGGGACCAGTGAAGTCTTCTTCTAACTTAACTCGTTCCGCTTGCGTTGATAATAATAATTGTATGACTTAGCGAATGAGAATTGGGGTTTATGTCTGCTAACGTTTTCTCTAAATGCGTCAAGTGGTCCGTTGGTAGGTGGTACTAGGTTGTGTGGATGTTCCATGTGTCATGCGACGTAGGCCGTCCTAACTAGATAATGAGGCTCAAGATCTCTAATGCACGAGTTTAGGTAAGCTGGCAGATAGGCGGGTGTTCCAGCGTCTTTACCGAACGAAACTCGAGACCCTGAAAAGTGACGCGGGGACAGGAGGGGCAGCGTATACATGCAGAGTACATATTGAATGGGTGATTTGTTATGTAACATCTAGGTACCGATTAGTCCCTTCAGCCTTTCATTCATGTCTGTGCTTTGCATGTAGTCCGTAGCGGGAGGTCTCCACACTAGACGAGGACCTTGATGGGCACTTAGGGCTCTTGCTACGGGATTGGAAAGTACCTAAGTAGAACCCCACATAGGCCTCTCTAACAAATCCATGAGCACTCATTGGTGAGCGTCAACGTCAGCGTAGATTCCTTCTGTTAAGCACTGGCCCGACTCCAGGGGACAAACACATTGGGGGGAAGGGGCAGGCCTGTTTGTGTTTCGGACGGGGGAAAGAACGACAAGTACGAAGTACCTAGCCCTCGAATTCGACTGGTCCCTATTGGTGCAAGGCTGTTTGTACCTTCCATTGAATTAACTTAGCCTACCTCCAGTCTGCGGGTCTCTATGTAGGTGCAGGTGCTGCAAGTACAAGAACTTTGTCACGAAGGTCCATCAAGGTTCTCAACCGCAGACCTGGATTCTGCCTTTCTGCCCACACCACCCTTTCTATGTACCTCTTAATTATTCATTTCACAGACCAAGACGAAAAGAGCCTCAATCCAACAACTTTTTTGAAGGCTGGCATCCATCTATCGTCACCCCAGATCTCTCAACCGTTGGTGCATTAGCCAATACTGAGCCATCTCGAGGCCTACCTAGTCTACAATCTCGTTCTTCCCATCACACTCATCTCGACTCCAGGTTGGCAACTGAACGGAGCGGCGTCTAAGCTATCTCTCTGGTCGGGACATGCTAGGGCGGGAAAGCCAACATGACAGTCTATCCGAGGATGGACGAGTCCGCCGATCTCAATGACATGAACTACAGCCTGGCACCTTACACTCCGTCACCGTCAGTAGACCGGTTCGGTAACTCTGTTGCGCCGGGCAATCATACCTTCGACAACACCTTTCCCTTTAACCCCTCCTTTGACACGATAGAGCCGTCGTCTCTGGAACTTTACCGTACTTCTCATGATGACTCCTGTCTCGACAAGTGCCTGGATACCTACAGTCCGCAAGGACTGCACCGCAACACGGTTGCGCAGCCTTTCCCCCCGAGATCACGCCCGAGCACTTCATCTTTCCCAACCCCATATCACATGCCGGAAAATAATGCGTTCCATACATCTACTCACCAGCCGCTAACTCATATGTACCCGGATCCTTTCCCGGATCTCGGCTTCAAGTATGGCTCACATCAGGACACTCGGGCCAATCACCACTGCTCCAACAACGAACCACAGATTGGTAATTATTTCAACGCTGCCGACCTAGGATTTCTGTCGCAGCGCCCCGTCCCGGACGATTGCGCATCTGTCAACTGCAGCAAATACTCGTGCTCGAGCGACTGTTGTTCCACGCAAGTCTGCCAGGAGGAAGCATGCTCCGGAGAGGGAACTCCCTGTGATGACCTGCATTGCCTCGACAGTGCCACGCAGCCTTTTGAGCAAGTGTGGGCTATGAATCAAGGCTGGCATGAACCGGTACAACAAAATGCGAACCCGGAATTACACGACCAACCGTGCAACCACACGAACACGGAACACGATGTTGCCATCACCTTACGAGATCTGAGTGCTCCGGGCGCTGCAACTGTCCAGCAGCAGCAGCAGCAGCAGCAACAACAACAATACCAACAGCAGCAGCATGGGTTCCCGCAGTTCGATTGCCACCTTCTCAGCCCCGCTGACCAACCTGTAGATTCTGCACGAGCATTATCCGTACCGGACTACTCTCAATCAAGCCTTTCCTGTACACCCGATCTAGATTCGGTACCACCTCCCCTGGATGGATATCTACTAGAACCACCGGCAGAGGGCAAGCACGTCTGCAAGTGGATCTTGTCTGCCGGAGGGCCAGGGGCGCAAGTGAAGGTTTGTGGGACTGTTTGCGACGACGCTTGCTCTTTTCAGGATCATGTGTGCAATGAGCATATCTCGTTGTTGTCGAGCAAAACCAAGTACCTCTGTTCGTGGAAAGGTTGTTCTCGTCGTGATGACCAAGTCTTTGCATCCCGGAACAAGCTCCGACGTCACATCGCGACGCATACTGAGTGTAAGTCAAGCCAAACCCAAACCTAACAAGAAAGTACTGACTATCACCAAGACAAACCGCACAAATGCGAGATCTGCGGTGAGGGCTTCTCAGCACAGCAGGCCCTCGACCAGCACGTGAGGACGCATACGGGCGAAATGCCGTACCAGTGTGATATAGAAGGCTGCTTTAAGAAGTTCAAGCAGAAGAGCGCGCTTAGTACGTACTTGGCCATTTGATCTACTATTAAGAGATGCGCTAACCTTAGACAGCTATGCATAAGCGCACTCACACCGGCGAGAAACCTTTAGTATGCAATATATGCGGCAAGAAGTTTGGAGAGTCCTCCAATCTGTCGAAGCACCGCAAGACTCACAATCCTGTGTTAAGTTTCGAATGCGATGAGCCGGGCTGCAAGAAACGCTTCAAACGAAACGATCAGCTGAAGCGGCACCAGGAGACACACAGACCCGGAAAGAAACCGGGGGCCAGAGCGAGAGGACCGGAAGGAGCAGGCGCACCGACGTTGTCGCCCATGTCGCCGGAGACTCCCCAAGATTCTCTCCTTACCGACAGCGAACCACAAACCCAAGATTAGGACCCTTGGATGTTTCCTTTGGTTACTGAGCAGGCAGCGAACGAGGCTTCGGTGTTTGGGGAGGAAACGAACCAGGCTTTGGTGTTTGGGCAGGGAATGAACCAGCCTTTTGACTTTGGCCAGGCGATCGACCAGCCTTTTATCTTTGGCTAGGCGGTAGATGAGCCTTTGGTCCCTTGAGGGTTAAAGCTCAATGAGCGTATCATAGCCGATACGCATCTTGGGGTCTTGGAGTTTCTGTGATATATAGAAACCCACCCGAAACCGGTAGAGCACATTTGATTTTCTACTGCGAATATAAAAGATTTAGCACCATTACTTGTCCCACTAAGTGCCTAGTTTACATACATCTACTTGGTGATCTGTTATGCTTGAGGTGAGAAGGTAGTTTACGATTTCGGTTGCAACAGCTATTGACGACAGGTACCTACATTGAAGATCCAGGACTGCTTTATACAGTAGTATAAGATGTTGTATACTTGGACATAGCCATTAAGTAATCGCCGACACGTTTAGAGGCTTATAATAACTCTCAGTAGCTAGCGAAATGAATGTACGAAATCCAATTCGAGGTACGTAGCTGTACTTAACTCCCAGGGAGGTAGACACACGGCCAGCACTAGCGACTCGAAGCAATATAAATTTACTAAACTAGAACGTATTTGTCCTACATGATTCCTACTCCCCATGTCATAGTTACGTGCGTGAGAATCTAAAAGTCGATGCGGTCTTTGTGCTTACCTATTGGACCCATATCTAGTACTTAAGAAGATATCTAGGTGTTTGGGGTATGTGGGATACGAGTAAGGGCTTCAGTTCCTCAAGTTAGCAAATCACAGAGAATTACTAAGACGATAATATGATTGTTCAGCGCCCGAAGGCGAGTCTTTTCGCATTTGGCAGCGACATTGGCTGCCAAGAATGACCTCGTAAACACCTATGAACCGAAAAAGCCGTGTGATGCCATGCGAATATCAGGATTCCTTTCTTTTATGGAATGACCCACGACGCCCGTCTCCGACCACAAAACAAGCGTCTGCGTTTCCCCTTCCCCCTTCACCACTACTTAGAATCAACCGTCTAAGCAGCCTATAGATGTCTAGGTATTAGCAACAGTTCCTAACTTGGGGGAGCCCCCTAGCCATTGAAAGGAAGATAGTTATCGTACCTTGACAGCGTACTTTCGCTGGGGGAAATGCGAGGAGCGCTTGCGCGTCTTCTCGAGCACCTTGGACTGGTCCTCGGGGGACAGGCGTCGTCGGATGGCGCGGGTCTGCTTGGGTCGAAGGTCGAGAGGAAGGTACTTCTTGTTCTTGTAGAATAGGCGCAGCTGTGATCGTTGCTTGATGTTGACGACGGTAAGAACGCGAGCGACGGACTTTCGGAGGTCGTGACTGTAGGTAGAGGTTAATTATCGGCCTATTATATATATATATCTATCCGTCGCGTGATTGTATGGAGATGGTTGAGGAAGTTCGTGGTAGGCGGGGGATTGACGCGCAGAACGGATAGCATTGTGGTTAACGTACATCTTATTCAGCTTGCTGCCGGAAGAGACGACCTTCTGGATGCGAAGCTGGCCCAGCTCGGTCTTGAGCTCACCCAGGGTCTTCAACAAGTCATCCTTGTTCTTGTTCCAGAGCTGACCGGACTTGACCTTGGAAGTCGACTACAGACACATTAGAGAATTAGTGGCTAGATCCGAGGATTGGCGCATTGATGAATTGGTTGACTTACCATCTTGAATGGTTGTGGTTGAGGCGAGATGAGGTCGGTTTCCAGGAATCTGTTCTTGAGGTTGTCGTGAAATTTCGCCCAGATTTTTAGGTAGACGGCAAAAAGATTTAGAATTCCTTCGTAGCAGTAGGGTTGTGGGCTGAAAAGTTTGGTCAGGTGATTAATTGGACTAATGCATCTTAGACGAGACTGATAGATACGGCACGGGCCACGTCACAAGCCACACGGAAGGCGCCCCTCTAAATGGTAGAGCTACCGTGTTTCCGGGATATTCATTTATCGGAATGCCAAGAACGGGAGCATCGTACGTACTTCGTAAATGTTCATCATACCCTTATTAGCTTGTCCTCTTCATCAATGTGCTACCTGCAAAGACGATCTCTACATCCAACTGTATAACTGCCTATACGAAGCTACGATCCAGATTTCCCACCAATAACTCTCGCCCTTCCATTGGATGGGGTAGTATTCGTGCCCTCTCCGACCCCCTTTAACCTACCCTTCAACTCAAACCACTTACACGGATCCTCCATATCGAACGATAGCCGTTGCGCAAGCTCTACCGTGGTCTACTCTGGGATGACCAACAGCCGCGGAAGTTGGCCTTTATAATACCTACCTAATTCACGAATACCGAAGGTAGACATGGCGGCGCCGACGGGAAACCAAGGTTGGGCTCAGTTACGCCAGCAGGCCCGGAGTTTAGAGTCTCAGGTAATAACGACGCCTGCCGTGTGCTAGGGAAGAAGCTACAATACTAACCTTTCAACTTCAGACCGAGACATTATTCCATACATACTCACAATTCTCTACCGTCTCTAACATCCCGGCCAAGCCGAGTAAGGAGGAACGGGAAACGGAGACCAAGCTAGAGGAAGTACTCGAAAAGGTATTTCTATCCGACCCCAGACCAGTCGTCACTATATCTTCCTCTTCTGGTCGATACTAACTCATGGTTCATAGAGAGATAACGTAGTCAACCAACTAGCAAGGCTCCTCGACTCGGAAGCGAGCCTCACATCATCAGCCCTAAAGCAGAACAACCTATCTCTCCTACGGGAGAAGTTAGCCGAACACCGGCGGGACCTGGCGCGCCTGCGGTCGGCGCTGCAGGAGGCGCGGAACCGGGCGAACCTGCTCTCCAACGTCCGCGACGACATCCAGACGTACCGCGCCAACAACCCCGAGGCCGCCGAGGCCGAGTACATGCTCGACGAGCGCGCCCGCATCGACAACAGCCACAACATGGTCGACGGCGTCCTCAGCCAGGCCTACGCCACCAACGAGAGCTTCGCCGTCCAGCGTGAGACCCTCGCCAGCATCAACAGGAGAATCACCATGGCCGCCAGCCAGGTCCCCGGTCTTAACACTCTGATCGGCAAGATCTCGGCCCGCAAGCGCCGCGACAGCATCATCATGGGCGGTTTCATCGCCTTCTGCTTCGTTGTCTTCTGGTTCTTCTTGTAGATGGTTGTTTGAAAGTTGACCTTTTTATTACTAAACGTTATGGTTGGACCCCGGATGGATATACCTTGGCTTTCTCGTGTTTGCATTATTGTCCTGCATGGCGTTCCGGTGCGGGTTTTAAGGGGCTCAGAGGCGACGCTGTATAATATAATGCGAGCAGAAAAGTCTGTAGAAGAGTTTGGTCCCATGCAGTCTGTTCAAGACGGGAAAATGACAGTATGGCTGGCTTCCTTGTGTCCTGACATAGAGGGAAGCTGGGAGAAATTATTAGCATTGAGATTTTTGCTCTCTCGGTTTGGACTAATGCAAGCTTATTCATGGTGCTGGATATAATTGAATATCTAAGAATATAGTCAACTCTAAGAAGGCATATATAATTCTACGAGCACACTACGTTCATTTACTTAACCCCTATCTAACAAGGGAAGACCAAAGCAACGGTTTCGCAGAGCGGGTATCATCTTGTATTATCATAGTGGTCATACATAGCTTCTTAGCTACTCTTCAAGCTCTTCTGCTCGTCCAATAGTCGCTGGACGGCCTTGACCAGACCCTCCCGCTCGTGATCTTCGCTCGGGCCGCTGCCAGCCCAGCGTATCCTACACTCGCCGTCGAGCAGGTACGTGTAGCCGACCCGGCTATTCAGCAAGCCGATGCTCTCGCGGATCTCGTCCGAGACGCCCCTGCGCACGACGAAGTACCGGGCCCAGTTGCCCTCGCCGACGCGGCGCCGGATGCCGCCGATGAACAGCTTGATGAGCCAGGCCTTCAGCGTGTTCTCCTCGACGTTGACCCAGACGCGCTGGACCAGAGTGTCGCCGCCATCGCCGCTCTTCTCCCGCAGCAGGCTCGCGAGCTCAGGGTTGCTCTCCTCCGAGACGAACGTGTTGGCCTGGTTCTCGGCCCACACGCTGCTGAACACGCTGACCACGGACAACTTGCCCCGCAGCAGAGGCGTCGTGTTGCGGGGCACGCGGTCGTCCTTGAGGAGCGTCTGCCCGTATAGGTTCGGGAAGAAGAGCGATACTTCGGCCTTGAAGGGGCGCGGTGGCGCGAAGAACGTCTTGCCCTTGTGGAAACTCAGGTTGCCCCAGTCGCGGAAGTAGGGGCGCGACATCTTGCTCTTCCTGTCAGGTTGGCGGTTAGCTACCCCCCGGGCGGTCAATTAGGTGGGGAGGAGGGAATGTACAGTTCCTCTCGTCTCTTCAGGTGCTTGTCGTAGTTGATGAAGTCGTCGCGTCGCTCCTTCAGCGTCCGGAGGTCTACGCCTGTGTTCTCGCCCGGCTGCGGAGGTTTAGGCATGCCTATAGGCCGGCTCAGCGGCTTGGGCGTGAACTTTGCGAGCCGTTTTCCATAAGCCCTCGGCGCATCCGCCAGCGGAGAGGGAGGGATGACCTTGGGCGTGGGCGTGGGCGGGGCCGGTGCATTCGGCGTGGTGGACTTAATCGACTTATTCGGGATCGCCTTTGCTGCCGCACCAGGTTGCTGCTCGGCTAGGAGTCGGAGGGACGTGCTAAACGCTCTCGATCGGCAGAACAGGCATAAGAGCCTGGGTCTACGGGCAAACGACATATTTCAAGCTATTGATACATTTAATTGGAAGACGGCGGGTTGAGTTTGAGCCGTGGACACTCGTGGCGCATTACGTCGCAGTAAAATTCGGCCAGAGCTTAAAAAGATAAAGTGCCTGATAACCTTTATCGCTCAACGGCAAAGCTGCAGGAACGCGACGTGGATCCCAATTGCATGGTCGTCCAATCGTAGTGGGGATTAAAGCTGGGAGAGCTGAGCTCGGCCTCGGGTGGCGTGGGCGTAGGTGCGGCCACAGTCGGCTTCCCCAGATTCCGGATAGCCACGGCCCAATGTGGGGGAATTAAGTCGTCAATACAGTTCGTTAGGAAGTTGGAAGGGAGCTGAGGGTCAGCATCGTTCCTAGTCCGCTCCCCTCATTCTTTCTCATCTTTAAAATGTAATGCTATTTTGATTTGATTTTCTAGACAAGATATATTGTATACCATGTTTCTACGGCGAAGTTCTCATGCAATCCGGCGGCAATGGCGAGTTTGCCAGGGTCTCAACCGCGCTACCGATTCCCAAGTTCGCGCCGCTCTAATACAAAACTTCCACTCAACCAGAAATCTGCAAGTGGTGAAGCCGGTATTGCTTGCTGACATTGGCGAAGGTCAGTGTCGAAATATATCCTACTAAAGTTCCTGTTCCTTAGAACTAATTTCGCACTATAGGCATCGTGGAATGCGAAATCATCCAATGGTTCGTCGAACCCGGAGCCCGAGTCGAGGAGTTCTCGCCCTTATGCGAGGTACAGAGCGACAAGGCCTCCGTCGAGATCACGAGTCGATTCGCTGGTGTCGTGAAGAAGCTGCATTATGAGGCGGGCGAGCTGGCAAAAGTGGGCAAGGCATTCGTGGACATTGATATACAAGACGGCGCCAGCCAGGAAGTCTTAGATGCTCTCACCGCGCCTGAGCCTGCCACAGAAGGGGCATCTGAGCCCTTGAATAAGGAGTCGTTGAGCCAGCCTTCGCAAGCACAAGCCTCTGTAGATAAGTCGGCCGAGCTTTCTGCATCTGAAGAGCTGAAGCCCCAACCACCTTCCGTGAAGAAGGGCAAGTGCGCATCATTAGCAACTCCAGCAGTTCGACACCTGTCTAAAGAACTGAATATAAACATAATGGAGATTGAGGGGACGGGGAAGGATGGTCGAGTGTTGAAGGAAGACATTTACAAGTTCGTTGAGAAGAGAGATGCGCCTAGCCAGCCCGCTCAACCAACGAGCTTCTCACCGCCGTTAGATACTGACAAGCAAACCGAGACCACCGTCCAACTGACGAATACGCAACAGCAAATGTTCAAGACCATGACCCGGTCTCTGAATATACCCCACTTCCTTTACGCCGACGAAGTGGACTTCTCCCAGCTATACGATCTGCGTCGGCGACTCAACAAGGTCGTCTCGCAGTCGACGAAGGGGATCGATTTTGGGGAGGTATCGAAATTGACCTACCTACCCTTTATTATCAAGGCGGTCTCTATAGCACTATATCAGTATCCTATACTGAACGCGCGCGTCGAATTGGACGTAGAGACTTCAAAACCCACACTCGTCCACCGCAGCCAGCACAACGTCGGCGTGGCCATGGACACGCCCTCGGGCCTGCTGGTGCCCGTGGTCAAGAACGTGGGAGCGAGGAGCGTGCTCTCCATAGCGGCGGAGCTATCGCGTCTGCAGGCGCAAGCCGCGGCTGGCAAGCTGTCGCCGCAGGACCTGGGCGGCGGGACCATCACCGTGTCCAACATTGGGAACATCGGCGGCACGTACCTCTCGCCAGTCATCGTCGAGAGGGAGGTGGCGATTCTAGGTATCGGACGCATGCGCACCGTCCCGGCCTTCGACGCCCAGGACAGTGTGGTCAAGAAGCACGTCTGTAACTTCAGCTGGTGCGCTGATCACCGAGTCGTAGACGGCGCGACGATGGCGCGTGCCGCGGACGTCGTGCTCAAGATCGTGGAGGAGCCGGACGCGATGATCCTGCATCTGCGATAGTCCACCTGCCTGCTTACCCGGGTGCCTATTCAGTCAGCCCCTCTTAAATCCCCCTCTCTCTTGATGCCCAAGGATAGCCGCCGCATCCTGGGTAGGTCGGGAGAGGGCCAGAACGCTACTTGTGTACCTGCTAGTACCTGAATCAACCATAGTTTGTGCGGAGGATTCGAGGGATATGACCTGATTTGAGGAATGATATGTCATATATAAGACCGGAGTATCATAGTCGCAAGGCTAGCATGCATAGCATAGCGTATATCCCCCACATAGATCGCAATTGGGGTTCGAACCCCCCTGCCCAGACAGCCTCATTCCTACTGTTGCTGCTAGGGCTGGTGCATGCATACAGTAGTCATGCGTATAAGCAGTGACGGGCTTTAACACTTGGCACTTATACATTGTTAGTACCAGCATCAGCATCATCCCCACGTTTCGTCTTGTCTCGGCTACACACAAAAGCCCTTGCCTTTGTCGGATTCAGGTCCGTCGAATAGGATGTGGTTTGTGATAATCAGCAATGAGCCATGCGTAGGACGAGAAACAGCCACGTACCTTGTGTCGATGCATGGGGCTGCATCTGGAAAAGAGCTGGTCAGCCGTCTCCATAGCTATACCTTCTTTACCTTGCTTTACTGATAACGTAAAGGGATTTTATATGTGGCCCGAAGTAGTGGGATGAAAGTAAGTAACACAAGGTCTGTACAGGTGGCTACCTCATGCAGACACCCCCGGCTGCATCTGGCGGATCTTGGGGCGTGTCGTAAGGATAGTCCTACGCTACGTCCCATAGCAGAACCGAAACAGGTAACTCTAGAAGCATGGTTTTGTATCCTAAGCAGACGGAGATATGGCGTAACGACATAACTCAATGATAATGCAGACAGCTCAATCCCCGGGAAGACGGGGACGGGCGGCCCGTCGACTTGATCACGCCCCGAGTACATTGGCACCAGACTTCCGCGGACACTCAACACTTTCCTCATGAGGTTTGCTCTTGCAAACTAGGTGTATTCACCCCAATCACAGATTGGCGGTTCTACAGCCGCCCCTGTGGAGGGTATTGTGGCCTCTATACTCGCTCTAAAATCCAATGACATGCATATACCCAAAACTCCTACATGGCAGCTCATGCTGCTTATGTAATGCAGTTTATTCAAAACAAAGAGCAGTTCGATATCCCCAATACCTTTCTTAATTGCGCCAGAGTAAATGGCAGGACCAACTCCCGAACTCATGTAAAGGGACAGCGCTAATCCCACAGTTGTATATCTCGCCCCTATTCCATGCCATATCGTGTCATGTCATGTGATGGCTACGCCGTGCCGCACCAAGGTGGGTTAGCTTGACGCAACTTCGTCAATCTTCTTAAGAACCTGGTCTAAAGCTTCCCTCATGATTCCGTCCATCGGTCCGCTTACGTCGAGGCTGATCACGTCCATTTCTTCGGCCGTCGGTGGCTCTAGAATGGAGAATTGGCTGTGGACCATATTGGCCCCCATATAATGGCCTTGTCTCATACCGACACGCTCCAGAAGGACGTTTTCTGGAGCGTGAAGGTATATGAAATGGAGGACAACATCGTGCGAGTAGTACGGTGCTACTCGGATAACGTCTCTGTACTTGCGCTTGAGAGCTGAGCATGTGAGCACAACTCCTTCAGCACCAGATGCTAGTTGTCGAAGAGACTCTTCTCGTAGGGCTGTGAGCCAGTCCCATCGATCAGCATCCGTCAGCGGTATGCCGTTGGCCATCTTGTCAATGTTGGCTTTGGGATGGAACTAAACAAGTGTAAATTTAGTTACTCGTACAACCGCAATGTCAGCGCTTGAATTACGGGCATACCTCGTCTCCTTCGATGTAAGGTAGGTTAAGAGAGTTCGACAAGTGCTGAGCGACGGTGGTCTTTCCGCAACCGGCGGGGCCTGTAACCAACCAGATGTGATGGTGCTTGGGCCCGGGCTGGCCATTAACTTTCGCGATGGTATTGTTGGACGTTACCGGCATAACGGTAGCGTTGATCGGCTTCGGGTTCGAACCCATTGAATTTATCGTCGCAGCCATGGTAGCTGTAGATGAATGTTTTTCGTTCACCGAAACTGGGTTGTCGTAGGATAACATCGTCGTATAGTTTGTTTACTTTTATTTTCTTTCGAACGGACGATAGGTGGTCTTCTTATTCAGTGTTGCTGCCGAAATAGGAATGAGGGCAGATTGGCCAGAGGTATGTATGAGTCGGGCTAGTGGGTATATATAACATACAACACGCGCACGGCAACGAGGAATTGAATTTTAACAATACTGGAAAGAAGCGAACTTGGCGATGACTTCAAGATATAAAAAGATGAAGAATCAAAACAGAGGAAATCGGGGGTAATTAAAGCAGCGCAAGATAGTAGAAGTAGAGCGGACAGCAGTGGACCCTAGGACCGCCGGCGAAGCGTTGGTTTTATAAGTGGGTGTCAACAACCTTGGTATCAGGCTTTTTAACGGCCTACAACGTGGAATGACGATTGAAGTACCTAGAATCTACCTGTGCCACAGTGCCGACGGCCGCTGGGATGATGACTAGAAAATTCAGCGAGGCCTAGTACCTGAGATGCCCGAGGACGGGGGTCAGGGATCCGTTTGGGCTAGACGCTAGAAGAAGCTCGAGAGAACGTCAAAGAAGGCAATTTCTGATGGTCATGGACCAATCAGGACCTGATCTCCTGACCTCCCCGGGGCTCCAGACTGGCTCGACGTCAGGGAGGGGAGGGGTGCGGGTAAAATACCTAAACGGTCTACTTTGTTCTCCATCGAAATCAAATAATCAAATTCATACTCGAGTGGGGGAGCACGTCGTCGATGCTCGAACCGATAAATAGGGCCGAGTTGGATGTACGTAGGGAGTTGGGAAGGCAAGCCAACAAGCGACGGCATCCACTAGACCGAGGAGGAGCTTTGCCCGCGGTCGAGGATCTGCATCGCCATTGTCCATGAACATCAAATCAACTCATAGATTGTGGATGCCATTCCATCGTCAAGGATTAGAAGAGTGTGGCTTTTCTCGAGGTTACCCAACCCACGGTGCAGAGGAGCATGAGCATAAGCATGCCCAGACCTAAGTGACTAGAGACAATCCAGAGATTAGAAAGAGGATAAGAGAAGCCGAGTTGCTGATAGGGACCAACAATCTCTAAAGTACCACAGCCGTGACGGGGTTAGGCTGTTTTTGGTAGCTGATAATACCATCGAGTTGCCATTGTTGAGATGTTCAAGAACAGGCTGAACTTAGGAATGGCAAGAAATGTTAATTGTACCGGTTGTACTTAGATACATGTAAATTTGGGGTTCGGGACCCATTTTGGTTTGGGGAAGGAGTTGACGACACACCGACACCGACACCCGGCATCATGGATGGAGCCACTAAGCTTTCTTTTCCCCTTCTCTCTAGTCTTTTGCTTTTTCTTTTCTTTCCCTTGCCTACATACCGACTTTAATGTAGGTTGCTTTTCCTCCATTCCTTTTCAATATTTCGGGTGTTTCCTAGTTTGTTTTCTGCTCCATACCTCGTTTGCTTTTTCTTCAGTCAATTGCCGTTCTCCAAACTTGACTTATCATAATTGCTATCAGTGTTGGGGGCTCAACACCAAGAAGCTCTAGTTATACAGGTGACTAGGCAGGTGCTTCGGTGCAAAAGCACTCGAGATCCATTGCGTGGGGGTAGGTAGGTACCGGTATGGTCTCGCACGCCACTTAGTATTCCACTATCTTACATTAGGCTGATGGAAATTTTGTCGAACGAAGCATCGAAGCCTGAGCTAACTAACACCAAGCTCGTCCTAAGGTAAGAATGGAAATTTGTGGAGGACAACGTGGTTCGGACAGGGAGCACCATAATCTGGGTCACGAGTTGATCTCTTCCATGTTCGATTATACCTGATACGTACTTGCAGAAGTCAGCTTCGCAAGTGTTTGGATATAGGACATCAAGCGCTTGAAGCGAGCAATTCTCTGACCGTGATGAATCATGACGGCACCCTCGAAGGCTGCAAGACGATATTACCTAGATCGGTAGGTATCGAGAGCGAGCGCGATTCTTTGTCGTCGTTAAAGTCAACGACAATTTGACCACGAAAACTCGCAACCTATCAGAACCCCGGACTCTGACAAGGCACATCACCAGGGCCAAGAATGTGCCATCGCATTGGACCGGATCTTATATGCCATCCTAATCCCAGTGCCTATATCTACACTGACAGAACCTGTTCTATTCCCGGAAACAAACAAACCAAGAGAGTAACCTAGAAACGGCAAAGAGAAAGTACTTCTTCTTCGCAATGTATTACCTCTCTGCGAGGGCTTAGAAAGGTTACCCATCATGCTATGGGCCCGTATGTCCTCGGATTCAACCCCTACATGATATGGTGGTTTCCTGGTGTAACAACGGCTGATCATGTACTGTATAGACTTGCCGATTGCCTATTTAGGAAAGAAAGTCAGCCTACATAGCTGGATGGAAAGCTACCTACATGTAGTATGTCTTGCTCTCGTTATTGCGCGTACCTACATGGCTGTGTAGTATTCTCGGTGCCCCCAGATTACACGTTTTCGATATCGGCACTCGCGTTTATTAGGCGTTCGTATTTCTCTATGCATATTAAAAATAAATCCAGCTATCATCCTCCTCTCCGTTCGGGTGCTAGTTCCGGTCAACCCACTCTTGTGCGTCTACTCGCCCCCCAAACCGCTGTCGATTCAAAAAGCATCCACAGCCACAGCAAAGACAATGTCGGTGTTGGTGGATCCGGGGAAGACGGGGAGAACAGTAGGAGGAGGCTATTGCGCTTCACCGCTCAATGACCTTCCTCTCACCAATCACGTGGTAGCGTACGCTGCTATAGTCAAGGACCTGGGTCGGATACCAAGGTGAAAGCACCAACTAATGCCAAGTCCAGGATTATGCATGATTCGTTATAGCTTCTGCAGCATGCAGGTGACAGACCGGACTTCCCAAGGGCCAAGGCCGTCTCAGCTGCCTAGCTCCTCTGATGCTATGATACAAACATCAATAAGCAGGCTGGAGCATACTCTGCTCGCCATTGCTAATTCACGGCCCGTCTTAGGATCCAATGGTCCCGGGAACGCTAGCAGCGTGGAGTTGGGATATCTCGAGACGATGAGATACTCATCCTGCTTAATAAATCACAGCCGCGGGAAAATCCCTTCGGGCCAGCCGGACCTCGAGGGGTGTAAGTCCATAAGAACCCGGGGAACTGCCATGCAGGTAAGGTCATGAGGCCCGTTTTACAAGATCGGGGCTCCTACCAGTGCAACACGATCAAGCCTTGACTGCATCTACGTCTATAGTAGCTGACGGGTTGTGATCCAAACTAATGCTGTGTTACTATCAGGCCATGCACTCGTGTTTCAAAAGCAAAGGCGCCTCATGTAGTATTACACGTCTCCTACGTAACGAACAATTCCTTCGGTACCTAATCATTTCAAGCCCCATGCTTCGTTCGTTAGCCGGGATTTGGCGCACTTTGCGTTCCTCATACGCGAAGTATGCCATTGGCCTTACTACAGTAGCAAATCCTGACTACCTACTAGATAGTTGCTTTAAACTATACCGTCAACATTTAGTCTCAATGAGCGAGTGTCCCGTCAACTCCACACATGGTTTAACATGGGTAAGATTCGTATGTCCATTATTTCGTATGTTACATGATATACCACCTTTAGGCATCGCAAGAGGTATTCATACAAGACACCTTCGTAACGCCATGCGGACAGAAGCCATTATCAGAAGAGAATAAAATCCCCTTCTCCAAATTGGTCAAAGAACTATCTGGCCCGTGTTTGCGAGAGATGCCCCTATCCCTCGCCCCAGTACCCCTTTATGAGACCAAGGAATCTGTCTTGTACGAAAACTAGACTCTGGCGTAGAGCTGAGAAGTAAGGAGTACTACTCGCAAGGTCAGTTGACGTAGAATTTTCCCAGGTATCTGGGCACAGCTTGTAGTGCATCACGGGATACGTACTATTGATTGGCATTGGTAACTACCTTCCTTGCCTCAGCTTTTCTCTGCTTTAACGCCTCCTGATACATAGTGTGCGCATCGAACATGCCCGTCTCCTGGAAGTACGTCTCGTAGTACTGAAGCATATCCTTCAGTTTCTCCGGTTTGCTTTCCGCTAGGTCGTGGACTTCGCCGAGGTCTTTCGAAAGATCGTATAACTCCCACTTGCCTGGCCCCTTGGGAGGAGGGAGGAAGAGCGCTTTCCAGTCGCCCACCCTCACCGCGGCGATTCCGAGCTGCTCCCAGCCGACTATATCTGTCTCATTGTATATCTGGATGCCCTGGTCCTCGGGGTGCTCTAGGATTGGCCTCCAGGATTTTCCTCGGACTGGCACAACCTCGCGTCCGCGGAAGGTAGGGCTGGGATGTTTTAAGCCTGCCAAGTCTAGAATAGTTGGGACGATATCCATCACTGTCGTGAAGGCGCTCGTGACCAGACCGTTTTGTTTCAACTCGGGAGGATACCGTACTATACAAGGACAATGGATTCCTCCCTCAGTCGAGTGCGATTTTGCCCCTCGTGAAGGAGCTGTTGCTGCACCAGCCCATTGCGGCCCGTACCATACGAACGAATTGTAGTTGCCAATATTGTCTAGCGAGTTATCGTAGTACTTCTTTACAATATCTTCCACTGTATGCCCAGCTAGAATCGGCAAAGCTTCAAGCAGTTGCCCTTCTGCGCCGTTGTCGCTCATAAAGACAATAAATGTGTTGTCGAGTTCGCCTGTCTCCTCTAGGTAAGCTCGTACACGGCCTATGTTAACATCGAT
The DNA here is from genome assembly GCA_022578875.1 of Hypoxylon crocopeplum. Taxonomy (NCBI): domain Eukaryota; kingdom Fungi; phylum Ascomycota; class Sordariomycetes; order Xylariales; family Hypoxylaceae; genus Hypoxylon; species Hypoxylon crocopeplum. The sequence continues at coordinate 1,602,300 of MU399554.1, forward strand.
GAGGTCGACCATTGCAGCATATACCTCCATGGCTCGAGAAGACTTCTCCTTTTCTTCTTCTGGTAACTCTTCCCAAGGCTGGGTCTTGAGCACGTGCAAGGGGGCAGGCTCAACGTCAGGGGGAACGAGCCCCTTTTCAATCAAGCTCTGAAGTCTGCGGTCTCGCAACGCGACAGGGCCATCGTCATACTTGCCACGATACTTCTCAATGACCCCTTGCGGGGCTTGAAGCGGCCAATGAGGCGCTGTGAAGGGAAGATAGCCGAAGAAAGGTTGAGTTCTCTCTTCCACTGTCCTCTCTTTTAAGAAGTCTAAGAAGTAATTTGTAAATGTGTTAGATGAGTAGAAGTTCTGGGGCAGATCTGTGCTCCCGTTGATGAAGTCTCCATCTTTCATCCATATGCCATCGCCCTTGAAGATGGCAGAAGGCTTCTCCTTGAGATCATATAGTTGCGGTTCATGATTGAAGTGATTCCCTGCCCCTGGGAGAGTAGAGAGCACCTTGGTAAACCCTCTCGCGTGTGGACCGAGTTCCTTTTTTAACCCCAAGTGCCATTTTCCGCTCATGAGGGTAAAGTAGCCGGCATCTTGCAGGATTTCTCCTAGGGCAGCAACACGATAGTTCAGATATCCTTCGTATCCAGGCTTGCCCTCGAATATTTGAGGAGCCTTTTTCTAAACCAATATTGTTAGTTGAATGAATCAATCGCATCTACTAAGGCTACGGAGTACTTGCTATCTTCTCAGCCATCACTCCTAACCCGGCAATATGAGAGTCGGTTCCCGAAAGCAGCATGGCTCTCGTGGGAGAACATGATGCAGCTGTGTGGAAACCCGTCATGCGGATTCCCTCATCAGCCAACTTCTGCAAATTCGGCGTGTCAATCTCGCCTCCATAAGGGGAAGTGTCGCTGAACCCTAGGTCGTCCGCGACGATGACTAGAAAATTGGGCTGCTTCTTAGCCATGGTCCATCGAAGACAGCGATCATATAAAAACGCAGAGAATATAGAAACCATGAAGAGACTAAGCAATAAACGCCGCAAGACGCCTTTCCCTAGAAGTTGCCACATGTTTCATTCATGGGGCTCGCGTGGCATTTCCATGGTTCAGGCAAAATGCTGGGGTCCCGATATAGACAACGAATACCGGAAGAATTCAATGCGGTGGATATATCCAGCAGGGAACGTCTTTATGATCCGCCCACAATGAGGAACACTTATTTTTAACCTACGCGTGCCTGAATAAGCTGGACAATACTTACCTAGACAGTCAGACAGTTAACAGCACTTTAAAGGTCGACCCCTAGCGCGAGCTGTCATACTTGTTTAACAGTAGGAAGCGACTTGCTTAAGAGGAAAGGGTTGAATTAAGATGTTTCGTTGATTGTATAGGCGAGACTCAACTCTCCCATCATATAGACAATACCTTGCTCGAGAATGTATATCTTAGCGCTATAATCATCTGATTCCAACTGTTTTAACAGTTGCTGAAACTTGTTGTCTAAAATACCTTTATATAATCGACGTAGGGTTCGTCTTAGGTTCAGATCAAAACGGGTTAGGAATCATTTTGAAACTACAGCGATGACTTATTTTGTCTTTCCTTGCACAGTCTCACCATGTCTTCCGGTTGTTGTACTGACCTATAACGCCCGATGACGATCTGATTCTAACGGTGAACGGTGGTACTGTGTGGAACGCCGGATCAAGGCAGATGACCATCAGCCTCAAGGCTCGTCCCACATAATAGTAATAGTTGGCGTGTATACGTTGTACTGTGGACTGGCGAAGCAAGGCATACATAGTAATCTGAGCTTGAAGCCGGAAGTCGGCAGCTGGTCTGAGCAATTCGGAGCATACTTCGGAGCATAGCTCGGAGGATATTGTTTGCTAGACGGAGATTTGTATTTCAGCCACAGAAGCTGAAAGAAATGAGAGATTCGGTTGTTAAGCGTTGGATGACGTAATGAGCCATGTCGTTGTAGAAATGAAGGTGAGACAGAGGAATTTAATAGGCTCTAGACAATTGCTTGCAGTCTTACGGTGACTCTTACCGTTTCCAAGGTTGAGCTTAGACAGTGTTACAACAACTAAAAGGAAAGAATGGGCGTCACTTACTGACGTTTAACAAGAAAGAGCAACGTTTGCCCCAAGTAAAAGAGGGTGGCGTTACCTTTGTCAACACCCGTTACTGTATAAGGTTCCGTAATAGTTGCCAATAGGAGCTACGCAGCTGTGGATCTGATAAGGCACCATCAGCATCACGTGCCCTAGCTCGGTCTTAGCGTAGCCTAATCCGATTTGCTCCGTTTGCCAGAAGCGAAAGTCCCGTCCCCAGAAATCTGATCGACTCCTCCAAAAGCTGCAACACGCCCTCTTCGCCAATCTCGGACACCTAAAACAACCCCCCATCGCCATCACGAACTCATCCTGGACCACCATCCAACAATCAACCACCACAGTCTCGAGAACAATCGACTAACTGCCTTCATCAAGATATGAGTCGCGCCGGCAAGATTGCCCCCGAGCAGCTCCCGTAAGTCGACGAACCCAATTCCATTGCCTCCGAGCCTTGGCACGTGGACTTCATACACTTACTGACATTGGTGAATATAGGATTTTGTTCGTGAAGAATCTAAAGTCAGTTACACTACCCTTGATGTTGCCTCCGATATCCTTCTGACAGTACTGCAGCTACGAAGTATCCTCTGACGCCCTCTGGAAACTCTTTGATCCCGGCGAGGACGGACTCATCCGGTATGTTCACAAGTCAATACGGCACCTACGACTATAATACTAATCATATTTTGTAGTCAAATCCGACAGGGTATTTCAGTCGACGCAAAGGGCACCGCTTATGTTGTCTTCTGGAACGTCATGGATGCGAAGAACGCCCTCGAGAAGCTGAATGGCTACAACTTCCAGAATCGATATCTCGTCGGTGCGTGTGCCCCCGTTCCCTTTGTTTCGAGACCCCCGCACCGCACCGTAGCCATCTAACATGATACTGTAGTTCTGTGGCACCAACCAGAGAAGACTCTGAAGTCAAAAGACGACCTCCAGGCTCGCAAGGACAATTTAGCGCAGCTCAAGATGAAGCATGGAATCGATTGACAATTAGACGGGCCTGCGGACAGGCTCCAGACTCGTGCTCGTGCCTCGTCTGCAGTCCCGTCTTCTCCAGCTTCTACCACCTCTAGCTCAAGCGCTACAACCTCCACCACGACGTCGATCAAGAAGAATCCGATATCGGTGCCGAAGACTAAGAAGGGCAGGCCGGACGACGTCGCCGGACACGCACGAAAGGTCGCGTTGAACTTCATGCGTGGCCTTCTTCCACAGAAGTCCAACAAACTTTGCATGACTTAAGGCATCGTGCGAGCCACCTGCGTGGATGTATGGGCATGCCGTCATACCATACAAACAATACCTCACGGAAGTGCAGGATTGGCTTTTGCTCGGCTTCTAGTACCCTTTATTATTACGATTCGCTCTTTAGGTACACCTACAGAACGCAATGGGGACAATGGTCAGATTGATTCTCGGGTGATTCACTGGTTCTAGGGAATAGGCATTATGCCACATAGTTTATCTGGCGTTGCAACGGCTCATCAGATGTTACATAGGTATTCATGATCCTAAGACTTGCGGTTTTTTTACTTTGAGAATGCAGAAGACTCGCGTTGCGGTTTCATTTCTCAACCAGACTCGGTTCTACTTGACTTCCGTCACGATGCAATACGTAGAAGTGTGTCTATATATTAATGTATTCTTCTGACTCTGATACCTGACAAAGGTCTAACTACGGGTAGTACACTGCGGCGCCCGGTATTCTGAAAAGTAGCCTCCCTCATATCTTGAGGTGTTTGGTTACAGTCTCTGGGTAAGGCCATATGTAAAATGCCGATGTGGAGTGTGTGATAAATGCTCCGGTGGTGCCTGATAACAGCAACGTGGACAATGTTCGTAAGGCATTCTACGAGTACCGTGGCTACGTCCCAATTAGGCCTACCTTACTCATATGTAGGAGGTCCCCATAGCCCTGGTGGGGGCGGTGGCATTTAGTCAGGCAGCGGCCTAGACTTTGTTAAGGTTAAGCCTTGCTTAGGCCCCGTACCACCTCCAACAGCGCCATAGCATCATAGAAACTTTAATATACCTGGTAGAGGCACACTGGACGAAGCTGAACGGGCTGATCTTTGTGGCTTGTGTCATCCATTTTACCTACCACCTCAACCTACCGCCGCTCCTATTTTTCCTCTTCTCTCCTCAACAGATTACCAAAAGACCTTTTTCTTGCTTTTCTTTGTACAATAATACATTCCAGACGTCTATGTGTTCGTTGGTCCAAATTGTTGGCATAAACGCGCTATTAGGACACACATACCCCGATTCGAACCAGGCTGGATCCTAAGCGTCGATCTTCGCTCCTTTTCTCTTCCCTGACTGTCTCACCTATCCTGTGTCACGAGGGCACAGAGCCGAATGTCTCTTTCTTCCGCCGTTGCTTCGCTCGTCCAAAGTGTCCCGTCAATAATAGCTACAGCTATCCCTGATGCACCAGCGATAGGCGTCGACCTTCCTCCTGCACCAACCGACGTGTCCTCATTGCTCACTACCACTGCGACGGCGATAGCAGCAGCAGCTACGACGACGATGGCTGCTCCCGAAGATGACCATGGCGGGGAGGGCGAGTGCCGGCTTCTTGGGCCGTTTGCTTTGTTTGTACAACTCGCGTTGGGCGGATTGGCTCTGCTGTCTCTCGTCTACAAGCGGTGGCGGGAACGGCCGCAGCGACCCGTCAAGATCTGGTTCTTCGACGTGTCGAAGCAGGTTTTCGGGTCGGTGCTGGTACATATCGCGAACGTCTTCATGTCAATGCTCACTAGCGGACGGTTTTCTATTAAGTTGGATCCGACCAGTGTGCAGACAGCGGAGAGATTCCTGCGCAGAGATGACGACCAATACACCCCGAATCCTTGTTCGTTCTATTTGCTAAATCTGGCTATCGATGTAAGTTTTTGCAAACGTCAATACGTCTGGTGATAGATGAAATCTAACTATACGGTAGACTACTGTCGGTATTCCGATTCTTATAATACTCCTCCGTGTCTTTACCGGCCTCGTAGCCTACACACCTTGGGGAAAGCCCCCAGAGTCGATCCAGTCTGGCAACTACGGCCATCCCCCCAATGCCTGGTGGTGGCTCAAGCAGTCCGTCATCTACTTTTGCGGCTTGTTTGGCATGAAGATCTGCGTCCTCGTCATATTCCTGATATTACCATGGATATCACGCGTAGGAGATTGGGCACTCAAGTGGACTGAGGGCAACGAGCGCGTCCAGATCGTCTTCGTCATGATGCTATTCCCTCTCATCATGAATGCCCTACAGTACTACATCATCGATAGTTTCATCAAGATGAAGGAGGATGGTCACGAAAGGCTCCCGTCGGAAGATGGCGACGGGCGGGACCCTTTCGATGATGCGCTTCTGGATAGCGATGATGAGGGCTCCATCAGCGGGGAGAGCAATGAAAGCATGAAGCTTTCGAGCTCTAGGACTTTCAAGAAGGCCGAAGGGAAGGATACAGGCGACGAGCGTGAAGAGTACGATCCGGATCTAGACGGGCAGACGGTGATAGGGAGCAGCAGGAGCCAAGAGGGAAGGGGCAAACTGCTGCCCAAGGAGTTAGTTCCTCCTGAGTAATATGGGCATTTCTTTTTTTTTCATGTTAGCATTGGCAATGTAATGTGTTTGCCAGAGTATTGGTATATCAGGTGTTGTTATAAGCAAACAGTTCATCCCATCAGCATAGGCGCAGTTTTGGATACCCTACATATTGGAATATACGGCTGACTTTATACATAGCGGTGATGGTATATGTAAAGACTTGCAGTTCGACTTGGTGTTCTGCTTGCTACCTAGTATCCTCGGCCATCTGCAGAAGTCTTAGCTGCAGGACATGATTGTTGGTTGCTGTGCCTCTTTGTTGGTTAAGACTGAAGGAGGTAACCTCGAGCGAAACGTAATTTATATTCCCGTGGTAGCCATCATAAAGCCAGTGAGCGCTGGGTTTACTGTTTCATCCCATGAATCACTTAGGTGTCCACCTTCTCAACTCGGTATACTAGACACTCGGTCACTCAGTCACTCAAGATCTGAGTGACGTTTGCGAGATAGAAATTGGTTCTGGGAAGCCAACACGGCTTGCTTGGTCTGGTGCCTTGGGTGACAATTGTATAACATCACCCCACTCACTTTTATAGGCACCACGTCTAGAAACTAACACACTTTCTGTGGAATCATAGTTCTCATTATGAGGAGTGGCGATAACTCAGAAAGGAAGTTGTATTATAGAATTCATTCATAGAATCCGCTCATTTCTTAGTCTCTCCTTCGTCACTGCCTAAATAACCTCAAATAGGAGACTATACCACTTCCTAGCGTATTGTGAACGCAGTCACGTCCTTATGATCCCATCTAAGTGAACAGGCAACTGTTGCAGGTCGTTCTTTCTGTCTTTCCCCAGGTATTGTCTCATAACTGGATTGATGGGGCGGCTCAACTGTCCAAGATAGTTTGGGAAGGCACGAGATAGCCTCTTGAGAGACTCTCATCCGCACCTTCCCCTTTACAATCACCTCTTTCCGTTTGCTCGGCGCATCTAAAAAGTGAAAGAGCACTAGACTTACTTATAAAATACTCGGCGCGAAACCTGCGGTACTTCTCTCAAACCAAAACAACTCTGGTCACAACTGGAACAACTCAAACGCCACAGATTCGGCACAGTACCATTGGAAGACAAGACCTTCTACTTCTCCAACACCATATCAACATCCAAGGATTCACTGACGTCGAATAAGGCCCAGTATCGAGAAGATGTCTTTTCACAATAGTCCGCCGTGCGAATGCCGAGTACCACAGCCCTGCCAATATCGGTCGACCTTCGGCGCCCCTTATCAAACCTCGCCATACCCACATACCACCATCTTCTGCCGTGTCTGTCTACGGCCATTCTTCCCTTCTCGAGAAAGAGACATCTCCCCTCTGTCGCCCACTCTATCAACGTCATCGTACCTACCGCGATCCGCGACGTTTACCTCTTACAATGCCTACTATCACGGGATGCACGACGGCTACCATGCCGCCTATGGAGAGCCAAGCCCAGCAACGCAGCAGTCACTCTATCACCAGAGGGCACCAGCAAGCTACGACATCAACTATCCGTACTACTATCCCGAGATCCAGGCAACGAGCAGCGTGCAAGCCAACTATACCACGAGCATCAGCCGACACCACCAGCAGCCCTTCCACATTCCCCTCTCGCGGCCCGTAAACTTGGAGCAGCAGTTGCGGCTCCCTCCGCGTTCTCCCACAAGGCATCCCAGCTTGGCGCCCCCGGTACCAGACAGCCCAGGGAACAGACGACGCTCACTCCCTACACCGGCTAGAATAATAACGCTGCTTGGCGAGGAGTCGAATCCCTCGTCGACGGAAACGGGCGCAGAGTCCCAGGATAGAGCCGATCCGACATTCTGGGTGGAGAGAAGGGACAGATCGGGCGAAGGCGGCAGTCTCAGCAGCAGTAGCATCAGCAGCATCAGCAGCGGCAGCGATGCGATAGCAGAGGGTACGCCGCCGATCGAAGCCTTGCCCCCCTCGCCCATTTACGACGCTTCCGACGAAGAGGAAGTCGAAGGGAGGGAGTCCCTGAGAATCACGGAGGACGGCGAGTTCATACTCGGCGACGAGTGGCAAGTCCCGGACCGCGCGACCGCTCTGGCGGAGGCTCGGTCGCCCTGGGGGACTGTCACCATACGCTCGGCCCAGGAAGCCATCGACGAGGGTGGGAATGCTATATCCTACGAGATCGAGGAGGATGGCATCTTAGCCGAGCTCACGATGTCCGGCGGTCTTGCTTAGGCCTACTACTCGGTGGATCCTCGAGACAGAAAAGGGGGGTTGGGCACATGGCATTGGGGGAGGATATAAGATCTCTGTTCGCCTCATGAGCTAGGCTTTGCATCAATGGGAGTTTAGCTGGGTATTTGGGGTTCGGGATTCAAGCTTGCGGAGGAAATGCAATAATGAAGACGCCGAAATATGAGAATCCCAATTGAGATCAAAGGCAGCTAGACCTCTTACGTTTGTGACTGCTGTTATTTTGCTAGAACGTTCCCCTTTATCAGCCCCCCTATAACCCTTTTTCGAGCTGAGTATCGCGGTTAGTTCACACTAGGACGTCACTGGCCCCTGATCTCTTAATGGGGTTCCACACAATTTACGGCCTTTGAGTTGTCGGTCAGACCTAAGCTGACGTCACGTTCTATTCGCAAACACTTGAGCACCATAGACAGACAGCACACAGGACGGGAGGGACGGGACGGGACGAAAATCACCAATTCGGTATCATCAATTGGTACACCAAGCCAAATCTTGAAAACTTTATGCGAATATGCATCATGCTATGCAGATGATAATCATCCCAAAACGCCTTTTGTCGTTGACATTGAATGGAGCACCCCAACGTGGGTTCTCCAGAAGATGCAAGATGATGCAGCGGTCCGTATTAGTTGAGCACTGGCCCTGACCCTGGCCCTCTCTATATTAATGACACCTCAATGAAGCCTTTGCTTATCGAAAGGCTACGATGTTACGGCTCATCATACTCCATTCCAGTTATCCTGCTGAGCACCCCCTTGCGGCCTATATGTGCGGTAACCCGGGTAAGCTGTTCCGCCGTTCGCCGACTGCGGCTGGGAAGCACCGGCGGTGGCTGGGCGGCTGTAGCCCGAGCTAAAGTCGAACCCGGCGGCGTTTTGGATAGGGGAGACCTGGTCCGCCGCGTTCGAGTACTGCCGTTCTGGCGGGGGTCGTGCAAGCGGTCGGGTTGATTCGTTCGAGTATTGTCGTTGCGGCGCAGGAGGGTACTGTCGGTTGTAACTGCCTGGTGTTGTTGTTTGCGACCGAGGAGGATATTCAAACCCAATTTGAGGACCGGGAGACCGCATACGCGAGGCATTACCATTGCCGTATCCATAGCCCGCTTGTGGAGCGGGCGATGCCATACGAGAGGAGTTGCTGTACGCACCAGTCGCGCTCGGCGCAGTCCGGTAGCTAGGTGGCGCACCGTATGATCCCGGAGTTCCACTGCGGCCGTACTCGTCGTTGTATGGTCTCGGAGTTCGCGACTGAGGATATCCCTGGTCCATTCCGCCTCTGCCGTAACCATTATTGTAGTCCTGGTGGGACGCTTGACTTCCTACTGCTGCAGCTGCCATACCGTAACCTTGACTCACATTATCATGCGAAGCCTGTCCATAAGTCTGCCCATAACCAGCGTGGTCGTATTGATTATAACCCTGCTTATTCGTGGAGTACGGATCTGCTTCAGCCTGCGCCGCGGCCATGTATCCGTTAGGACCTCCTTGTCCCGGCGGTGGCCCGTAAGGACTTCTACCTTCAGGAGAAACCGGGCTCGGGCTCGTTGGGTGCGATACAGCGCCTGCGTTCATAGCGAACGCATTTAAGGCGGTGTTCTGGTTATTCTCTGGCTTCTTCAAGGGCTCCATCTCGACCGGCTCATCCTCGACTAAGACCTTCTGGGACTTTGCGCCGTCCCAGCTCGGCATAGCAGGTAGCGCGTCAGCATCCTTCTTGCTGCTGTCGTCGAATACGGCGTACTGAGGTGTATCAGATGGCGGAGGCAGGTTTGGTGCCGCCATTGGCGCCTGAGAATGATAGGCTTGGTTCTGGTCGTGGTTTGGTGGGATAAACGGATCGTCGAGGTATTTATGCCGCTTCCCTCGAGGAGGAGAGCAGCACCCGCAGCATTCACCACAGCACTTCAGACAGTAACAACATTCGCAGCAGCACGAGAGGCCACAACAGGCGCATCGCACGATACACCAAACTATGGAGAGCAGAATGAGGCCACCAATAACGATCACGGCGATTACCGGCCACCTGTCGAACGTTAGAACGTTGTGGCCGCGTAGAATCAAGGATTATTCAATCATACTTGCAAAAGGGGGCCAGCATACAGTTATCCCAACTGGAGAAGGCCGTTTTGGCGTCAGAAATTGAGCCTTGAATGTTACCAATAGACTGTCGCTTATCCACCGCGGCGACAGCGCTCCGCGCAAGGAGGCTCACAAAAGCATCCTTGAGGCTGCGGTCTTGGAGACTACGCTCCATAAATACCCCAACGTGTGGCATTGCGTATTCCTCCAATGCCGGCGTCCGTGTCGTTTCGAATAATAATAATACTAGAGAGGTGGGCGATTATTCGTGCAGATGGTCGAGAAGCGTAACGCTGCTAAAGATCCATGGCACGAAAGGGGTGGTGAGAATAGTCCCAAACCCGTGGGAGTAACACCTTGTCCAAGCGCAAACAATAGAAATCACCAAGAATCCGCCTTTCCAGTTCGTGAGTGAGTCGAATTGAATCCGCGTATGACTCTAGTCTGCTCGTGACTCGTTGTTTCGGTGCGGGTTCGAATGAATGTGGCGTAAGGAATAGGGATAAATTCGACCTTGACCCCGTCACCTTAGGAAATGAAAGGATGAAGGTCAAAGCAAGTCTACGTGGAAAAGGAACGTTAGAACGATACAATTACGTATATCGTCAAAAAAAACAAAGAAGTCAGTGGCACGAGAAAAACATGCCCTCGACCAGTATTAAGAATAACGAGAGGAGGTTCGCGTCGAGGGTGCGAGATGACTGGAATGGAATAGGATAAAAAGGCTATTGTTGTAGATGCATAAGACGAAGTAGGCGAAGCAAAAAGTCTGCGGGTGGTCCCTGAAAGTGAAAAATGTGGGGGCGCTACGAAAGAACGGCAAGTCCAACGACGAGTCGCAATTAAGCCGCTGATGATGGGATGCAGCGGGGAGATTGCCTAAAAGGATCCTTCGCTACGCCTGCAACGGTGCCGTAAAATGCAACTGACGAGTTTCGATAACGCACTCTACTCCTTATTCGGGTCCGCTAACACCTAACCCAGTAAGTTTAAATTAAGTGTAACGCGACGTAGCTCCCGCTATGTACCTTAACCTTAGTACAATATAAGTCAAATTCAATATTGAAGTCGCTTACTAGATGTCTTCATTCGTTATTCAATCCCTGGACTTCTGTTAACTCATAGGTTTTCCTAACGCAGTCTGAGATCAGCCTCAACCGCGATTGGCGCTAAGGAGGTCATACAAGCGCTTAGTCACAGCCTCCCCAGGTCCCCTAGTTTCGAGTCGATGCGAGGCGTCGAATCATAGGCCTATATATTTTCATTCCCATACTCGGTACCGCCGCCATCGCTAAATACCTAGGTATGACGTACAGCCACGTCTCTGACCATTAGCCTACTGTGCTATACATAGGTACTGGCTGACCGATTCTGCTCGGATAGGAAATCGATCTGAGATTTCGAATGGCTCTAAGCTGAAGCAACGAATCATGTGGAGCATCCAACATCCGTACCAAGCCATAAATATTGTAGGTTGTGCGGATTTGTGGGGTTGAGTTTTGTGACATTTAACACATGCAGCCCCCACAGGGGGAATGACAAAGTTAAAGTTGTCCAGAGCTGCTATACATAGATATAAGGTCTCCTTGCGTGGGTCGCTAACATAAATCGTTCGATGGCCTGGCGGGACCTGGACCTGGGTTTATCTGCGAGTTTAGGTTCGATTCCTATTAGCGATATTAGTTCCTCGCTGGTTACGTAGCGTTAGGATTTCGAATCACGGTTTCCTTTCTACATACTACCTAGGTAGGCATATCATCACAAGAAGGCCGATCGTACAAACGGATCATCCCATCTCGGATAGCGTTTATAGCACTTTTCACGTTGAGCACGATATCAGTATCAGGAAACATAGCATAATTTGACTATCATATTAGAGAATCGAAACTCTAAGAGCAGACCCAAAGGTGCTTATTTAACGGCCTTAGAGCCGTAGACATTGCGTTCAGAACGCACGTAGAGTGACTTCCTTGAATGAATGTAAAGGAATAAGCATGTATGCTCTCGTGGACTCGCAATAGCAGATTCGCAGTGGTTCAGTTCGTGGATATATTATTTCGTTCCCCGTGAATAGTATCATTCTTGACGGCAAGTAATCAACTGATCCTTTTCTCTAACGCCTTGAAGTATCAAATCAATTAAGGGTATGTGTAACTCCTGCTCGGTTCGCCCGTTCCTCATCCCACATTGGATGATCACCTGACACTACTGCTGGCTTATCGACCGGGAGGCGGGCCTGTGGGAGGAGCATATTCATCCGTGGTGTTCTTGTTGTTATTGTTGTAAACGTTCTTGGGCGGCTGCACGACACCTTCACGTTGACCGTAGTAACCATCGCTAGGAGAGAAGGTATTGCCCGTGTACTGATTCTCCATCGGATACGATTGTCCAGGTGGTGCTCCGTAGGCTGGAGGAGGGTTGTTGTAGCCTTGGGGATTGTTGTAGTATCCGTTGTTAGGACCCGGTTTGCCAGCCATCCAACCGGTGCCGTACATAGGCTGAAGGCCTTGACGACGGCGACGGCGGGAATTGACGCATCTAAGACGATCTTCAGCGATTGAAGTTTTAGGTTTCTATATTTGATAGAGTACTTACGCCCATAGTATGAAGACGATAGCGACGAGAACGATGATCACGGCAGCGAAGATCCAGCGACCATACCAGTACCAGCCGCTGTAGCAATTGTTGTAGCGGTCATAATCATCACCGTAGCAGTATCTTCGTTTCGTTAATTGCGAACCGACTTGATCGAGGAAGGGCGCCATGTCTGCTTGATGATACGCGATAAGGCGAGGTGTGGTTGTTGAAAGTTGTAGTAGGAAGAGAAGCTTTAAATTATGTGTCTCCGGGTGCAGAGGTAGAGGTCCGCCTGAAATTGTCCGAAAATGGTATGGCTTAAAGTTGCTACAAGGGTGCGACGCCTGGTGACGTCGAGTATCGGATGTACTGGGTTGTGTGTACAAGAGTACTTGAGAAAATGCGGCTTGCGACTTTAATTAGGTGTCTCAAAAGTTGGATGGGACACAATATTTAGATACGGATCATGTAGGGAAGAGGGAAGAGAAAGGTGCTGCGACAGCTTTTATTAGAAGAGGCGGCCTCAAAGAGTCCTAATACACTGAACACGCAATACGATGCATGACATGGCTTGGAAGTTGCCGATTACCGACTTGGGAGATATGGTGCTTGTCGTGGCAGCGGGGATAGACTCTTCCAGGAATCATTTCCATGGTGGCTGTGCACCTCATCCTGAAGTACATGTACATTGAAAGTACCTTGCGTGCTGACTTACACAGGATGGTACTCACGTATACCATCTCATCCCTTGTCTGAAGATTCGATGTTTGTTTTAGACTCACTTGATGATGTTTGGATGAATCCGTCCACTGCGGCCTAGAAAAGCTAATTGGTCCTACGACCAAGTCTAACTCAATTCCAAATATCAAAGTCATCGGAAGGGAGTTCTTGCTCAGTCAAAGTCACCTGCTAGTGTTGTTGGTGGCTTGGAGATGACGAAAAAAGATCCATGGCTCCGCAATCAAGGCTGAGCAAATCTCGCAACAGAGACAAGTTTGATCAAACAATACTCTCGCACCTTCTGGACTATTTGGATACCCGCACAGAATAAGGTAATAAGCTTAATTTGAGTTTTCCTTTATACATATGTAATACCAAGGATTAAATACTAGGCCATTCCAGAGTTGTCTGTCTTTTGTTGGTGTTCTTGTATCAAATTGTCTCGTCTCGATCGGCCGTTCAATGTCGAACGATGGAATACAAAGTACATGATTTGTGTTCTACAATCTATGTACAATGCACACCCGCTCCAAGCGGATGGGTCTGCATAATTAGCTCCCTAGATGATATATCATTATTCGCGGCATTCGGTCGCAGGGATTCTTTAGATTTCGTTTCTCACCATCTGCTTTTCTGGATATAATTCACTTCGATTTGTATTCGTTTCTTCTGGATGTTCTGTTAAGGCTATTCTTGTCTAGTATTATGTTGTTCCGTCATGAGTTTCCATTCCTTACGCGGAACTATAGCTATAGGCGGGACTAATACATTCTGGTGTCTGACGTTGGGAGTACGATACATACGGGTCACGCCCTCGAAGGATTAGCATCTCTCCTTAGAGGCAAAGGGGAAAAAAGGTCTGCGACGATCAGGAGTACTCTGCCGCAAATGTATTAGCTGTTTAGATTTATTCCCTTCTCTTTCTTCTTCTTCTCAAACCAGCCTCCGAGTTTCAGGGCGGTTGAGCAGGAATATGTGCTCGTGGGCATTTCAGCTAGTCCAGAGCGGGATTGACGATCAGTTGCTGAGTTGAAGGGGACGGAGGGCAGCAGGTCCGGCGAGCTAATGATATGCGGCCACGTCAAAAATCTCCGTAGATTCATATCATGGGCCCATGGCATGCCGCCCATCAACACGACGCAACTCTGCCCTCGCCCGAAAACAAATAAACCACAACAAAAATGTACACAGCTCGCCAGCCAGATTTACACCTATCGTAGATGTACCCAGGTGAACACCCACTTGTCTGGTAGATTTCCTCAAACGCACACATCTCATACCCACATGCTCCCTGCTGAGGTACCTGGAAGTCCACGTTGCGCTGCCCGTGGTCGCCTCGCGAGCCAATCAATTCCTTCCCATCGCTTCGACGCTGGAGGGTTTGCCAACTCATCATCGCATCAAATGTGGTCTGTGTGTAGCCTTCAAGTATCGCCTTTCCTGCACCTCTCCTGTCGCTGGTGCTTTCTCCTTTCCCTTCCTCACTTCTCGCGGTCCCAATCCTGCTTTTTGAACCGAACCGACTTTTCCATTTTTCCATTTTTTGTTCAGGTTCAAGTTTGGCCTCGTTCTCGTCGAGCGACGGACGCCATGTCGAGCTGCACATTTGTCACACACCCAAACCGGGCGACTAGGAATTACCCCGGCACCGCCCTGGGCACATTTTCTTTTGCGCCCTCAGTTTCGCAACCTGTTTCTCACAAGCGTCGGAGCGCCGCGCATATACAATCGCTGGATACGCCCTGAGGCTTTGAGTGAAGTCGTTAAGTCATGATTGATTTGGTCATAAATGCACCTAACTACACACCCATACTTCTTCCTTACCCGCCTTTGCTTGCGCATTTGAACATCCAACAGTGTTCGCTGTCAAAGCCCTTACAACAATGACGAGAGAATCCAGCCAAGGGAAAGAACCCCGACGGAGGTCATCCCGACCCTTCTAGCACTTCGAGTTCCGAAACCGTCGACTCCATTCCAATGGCTATGCAGTGCTTGGGTCGAGCAAATGAGGCGCATGAAAAAAATATGAAAGAAAATACTGGAAGGTGAGATTTGAGATGTCGAAGGCACACTGACGGTACAGTGACCTCCAGAGTTAAAGCTCGCGAGAGATGATTTATATATTAGGTCGTCGCCGGCCAGAAGTTGAACCGTCTTTTACATCCCATGATATCATTAGCGTCGTGAAAATGCATCGAAAGAGCAGCGAGGGAAAAAACCTCCCGGTATCAGGCTTGTGCTTCTCGGTGGCCAGGGGGGAAAAATTCAAGAAATCAGAAACAGAGGGTGACTGTTGTGCAGGGCGAGCACGAGCTTATCTGTTGGCCCATTTCATGAGCCATTGGATTACCGCGTCTAGGTTGGTCTCTTCCTTCGCACTAATCCCGTAGCAGGAAACCTCGCGATGTCCTATACTCTTCAGATCTAGAGCGTCTATGAGTTCATCCACGCTAAGCTTAATGTGGAGGTCGGACTTGTTGCCTAGGACAAGCAAGGGGATTCCTTCGAGACTCGGTTGCGACATGAGAGCATGGAGTTCCTCCTTGGCCATGGGCAGCAGGTCCTGGTCTGCGATATCGACGATGAAGACAATCGCATTCACTCCACGACAGTATCTCTCCCACATCGGCCGAAAACGAGGTTGACCACCGAGGTCCCAACATTTCAGTGTCACATGGCCTCGTTGTACGCGCTTCATGTTGAAACCGACGGTAGGAATGGAGCTACACAACTTGTTAGCCGGCCTAGTGACAGTCATATGGACGTTCGACGGTGTGACGATCGTCGACATTAATTGCGAGGGCTCCCGTGCTTACTCGATCGTAAATTCCCCGCCCTAAAGAAGAATCGGATCGTTAGCGACGAACCAGACATTGGTAGATGGTGACTGCGGATGCTTACCGACAGGACACGAAGCAAGGAAGTCTTCCCGGCATTCTGCAGGCCTATCATCGTGACGTCCATCTCGGTCGCCCTAGCGAGGGTTATCAGTATAGTGCACTACATCGAAGGTTGACGACGTCGTGATGCAGATTGCGCATGCAGGTACGGCGGTGAGCAGCAGCAGCAGCATCAGCAGCAGCACCTTTCGACCCCGCGCTGAGCGTAGCTTTGTGGACTCACCAGAATGTTCTGAGCAACCAGTCGTACACCTTTCGGAATAAACCTGCCATGATGTCCGGGTTCAGAAGTAGTTATGCTTGATCTATAACGAGGTGGTGAGCTCCAAGATCGCCGGGATCGTAGAAGAAGGATGATATTTTCGTGCAGGTCCACGTAAGGCTGGGCGGTTTGGAAAACGCGGTGGACAGAGGTGGTTTTGGGAGGATTGTCTCAAACAAGAAAGAAGTTTAAATAGTTTGCGCTTCGGCTTGCTTGCTGAAATTAAGAATAAAATGTCTCGTATGACGATGAGCTGCGATGTCTTCGCTAGTAGCGCTCACGGCGGGTGAGTCGGGGCCCAGGCGCAAATTGCTGTTCGGTGTATGCGAACAACGATCTAACGTAGGTAGCTTCTGGCGGTGGTTGAAGGTACATGCAGCATTTGATGAAAAGATACAGTAGAAGCGGGATGAACGGTGACGCCTGGACGGAGGGTCACAATTCCCCACCACGGAAGATCGCACAAGCTGTCTGGTTGTTATGAACTTATGATGCCCCGTGCCTTCGACTGGGACGTGACCAAAGTGGGAGGGATAGAAGGCCGACCTTGCATCTGAACAGACAGCGGCTAGGAAGACTGGGGTTTCATTCGTCTATCCCGACAAGGCCAGTCGACTTCGAACCACAATAGTCCAAATGGGCTAAAGTAGTAGTTGCAGTAGCAAAAGTAGTCTGTACTTGTCGACAGTAAAAGGGAATGGGTAAGGAACAAGAACTTGACAAGCGGGAAGCGGATTGGAGCCGCGAGTATGGGGAATTAAGACGGTCACTATTGACCGGGCCGTTGCGAGCGTTTCGTAGACGCACAAGTATCGCCCAGGGCCCAGGTTCCAGGTCCCAAGTCCCTTAGACAGGCTGCTAGACTGCTAGGAAGACTTGTAGAGCTCGTAGCTTGAGTGAGAAAATGGATGTAAGATTTATCTGAGGTGGTGATGGTAGGATAACCTTGGGTAGCCGCACAGAGGTCAGGGGCAGAACGAAAGCAGTAAGGGCTTACGCTCTTCTTCTGTGGGGAGCACTGGGCTGCTGTAGGGGAACGGTGATCAATGTTCCTCCTTTTGCTCTCTGCACGAGATTTTGCGATTCGAGGTTTTCCCGAACTGCTACTCTGGCCGCCTCGGAGACCCGTCACCTGCTCGGGCGGGTAAGGTATCCCAGGTCTCTCCCCCACACTCAGCAGCAACTAAACTTATTATTGGCCTGCTATTTTACGTATTGCCTTCGCTGAATGGATACTTTACCTCGCCCCCAACGCTGTTTCATGAAACTTCCTCGTGCTTTAGGACGTAACCGTGGGAATCTGTATTAAGCGAACCAACAATAGGCCTGGCTCTTTCGGCAGGGCGGTGCGAGCGCTCACGGAGAAGGGGGCGGCGAAGACGGCCGGAGCGCTTTGACGGAAGCAGGCCGGCTTGTTTGCAGCGCGAAAGTCGAGTTGAAAATGGTAGGCTGTGGTTGGAGGTCTCAGAAGAGGTCGTGTTTTCCAGATGCAGGTGATGAGCAAATGCAGCGACCCAGAAGTAGAAAATGAATATGTAGGGATGTAGATAGATTGATAAAGTCCAGGATCAAGATTCTCCAGTCACCTAGCAGTTAGCACTAGACAGATTCAGATTTAGGGTAAGTTAGAAAGCAGGCAGACTGCGGGATGTGAGTATGCACGGCAGACAACTTGGAGGTCGGGTTGGGCTGTAAGACTGGCGTAGTATGACAGCAACAATCATGTACGCCGTAAACGGAATGAGTGGTTGAGAATCATCTAGAACGAATAGAATAGAATATTACACACATGTAGGTACGATATTATTCTTGTTGTACGTACCTTAGGTAGAGGTAGAGGTAGAGGTATGTAAGTATTGCGATGATAGTTGACTGACTTGGATCAACCAAGTTTCTATGTTCTAAGCACAAAGAACAAGCTCAGGCTTCAATCAGGAGGGCAACTACCTTTCCCATCTCTCCTACTAAATAGAGCTTCTTGTTAGTCCCACTACATATCGGTTCGTGCCTCCCATTCAACCAACGCGACGACATTTAAGTTATGCACTTGTAAGTACCTAGGTACCACTAGTGCCGATACATGCACATGTGTCTATTGGATGCACATATGTGGTCCCGCACAGGTCCCATCTGATAAGCATTTATCGATAGTAGAATCTGACGATAGCAGCTGGAATATTTTGGACGATAAGGTTTTTTTTCTTTCTCTCTACCAAAATATCTTCATTTTCCACCAGGACGTAATAAAGCTCGAGCGCCGGACTCCTGTTTCTCGAGACAATATTACCACTCCTCTATACTATTCTATCATATGTGTCGGAAGAGTATGCAAGTCTAAACTTTAATTGAGGCCCAAGAACCCGTCTCGCTGCCACAATGGCTCCACAACCAACCAGCACGAGCTGGGACCACGAATATAACACCCTTCGCCGAGAGAACCTATTTAGAAATCCCCCAACAGATCGCTCAGCATACCCTCTGCTGCAGGAGGCCGTGAACCCACATATTGAGTCCTTCGATGCGCTCTTCGGAACCGACGGTCTCATCGCGCATGGGCTCGCCGACATTGGCACGAGGTTATTTCTAGACGGTGACGAGCGCAGTCCATCAGCTGGGAAGAACAATTTGAAAATCAGATATAAGGGGATACACCTCCAGAAATCGCAACTGCCCCCTACCAATAAGTTCGCTGTCAAAAATCGAGAGATTCTCCCTGCGGAGTGCAGAGAGCGGCACGTGTCGTATCGAGGAAAGCTTTCTGCCACTTTTGAATACAGAATCAACGATGGCGACCCAAAGGAATTCACAAGAGAAATTGGCCAGCTCCCAATCATGGTCAAGGTAAGAATGTCGTCATCTTTCTACAAAGGGTCTGTTCACTAAGAAATTCACTACAGTCGAGCCATTGTCATCTCAGAGATAACAGTCCAGCGCAACTAGTTGCGCGCAAGGAGGAATCCGAAGAGCTAGGAGGTTATTTCGTCGTCAATGGTATCGAAAAAATCATACGACTTCTCCTAGTGAACCGAAGAAACTTCCCCTTAGCCATCATCCGCCCGAGTTTCACTGGCCGTGGTCCCTCGTATACCCCTTACGGTATAATACTTAGATCGGTGCGGCCAGATGAGACTTCGCAGACCAACGTCCTTCATTACCTAAATGATGGTAATGTCACGTTTCGCTTTTCGTGGCGGAAGAACGAATACCTGGTTCCGGTAATGATGATCTTAAAGGCTCTCGTGGAGACAAACGACAGGGAAATTTTCGAGGGCTTAATTGGGTCCCCTGATTCGAAAGGCATCAAGAACACATTCCTCACAGACCGCGTTGAGCTCTTGCTGCGGACCTACAAATCTTATGGAATCTACACAATGGCACAGACGAGAGCGTACCTTGGAGAGAAATTTCGACCGGTTTTAGGTGTGCCTGATACCTTTTCACACTACGAAGTAGGTACCGAATTCTTGCGGAGAATTGTGCTTGTCCACCTTGGAAACATGAACGTTACAGAGGAGCAAGATTCGGACAAGTTCCGTATGCTTCTATTCATGATCAGGAAACTCTACGCTTTAGTTGCCGGAGACTGCTCGGTTGACAACCCGGATGCGGTCCAGAACCAGGAGATCCTCCTAGGTGGGTTCCTTTACGGCATGATAATCAAGGAGCGACTAGAGGAGTTGCTGTCCGTGGGAGTCCGTGGCGCGCTGCGGGAGTATCTAAGAAAATTCCCCGGGAGATCATTTACCTCGGATGAATTTAACAAGGACTTCCCTATCAAACTCTTCCAGAGGACTAACGAGAACGTCGGTAACGCGTTAGAGTACTTCTTGTCAACCGGCAATCTATCGAGCCCCTCCGGTCTGGATCTGCAACAGATATCCGGTTTCACCGTGGTTGCTGAGAAGCTCAACTTTCTTCGTTTCATAAGTCACTTTCGAATGGTTCATCGAGGCAGCTTCTTTGCTCAGTTAAAGACTACAACAGTACGAAAGTTGTTGCCTGAGTCTTGGGGCTTCCTCTGCCCTGTACACACACCAGACGGTGCCCCCTGCGGTCTACTTAACCATCTTGCACACAAATGTAAGATCATGACTCAGTCAATTGACGCTTCAGCAATTCCGCAGTTGGCTGCCGAGCTCGGTGTTGTCGACACTTCATCTGCCGCTACAGATGAGAGTGTTGTCGTTATGCTGAACGGTAGAATTCTCGGTTGGTGCCATCCGGCCGAGTCGCGCAGAATAGCAGATACATTCCGGTACTGGAAGGTCGAAGGGACACACGGCATCCCTGTATATCTCGAAATCGGCCACATGCCATCCTCTAGTGGAGGATCATACCCGGGAATATACATGTCTTCCGAGCCTGCTAGAATGGTGAGGCCAACGAAGTATCTCCCCTTAGAGAAGGAGGATTTCGTTGGCTCTCTTGAGCAGCCATATATGTCTATTGCCTGTACAGAGCAAGAAGTTGTCTCAGGAGAGTCGACGCACGTTGAGTTCGATCCTACCAACATCCTTTCGATATTGGCAAATATGACCCCCTTTTCGGATTTCAACCAATCTCCGAGAAATATGTATCAGTGTCAGATGGGTAAGCAGACGATGGGAACTCCGGCGGCGTCGCTAGCGTACCGAACAGACAACAAGATGTACCGTCTTCAGACCGGTCAGACGCCTATTGTCAGGTCTCCGCTGCATAATGCATACGGCTTCGACAATTTCCCCAATGGCACGAACGCCGTCGTTGCTGTCATATCCTATACAGGGTATGACATGGACGACGCCATGATCTTAAACAAGTCGACCTACGAGCGAGGCTTTGGACACGGAACGATCTACAAGACCAAAAAATACACCCTCAAAGAGGAAAGTCGCACAAGAGCAGCCAAGAACGTGACTAAGATGTTCGGATTCGCCCCAGGCAGTGTCGTGAAGGCATGGACGCAGACTATGCTGGATGATGACGGCCTCCCCCACGTTGGACGAGCGGTTCAAGAAGGCGACGTCGTCTTTGCCTACCACACAGTCTCTGCAGATTACAGCGGCAACTTGGTAAATCGAGACGGTGTCACCAAGTACGAAAAGTACAAGGACTCGGAACAAGCGTTCATCGAAGAAGTACGTCTAATCGGTAGCGAGCAAGGTAACGAACCCGCTCAGACGATCTCAATCAAGTATCGTATTCCCCGGTCGCCAGTTATTGGCGATAAATTCTCATCACGTCACGGTCAAAAGGGTGTCTGCTCGCAGAAATGGCCTGCTGGCGATATGCCATTTTCGGAGTCGGGCATTCAGCCAGATATTATCATTAACCCTCATGCCTTCCCCTCTCGAATGACAATCGGTATGTTTGTCGAGTCGCTAGCTGGAAAAGCAGGTGCGCTTCATGGACTAGCACAAGACTCGACACCTTTCCGCTTTGATGAGGAAAACACGGCGGGCGACTACTTCGGTCATCAACTCATGAAGGCTGGGTACAATTATCATGGCAATGAGCCTATGTATTCTGGAATTACTGGTGAAGAACTGGCTGCCGATATCTACATAGGTGTTGTGTATTACCAGCGATTGCGACACATGGTCAACGACAAATACCAAGTGAGAACGACGGGACCCGTGGTTCCTACGACAGGACAGCCAATCAAGGGTAGAAAGCGAGGTGGCGGTATTCGTGTAGGTGAAATGGAGCGAGACGCCCTATTAGCACATGGCACAGCGTTTCTTCTCCAAGACCGTCTCCTTAACTGCTCAGATTATTCACCGTCGTGGATCTGCCGCAGGTGTGGTTCCTTCCTATCGATACAGCCGACAGTGTCTCCATTTGTCGGTAGAAAGAAGACGGTGAGTACCGTCCGATGCCGCAACTGCGCAACTCGCCTTGATCAAATCAACGATGTTGATTTAACGAAACTGGCTGGCGAGATATGGGAAGATGGCCAAGGGAATCAGTGGGTTGGCGGTGAGGACACCACCAAAGTAGCAGTTCCCGGCGCTCTGAAGTACCTCGATGTGGAACTAGCGGCTATGGGTGTTAAGCTGAAATACCGAGTTGATCCGAAGGATGCTCCACGAAAGGGTCCGCTGTTACAGACAAATTGGGACGGCATAAAGAAGGCAAACGGCCTTCCTGCCATCGCAGCTGCGTAGGCCGGTCTGCAGAGGTGGGCAAAAATGTATGTAAAAAGGCACGGGTCGCATTAGATGGAGTTAACGGGTTTCGGCTTCGAACGTGGACAATCTCGGCAGTGATACAGGTTAGAGAGAGGTAGTTTGAGTTTCTAAACCAAGTATATTGCTTGTCTTTGAGATGTCTTGAGATCCATCGTGGAGAATATCGTCCTTCATATCGCTAGAGAGAGAACGCACTGCAGGTAGCCGTTGTGAGACCCAAACAACTGGTGTGGTAACCAACTATGTAGTCTTACAACGGCTATCTGCCGTGTATCATACATCCCTGTCTACACAAATGTCATGCATGTCGCCGTCCGTTTGACAGATTTGTTTGACCATAGACGGGGTATTAGATATGAAATGTGTGTAATTTGGTGAAGCTTGAGTGGTCAATGTCCTCCACATATGTAGATTCTACTCTAGTCTTTCTCTTGCTTTTATTAAAGGACAGGATGTCCACCCTTAGACGAGGCAGTTGCCAGCGAAGTTTAGGTAGGTCTAAGCTCCTACCGTAGACCTTACTTGGGGAAAGACCTCGAGGAAAGGGTAATGGCGAGCGAGATCGCACCAGCTTGCCCAGGTGCTGTTTCCCAATATAAGTCTCTAGACTAAGGCAGGATACACACACAAATCTAGGCTACTACGACCTTAGAGTTGATGCTTGAGCTTAGACATAGATTCTCAGTCTCTTCTGAATTTCCGAAGGTCTCGACTTCCTCTCATCGGAGCATGTCCTAATTATACCTGACGTGTCCCAAACATTGATCTCCGCCGCCTACATATTGTATGAATGGCCACCTTGACCAAGCCCCCTTAGTTTTTCTCACTTTGCCAACAGGAGACAGGCTCGTTATATTCCTCCTCCTCCGCTCGCTTCCTGGCGCGCCTATCAATACTTCACCTCGGCCACATCGCCATATCTGCGTTGTACAGCTCTATCGCGCCGATCTGTGCGTCCTTGGTAATTCCCGCGCTCGTCCGTATTTACTTGGGAGTTCCGTCTTCTTGAAGGCTCACTATGTCGCTCATTCATACTATCTCCTTCGCCATCGGCTTCTTATTCTCTACAATTCTTGCCGATCTCGTTCATGCCGGCCAGTATGACTATGGATTTCACGCCAACCTTCGTCTTCGGAAATTGAAAGGGCCTGTTCAGTCTTTTATCGTATCTGGTCTCCCTCGTGCCGATGGAGAAACACCATTAAGACCAGACATTCGAGAGCTACAAAGAGACGAGGACAAATGGAGCTTGTACATCCTCGCTCTTAGTATGATGCAGTACACTAACCAAGAGTCACCATTCTCGTGGTACCAGATCACAGGTACGCGAGAAGGAGACAAGACTCTGTTTCATTCTAACATATGTTAGGGATCCATGGTGCTCCCGCCCTGACCTGGGCAGATGTCAACCCGACGCCTGGGAATGAACATAGCGGATATTGCACTCACGTGTCCATTCTCTTTCCTACATGGCATAGGCCATATCTTGCTCTGTATGAGGTACGTTATAACTACACAACTCGTTCTACCTAAACTCTTGAACGTTTCGAGACCTAGCGCTAACTTTGCCTTGCTAGCAAGTGCTGTACAATAACGTGCAGTATATCGCCACGTTGTACCCGCCAGATCTCATTGACCGTTTTCAAGAGGCTGCTTCAACTTTTCGAATTCCATACTGGGATTGGGCTGCCGTCCCTCCGGAAGGAGACAGTGTCCTTCCTCTGAGTGTTGGCGGTTCGCCGACCGTTAATATCTCCGGGCCAAACGGTATTCAGAGCATTTCCAACCCTTTGTTCAGTTATGTCTTCTCGCCTTTCAACGCGTCGACGTTTCCTGATTTTCCGGTATGTTCAGCGTTCTCAAAGACAAGCACAGCAAGCTGACAGTAGTTCACAAAGTATAACACATGGCGCGAGACAAAGCGGGCACCACGTCCACTGAATAGCCCCAACGCAACCTCAAATAACTCATTCGTAGCGCATGCGCTGGATAATCATCTCCCGAGTTTTCAACAACGTCTATATAACCTATTTACGAATTACCCCAACTACACAACTTTCAGTAACGAAGCTTGGGTCCCCAGCGACAACAATGGGACCTACGATTCTATCGAGTCCCTCCATGATGTGATTCATACAGTAGGAGGGGGTGTCTATGGGCATCTCGCCATCATAGCCTACTCCGGATTCGATCCTCTCTTCTGGCTACACCATACCAATGTCGACAGGATCTTTACCATATGGCAAGCCCTTTACAACGATTCATACGTCGTTCCTCAGTCTGCCGTTTATTCTTCCCATACGACGTCTCCTGGGGAGTTTGAGGATTCCCAGACAGCCCTAACACCGTTCTTTTCCAATGAAACACACTTCTGGACGTCGGATGCGGTGCGGGACCACCAAACTTTTGGCTACACCTACGCCGAAGTAGCCAACAAGAGTCGCGCGGAAGTTGTCGCCACGATAAACCAACTTTATGGAAACTTTAGTCCGGCTTCTATGTTCACGAGGCCGACTGGAAGTCAGCGGCAGGCAAGCAGGCAGGATATGCGGCTAAGCCAGGAATTGCATACGACACATGGGTTGTCTTGGAACAGCCAGACATCAACTCGCCCACCCCTGGACAAAATATTCAGCGGTGATAAGTATCGTGAATGGATCGCCAACGTGCGAGTCAGCAAGCATGCAATGGGTGGTTCATTTTCGATCCACCTCTTCCTAGGCGAAGTCCCGCCTGATCCGTTATCATGGCCGGTGGCGTCTAACTTGGTTGGAACGGTAGGAGTATTTGCCCATAAAGGCTTACACGGTTGGCTATCAGATCGAAAGGTTGCGGGGACGATACCGATGACCTCAGCCCTGATGCATATGGTGGCATCGGGAAAGGTGCTGAGCCTACACGCGGATGATGTCGAGCCGTTTCTAAAATACAATCTCGAGCTCCGCGTGTGTCTCGCTAACGGTTCGACAGTCGATGCCCGTCAAGTAGACGGACTTCGTGTCAGCATTGTCAGCTCGATGGTCAGAGCACCGGAATCAGAAACTATGCTCTCAGAATGGGGTAAGATCGAGAGTCATTTCGATCTATTGGTATAACAAACAGGCCATACACCTACAAGTTGCTTTAGCATGTAGAGTCGGGGAGAAGGATGAGTAATGTTGTATCTGACCGATTTCCTATAACACACTTGAGGCCTTTTCAGGTAAAGGACTTGATGTAACTCGTCCACAGCTACATGTATTCGCTATTATTAATAACTAATGGAGGGCTCCCTTCCCTAAAAGCTCTCATGCGCAATTGCCATGATCTCTCGTGGTTTGGTTCCGATTCATATTCCTATTGCGGCGATGCGCTTGTTTCTGATTGGATGATGGTTGGCGGATCCATCCTTCTCATCATAATCCCCTGAATACCTGGTTCGACAACCCCTTTTTGATTTTGTTCCGCCCACTCACGGAATTCTTCACTCTTCCTCGAGCTTTTCTACATCGTACCACACTTAAGTCGGTTGACGTCATTCGGGTTGACATGTGAATACCAACACGTAACGTGGTGTAACTTCGAAGTAAAGCACTCGGGGAATCATGTCGGTTAACTAACTGTAAGAGCCGCGTGCCTATCTGCCTACCTATTTAGGTAAACACATAGTTATCGCTACACATGAGTGGCTGGCTGCTACGTAGTATAGTAATCGTCGTTTCTAACCAAATAAACACAGACCGCAACAATAGCAGACGGGTATATAATGCCGTGCCAGTGTCTCCCAACGGCTGCCTAACCGCAAGGGCCTTGGTCCAGTCTCACTCGCACGCGGGAACCACATCGGGTGTTACGAATACTACACAGAATCGGAGGAACACGAGCTACCTTAGATGGATGGATTGCCGAGAAAGCCTTCCTCGTTGGTGGTAGGCAGTGATAGGCACTGGTAGGTAGTGTTGGACACCTTACCTAACCGTTAGACACTTGCCTTATTTATCGTGACTGTCTGACTCGGGTCAGCGTGATCTAGTTCAGCATCCTGAGTCATCGCACCTACTGGGCTTGCCAATATGTGTATTCACGACGAATCCTCTCGGGCTACTACGTTTGAGTGCCAAGCTCTACTGACAACTAGTGGGAATAGGTTCTATTCATAGTCGTTCACTTCGCTCGGAAATTAGACTCATGTAGATATATTGAAACGTTCTGTTCGATAGAACTGTATATCGGACCGAGGGATAGGTCGCCAGCCAAAATGTTCTGGCTCTGAGATGATCTCCTACCTACCTGGTCAGCACTAATAGATCGGTTGCATAGAGCCTCTAGAGACATGCAGCGCTACTTCGAGCTTGGTTGCAGCGTTGCATGGACGGTTGAATGGCGTTGAGACAGTGAGCTATGCTTTGAATATGGCCAATAGGGTGAGGTGTCAAGATGTAAGACTCACATCAGCCTCATCAGTACCGGCAGACGTGATGCCACGATCTAGTGAAAACTAGTGCAGGGTCTGACACAACCTCGAGATCACCCACGAGATCTTCACAACTACAGATAATACATAGACACCTTTCTATCGACAGACGACGGAACCGACCGACCGGTGCTACCGGCTTCCGACGAGTGAACAGAGACCTTTGATCTGAGGGTAGATATACATACTTGTCTACTTCGTAGATATAGCATAAATTTGCGTTTTTGACCTTCCCGATATAGTAAGTATCGATGAGATAGTAGTTTAGCAGAGACGCACTGAGACGTCGGAACCACGACGGTTGACGGTTGACCGCTGACAGAGGGACCGTTCTGGTGCTCCCACGTACGTATGTGGCTAGTCACGATGACTCTCGGTCCAGAATGAACACTAGCTCACCGTCAAGGGGTAGATTATGTTGACGTACTGAACCGACACTTTATGTGTAAGAGATATATGTGACGATTTAAGGAGTGGCGTCGTTGCGAGCTGTGATATCTCTAATTCACCAATGCGATTGAGGCTTCTGCGATCTTGCGACCTTGCGCTGTTTCACGCGTGGCCACTTGACGCCACTGATGTTTCTTGCCTTCGGGTTGAATCATAACGGGGATGCAGGACCGGGAATGCAGGACGGTCGAGGATTTGTTCGCTGCTGCTTCTTCGCGGATATCAATCCGTCTTGGGGTGCAGCTGCTCAGAATGTAAAATGCGACGTAATCGTTCTGTATCCACCATGTCCACCTTGCCCTTGCCCTTGCCCACCTTGTCCACCTTATCTCAGCTCGATCGCAGGTGCCGGAGAGGGAATGTGCCAAGGCGAACCCCTACGTCGCCCCTACCCTGCCTATACCTCACCGGTCCCCTGGGACTCTGCCCCACCGATCCACATCCACCCCACGCGCCAACCTCGTCCAATCAATGGTAGGATCTGTGGGCCTTCGCTGTGCTTATCTCTTCCTGCTTACTTGTTTTGCTGTGTAACACCATCACTTCTCCAGCGCTATCATTTTCCAAAGCTTCCTTTTGCAGTCCTCCATCCCAATTTCGTCCAGCTTGTCGGGAGACTACTGTGGGATATCACTCGACTCCCTTACGCTATCTGCCCGATCAAACACCTAGGTGACCGAGGCTCCTATTTACAAGGGGCGATGAAATTTCTACTAGCGCCAAGACCAGGTTCAGCTACCAGTCTCTACTGTTGGTGTCAATATTCAATATGTAAAAAGGTCGAGGAGGCTGGTTCAGCTTAGGTGTATACATACCTACCCCCCCAAAAGGTTCCGACCAGGCCATGTCCGGGCTGCTCGGAGTAAATCCTTGCTTCTGTCGAAATCGCTCGCTAACGTGTACCGATACTACCAATGTAGAACGCTGATTTGAGGCGGGCACAGAGCCTGCATACTGCAGGTCATGCCCTTGCTTGTAAGTGGCTGTATCTAATCTCCCACATGCGAGAGGCAATATCGTCAGACACTGGATGTACACCATACGACGCTGATCCGCATGGCCTACCAGCAATAAAAGAATATCCTCGCCGGCTTCGATGACTGAGCGCACTATTTACTACAACTCGTCACGTACGGACCCGAGTAGGCGTTCTTAATTATTTCATTTTGATATGATTGATAGGCGTGTCCGTTGACCCGAACGAGAGTGATTGGCTGTCTTAGAATTGCTTCTTCGCTCTAAGCTACTACGTACTAGCGCTTTAGTTACTGTCTCCTTTGCATTAACCCTCGCCCTGGCTCCGTCTCCCGCCGACTGGAGCCCGCCCTACTTGATCTAGGCCCCGTCTCGACCATCTCGAGTCTTGACCTCTTTCCAGCGAACTCTATCCAACTTACTGACACTCCTTTGATCTTGTTTACTTCTTCGTATGTGACGCCGACAATCCCTTCGACCTTCTCGTATTAGTCGCTACCAAGCCTGCTTACCGAGCTGCGTGACAATATGGTCGTACTCGAGGGCGTCGATCTCGACGCTCTGAACTACATCATCAAGTTCCCCTACAATGGCACCGGCGCAACAGGTGGGGATTCCTTGAATGACAACCTCAATATATGGTATGAGGTTAGTAGATTGAATCGTCCTCACCTGACTCTCACCCGCCGATCGACTTCTAACAAAATGGTATAGAGTGGCGACATTGCGTGGATGATCACGGCCACAGCCCTCGTGCTGCTTATGATTCCTGGAGTCGGGTAAGCATCTACGCGATATCAATCTATCATGGCTATGAGCGTCCATTGGCTTACGATCGTGAAGCTTCTTCTATTCTGGCCTTGCCCGTCGCAAATCAGCCTTGTCGCTAATATGGCTCTCCGTTATGGCGACAGCCGTCACGACGTTCCAATGGTTCTTCTGGGGCTACTCGCTGACCTTCTCACACACGGCGTCCTCTTACATCGGTGACCTGTCCAATATTGGGTTCAAGGATGTGTTGGCCCAGCCCTCCGTGGGCTCGCCTAGGATCCCGGACTTGCTATTCGCTGTCTACCAGGGCATGTTCTCGGCCATCACCGTCGCTCTCGCAACTGGCGCCGTTGCTGAACGGGGACGCATGCTGCCGTGCGTTGTCTTCATGTTCATCTGGTCTACGATTATATACGATCCAATTGCTTGCTGGACATGGAATCCGTCTGGATGGTCCAACAAAATGGGAGGCCTCGATTTCGCTGGTGGCACGCCTGTCCATATTGCCTCGGGAACAGCTGCACTTGCATGTTAGTTCACACGATCACATATTTTTGTATAAATTCGTATACTCTCAGCGCTGACACCTTGGGCTTGCAGATTCGATGATGCTTGGAAAGCGCCGAGGCCACGGCACCCACGAATTGAACTACCGACCACATAACGTCACGCACATCGTCATTGGAACGGTATTCCTATGGGTTGGCTGGTTTGGTTTCAATGCTGGTAGCGCCCTCTCCGCGAACTTGCGCGCTGTCATGGCCGCAGTTGTCACAAATCTGGCGGCTTGCGTCGGTGGGATTACATGGTGTGTGCTTGATTACAGACTGGAGGGCAAGTGGTCGACTGTGGGCTTCTGTTCAGGGGTTGTCGCAGGTCTCGTGGCAATCACCCCCGGCTCAGGTATGTTATTCATTTTTATATCGCATCGATATGCGTCTAACTCTCCTTTAAGGTTACGTTCCCGCTTGGGCCGCAGTTATCTACGGAGTCCTCGGAGCTGGCTTTGCCAACTATGCTACCAAACTCAAGTTTATTGTGCGAATCGACGATGCATTGGATATCTTCGCAGTACACGCCGTTGGTGGCTTCGTGGGAAACATCTGCACCGGATTCTTCGCTTCCGACTACATTGCGCATCTCGACGGCTACTCCGAGGTCCCGGGTGGTTGGGTGAACCAGCACTGGATCCAACTAGCATACCAGCTAGCCGATTCTATCTGCGGAGGCTGCTATTCATTTGCCGGAACGTGTATCATCTGCTTCATTCTCAACTTGATCCCTGGTCTGCAGCTCCGAGCAACAGAAGATGCCGAGATTCTGGGTATTGATGACGCGGAGATTGGCGAGTTTGCTTACGACTACGTCGAGCTCACGAGAGAGGTGCTCAACGATATCGAGGCCGACGCTACCAGCCGATACTCGGCCGAGGCCGGGAATTCTTTCGACCCGCGAGAAAAGAACAGCATTCCTCTAATGGATGCTCGGGGTTATCCTGGGCCGTCGTCGCAATCTGCCACTCAGTAGAGGGTTCAATGTCTGTATGATACGGTACTAATTTATTATTCGTGGGAAAACTTGGACAGTGGCGGATGTTTTGCTTTCCTAGGCAATGTCTGGGGAGGCGCTTCGGAGTTTAAAGTAAGCATGCGAACGATATAATACCCTTTGGTGTCAGTATATTACACATACATACCCTCGACTGAATGCCAATTTCGAGTATGTAGGTACCTAATAAGATTGGACGATGTATCGTTATACGATAGAATGGGCAGAAAAGAAAACAAAATAAATATTGAAAAGCTCTAGGCTACCGATGTGCTAAAGTCAATGCCTACACTTATACGGTACATTAAATTGATAGGGTAACTCGTTCAGAGGAATGTATCTGTCGATAGTCAATCAGTACTAACCAATCAATGCCGGTTAATTAGACATCTCGGGACTAAATCTGAGGGGCGGCTACCTAAAGGTTTAGTAAGACAGATGAGGAACAAACGACAGGATTTTAGCTTAAGCTTTACATAAGACAAAGAAACCATCGACAAGAGTAGCTGATGCCTAGCAAGCGAACATATTAACTTACACCAATGACACCTTCGTCCGAGGTTTTCAGAATCATAAAATGTATCTTTCAGAACTGGACATCAGACATACTTTCATTGCGCTGGAACGATGGATCCCCAGCTGAAAGACAAGGTTGAATTCTTCGAATGCCTCAAAGCGTGTCAATACGAAGACGGGGAGGATGCCTTGGATGCAGATGAAGAGGTTCATAGACAGAGGAGCAGAGCCTTTTTCTCTGTTGCGCCGACTGCTCCTCCAAGAGCTTCCCAGGCTTCACTGCGCAAGGTTCGTCGGCCTCCACGTGTTGCTCCTGGGACGATACCTTCAGATCCGATTTCTAGGGAAAGCGACCCTGAGGTAGAAATCATTGCAGTCACACCGCGAAATAATAACAATCCAGGAGCTAAAGGCCCAGTCTTGCTGAAAAGCGCATCTGTCGGTGATGATACACCCGTACCTGAGACTGAAGCTGCACCGACCAAACGACCGCAACGTCCTACGACACGCTCGGTACTTCATGCCAGACACTCAAGTCCTCAGAGTGATCCCTCGCCTTCTACCAGGATGGGAAAGCGCAAGAAGGAGGCGCCCCTGAAGTTGGTCCCTGAAGCGCAGCGCATCTTTAAAGGTCTTTCTTTCTATTACATACCCAATGACGATATCAACCCGGTGCGTAGGTTCCGGATCATCAAGGCCCGGGAGCATGGTGCAATGTAAGTAGCCATCTAAGAAATTTGTTGGTGGCTGTTGGGAATAATAGTCATTGAAAGTCACATTTCATGGAGTTTACTCATCTGCCCATACAACATGTTAATTGTATGCGAATTAGCTGACTAGATAATGCTTAGGTGGTCAAGAGAGCTAGCCAATGCGACGCATATAATCGTCGACAAGAGGCTCACATATGCAGACATCGAGCGTCATCTACAAGATGATCCGAAGCTCTTAGAAAAAGTACTCGTAAATGAGAACTACCCTATAGACTGCATTAAGCACCGGATAGTTGCCAATCCGGATCAGCGTCAGTATAAGATCGATGGCTTGCCAACATCAGCTAAAGAACCCGCGAATGCATCCTTATCCTCAGATGATTCAGATGTCTCGTTGGAGCTAAAGCCTAGACGGAAGAAAGTTGCAAAGCGGACTTATATGCCTATGCCAGGTATCCCGTCCAGTAGCGAAAATTCATCTTCCCATCAACTAGAACAAACTCACCGCGAAGCAAGCGATGGCCAGTCATCCGAGGTCCAGAAAGAAGCCGCCCCTCCAGAGAGAACAGCCCAAGCCATGACGGTGGACGATGAACTCACCCAGTGCATAAATGAAGTGAGCACTACAGGCGACGACAACGTACTAGGTGACGCCTTGATAGATGACGGTGATGTTGCCGGGCTGTCATCCCCCGCAGATGAAGTCGACGCCTTACTAGACTCTAGCAGCTCAGATGACGAGAGACCGCGAAAAAGAAGGGCCAGCGATAGCAACGGTGGCGCTAGACGAAAGGATCCTGCTTGGCAAGAAAGATTCATCTGTATGCAGGGAGGCACCAAAGACCACACGGATGATGGGCCTAACGCCGAGACAATCAAAGTCCTTCAGAAAATGTTGGACATACATAACCTTGCCGGCGATAATTTCCGAATTCGAGCTTACAGACTCGCCATTGCCACGCTTCGGGCGCAATCCAAGAAGATCTCTACCGCGGAAGAGGCACGTGCCTTGCCAAACATTGGTCGAATCGCAGACAAGATCGAGGAGATCGTCAACACGAATCGGCTAAGACAGCTTGAATATGCCCTCGACGATCCCCGCCGGAAGATACTGGGTGAATTTCTCAAGATCTATGGTGTTGGCCAAAGTCAGGCGCAGAAGTGGATTGCCCAAGGCTATCGTACACTAGATGATGTTCGAAAAAAGGCCGAGCTAGACGCCAACCAGAAAGTTGGCTTAGATCATTTCGACGATCTGAACACTCGCATCCCACGACGGGAGGTAGAGGCTTTGGCCACTCACATCAAGAAGACAGCTGCACTAATTGATCGCCGCATGGAGTTGATCGTTGGAGGCAGCTATCGTCGTGGAGCTGACAACTCTGGAGATATTGACCTAATCGTGACTAAGGGAGGGACGTCATCTACGAGCGAGCTGGCTCCGTTCTTGGGCCAGCTCGTTGGCATCTTAACTCGGGAGGGTTTCCTGACTGCGGCGCTCGCTGCCCACCACGGAAGTACCGACGATGGTAGCAAGTGGCATGGCTGCTGTGTTTTACCAGAGAGCGCGTTCCCCGGCCTAAAGCGCGAATATCGACCAATCTGGAGGCGTATCGACTTTTTACTAGTGCCCCAGACTGAATTTGGGGCTGCTCTTATCTATTTTACCGGAAACGACATTTTCAATAGGTCGATTCGCCTACTAGCGCGGAAGAAAGGAATGCGATTAAACCAAAGGGGCCTGTATACCGACGTTCTACGAGCTCAAGGGAATGTCAAAACGACAGCAGGGACTTTACTCGAAGGGCGAGAAGAGAAGAAGATCTTCGCGATCCTCGGTGTACGCTGGAGAGAACCTCACGAGAGATGGTGTGGTTAGGTCGTTGGTAACCCAGTTCGATACTGTTACTTATGTGCAAACAGGGACTGATTACAACTATATCATAAGACCTATAGTCTATAAAGAGTATGCGGCTCCGTCCTATAGAACTATAACTCCGCCTTTCTGAGCCGGTCTATGCCTAATTGTGAAAACATCTCGCGTGCTCTAGTTCTGCGGAGGCCGAAGACCTGCATGACAACGATAAATCCTAACCAATTGGATGATCGCCATTACACACGTTCTCGTAAATAACAGGAGGCTCAAAGCGGTGTCACCCTGCGTGTTCTTAACCAGGACTGCTCATTGGAGCGTCTGCGTCGATTATCGATTCACCTTCCGTTCTTGATCTGTTCTCGTCGATGTCATTCTTGATCCGAGCCTTGCTATTGATGGCGCTGGAGAGCAGAATATGCACCCCACATCACTTATACCTATCACGATAATAGGTATAAATGAGCACGTATATTAATAGTTCATATTCCTATACATGTTTTCCGGGGCTTCTAAGCATACTTAAGTTGTGTAATACCAAGTTTGACATTGTCTGGCATTCGCTATGTCCAACTTAGTAGTGCTCAGTCTTTTGACTGGCCTCTCGGCCACTTTGGTCGGCGCAGCATTTGACGGGAATATGAATTATGCCAGTCCCTCTCGCAGGCACTCAGGCCTTGGTATTGATGTCTCTCATGTTTCTAGGCGTAGCCTTAAGCGGAGCGCCGTTTCGTATGAAGCAGAAGAACTGGACTTCACGCACGGCATTGCATCGGGAGACCCCTTTCCAGACAGCGTAATCCTTTGGACACGGATCGCGCCCTCCCTAGAGTCGGATACGAGCAACATTACTGTTGAAGGACCGGTGCCGCTCTACAGTCACGACACGCAGACGTATATCAAGGCAGACCCAGCTCCTATCTGCGCCGAGTGGAAAGTCTTCGCAAACGAGAGCCAGGATGTCGTCTCAAGTGGCGAGGCATATACAACCAGCGATATCGACTATACTATTAAGGTCATAAAATCCCCTTCTTATTCCTTCCGAGATTTAAGCTAACGCCCTTGGCTATAGGTTGAGGCAACGGGTTTGCAGCCCTTCACGACTTACAACTACCAGTTCACTATATGCGGGTCGAATAAGACAAGCCCCGTTGGACGAACTAAGACCACCCCTTCTGCGGACGCTAATATCCCAGAGCTGAAGTTCGCTGTTTTTTCTTGCAGCAATTATCGTGAGTAATAGCCGTGTTTGGAAAGGGGACCTAGCTTACGGTTTTAAAGCGAATGGCTATTTCAACGCCTACGGGAATGCTGCACGCAAAGACGAGCAGGACTATTTCGTAAGCTATGCAGTTGTCCCGGTGGTTATTTTGTTCTGATGTAGATAGGTTCACTTGGGAGACTACATCTACGAGGGGAACGCGAAGGGTGAAAGAGCACATGCTCCGCCGGTGTATCTGTTTAGCCTGCACGACTACAGAACCCGCCATGGACAGGTATATGATTCTACCTCTAACTACCGAGATAATCATGGAAGGAGAAGAAGAAACTGAGATGATGTCTAGTACCGCACCGATCCGGATCTTCAGCTTGCTTCTCAGAACTTTGCGTGGATCGCGACTTGGGATGATCATGGTACGTAGCTGAGAAGGAGCTGGTGCTGCTGGATTATCTTGCTGATGTCAGCGTAGAGGTTTCTAATAACGGATATCGAGATGGGTCGAGCGCATTGAACAATACTGAGCAGTCTTTCTTGAATGATGGCCGTGTTAGCGTGGATCAGCGAAAGATGAACGCCGTGAGGGCCTACTTTGAGTGGATGCCTATTCGGTAAGAACCGTTGTATACACAAATAAGGGATTTACTAAAGGCTGAAAAGCCAGGTAGATCTTGACGACAACTTGAGGATTTGGAGATCGTTCCAGATGGGTAACCGTACGTAATCCCCCAAATCCCCTCTCTCTTTTTCCATGTGGCCCTAACTTCCAGGCTTAAAGTTTTGGACTTGATTGTGCTGGACACCCGTAACTACGACCGAAGCATTACCTCGCTGGGTAAGTGACATTGAACTTCCAGGGGAACAGGAGTACAAGACGGTGGACCAGTGCTGACGGAATCAAGACTGGAACGATGACTATATCGATCTTATCCGCAACGACGCCTCGCGATCCCTGATGGGTTCGCACCAGGAGAACTGGTTCTACAATCAACTTTCTAAATCTTCTGACCGGGGTGCAACTTGGCGCATAATCGGTAACCAGATCATATTCTCGCACATTGTAGAGTCTTACGGCTACGGCGGAGATAACTGGAATGTCAGTTATATTCACCAACTTTGTGAGAAATCGTATGCTGATGTCTTCTTAGGGGTACATTGCAAATAGGAACCGAACATTGAAGCACCTATACGACAACAACATCAGCAACACCATCTTTCTCGCCGGCGACAGCCACCAGAACTGGGTTCGCTCCCTAAACCACCCCCCTATTCCCCTATTCTCTCTCGCCCTAGAGTAACTCGACTAACGAGACACACAGGTATCCGACCTAGCCTGGCTAGACGAGAAACCGTATGAGACGGAGACGGGCGCGGGTGCTATTGGTGTTGAGTTCGCGGGCACGGCGGTCAGCTCGACGGGCTACAGCGGGCTCATCGCGCCGGCGCGCAACGAGGCGCGCAACCGCGTCGGCAACAACACCGTGCTCCAGTGGCAGGACGGCTACTACCGCGGCTACTTCCTGCTGTCGGTCACCCGCGACAGGCTGCAGGCACGCTACTACGGCTCGCCGAGCGTGGCTTCGCGGAACTCGTGGGATCTGCCACTGGCTAATTTCACCGTCGTGGCGGGCGAGAATAGGCTTTCTCGCCCTGTTGCTGGAGGGTCTGTCGAGGCGGGGTTTCGTAAGTACCTACCTATATTCTAGAGTGGCGTTTACTGTCCCTGTCTTCTTTGATATGGGTGGTCTTCTTGTAACTTTTGCGTGAATGGCTGTGCTGACTCCTCATGTTGTATAGTAAGGGGTGGTGAGACTAAACCCACAAACATTACGCTTAACACGGACACTTGGGAATGGGATATTGTTGGATATGACCAGATGTATATTGCTACATAGTTCGTGTTGTCGAACTGCTATAAACACATGAGTGACAACACGGGGACGGGATTTGTGATTTGTCTAGCTGTCTTGTATCTCACAGAGTATAGACATTGGTAGCCCTTAAGATATTACCTACATGCAGGTAGCATAGGTGAATTTCAGCATCCTCCTTGCCAGAATCTAACTATTGAACAACTCACTTGAAACCTATGACTCGGATAAGGAATTCTCACAACCCAACAAAACTCGCTAGAGTGTCGTTATGTTGTGAAAGAATATAAGTTACCTAGGTACGTACATATGTAGGTACGTAGGTACGTAGGTACCTATGGCGGGTCTTATCGATATGATGGGATAGAAGGAGCATTGTTTTGCCGTATCCCGGTGGGGTATTTGACGCGCCTTGACCCTTGGGCGCGTAAGGTGGGAAACTGTGGGTACATCAAAAGTCTAGATCGGTCGTACCGATAATTTTAGTTCACCCGCAACAAGTTCCAGAAGGGAAAGAGAAAAAAAGTTCAACCTTACACTCTGCACTTCCGCTCAGCCCAATCTTGATCCATTCTTTCTCCCAATTCAACTTCTGACAAGTCGCCCATCGCCATTAACCATGGCACCTCCTACTAAGATTGAAGTTGAAGCTGCTGAGCAGCAGCTCAAGGGCATGGCTCATTCTGAGCAGCATTATTTCAACAGGTGAGTTTGTGCGCATCGCATCAGTCCTATCTAGAGCCATGTACTCTGCGACATAGCGCTTTGGCTAATACTCGTCGCACAACAGCTACAATCACCACGGTAGGCACCCATTGTCGCTCTACGCGCTTCTCATATAGGTATTTGGCTAACGAGGATTTATCGCAATGCAGGAATTCACGAGGAGATGTTGGTATGTACTTTATCAAAACTCAAGGCTGAATCTTAGAAGTACCACATAGCTAACAACCCATTGTCTCTTCGTGTAGAAGGATGAGGTCCGCACGAAGTCGTACATGAACGCAATTGTACAGAACAAGCACCTCTTCAAGGATAAGGTTGTCCTTGATGTCGGTTGTGGTACAGCCATTCTCTCCATGTGAGTACTTACAATCCAGTCTCAACTGTTGATCTTCTTCCGGTCATACTGACGGACCATCTCCTTGTGCAGGTTTGCTGTTCGAGCAGGAGCTAAGCATGTCATCGGTGTCGACATGTCTACCATTATCTTCAAGGCTAGGGAGATTGTTAAGGTTAATGGTATGGCCGACAAGATCACCCTGATCCAGGGTAAGATGGAGGAGATCGAGCTACCCTTCCCCAAGGTCGACATCATCATTTCGGAGTGGATGGGCTATTTTCTCCTCTACGAGAGCATGCTCGACACGGTGCTTTACGCCCGCGACAAGTTCCTTGTCAAAGGTGGATTGATCTTCCCAGACAAGGCAACCATCTTCGCATGCGGTATTGAGGATGGCGAGTACAAGGACGAGAAGATCGGATGTGAGTTTGCGGATAGCCAAGTTGTCTAGTACGAGCTAACGAATTACAGTCTGGGACAACGTCTACGGATTCGACTACACACCCCTGAAGGAGACTGCCCTGGCCGAGCCTCTCGTCGACACGGTCGAAGTCAAGGCGGCAGTTACGGATCCCACTGCGGTCTTGACTCTCGACCTCTACACTTGCTCTACAGCCGACCTCGCCTTCTCCATCCCTTTCAAGCTTACCTGCCGACGTGACGACTTTATTCACGCGCTCGTAGCGTGGTTCGACATCGACTTCACGGCATGCCACAAGCCGATCCGCTTCTCTACCGGCCCGCACACCAAGTACACGCACTGGAAGCAGACTGTCTTCTACTTGAACCATGTCTTGACGGTACAGCAGGGAGAGGAGGTCAACTTCAAGCTAGATGTGAAGCCGAACGACAAGAACCGCCGCGACTTGGACATCAAGATCGATTACCTGCTGGACACGCAAGATGGCACCCGAAGCGTCGAGGGCTTTAGTGAATACAAGATGTGCTAGAAGGATACCCTTCCGAATAGCAGTCTTCGTGTTGCACTTTCTTCCGTGGGAATCGAGTTGGTGGGTATTCATCTGGCAAGTAGGATGCGTCTAGAGGACCTGGAGCTGCAAAGCAGCGATGAGTTGGTCTTGCATAATGGCATGGCGACGGGGGTCTTACGGCGTTAGGTGGTAACATTATTTGCCCTCTAGTCCAGAAAGAGGGACGGTCGTCTGTAGGGAAAAGGGACGACATTCAGATCAATTGTACTGGCATGGACCGATTTTTTGATGACTGATGAAGATTACGACGCTGTAACTCCTACACGTCCCTCGAGGTATCACGATACGAGAGGTTGATGGATCAGTCACGGGCCGACATTGATGCCGGCAGAAACAGATTTGCTCGAAAGAGCATTCTACTCGATCCTGATCACAATGAAATATTTTACTCCTTGCAACTAGAGAGTCTGATTAATTGATAAATGTGACATGTCACCCTTGTGCCACACGACGGATCGGCCCGCTCATGGTACGTATGTACCAACAACGAACCTCAGCCAATGTTATCTGCTGTATGCGGACTACATATATAACCTATTATCTTATAATTCGTCTTCTGATTTGTCTAGCCCGACCGGATGATGCGGCATGTTGGCGACCTACATATATATATATATAT
Organism: Hypoxylon crocopeplum; assembly: GCA_022578875.1. Lineage (NCBI taxonomy): Eukaryota > Fungi > Ascomycota > Sordariomycetes > Xylariales > Hypoxylaceae > Hypoxylon > Hypoxylon crocopeplum. The sequence goes on from MU399554.1 coordinate 1,642,016, forward strand.
ATACATATCTAGGTACATATAATGTATGTATGTGGTAACCCGCTTAGTCTTTGTAGGTTGCAAGGGCCCGTCATTTAGGATTCAGGGTCCTCCTTTAGCGCGGAACTGATTCCGGTGCTAATTGAAGTAGGGTAGCATGTGATAGCGGGGTGGAGCTAACGGGCAACGTCATTCTTGCGACAAGCAGATAGTTCATCGGTCTCTAATACAAAATAAATAATTGAGTCCACGGAGCTGAGCTAAGCAAGATGTTCACAGGTTTAGTTGAGGAAATAGGGGGTGAGCGATTCAGATTCTTTATGAGAGGCATTGGGATGATCTGATTGACTGGCTGACTAATTGGTAGTGGTCGCCGAGCTGAACCCGCACGACGAGACCGGCGGCACTTCCCTGACCATCACCATCCCGCCGTCCTCCAAGCTGCTCGACGACGCTCAGCTCGGCGACAGCATCTCTATCAATGGCGTGTGCCTGACGGCCACCAGCATCGCGGCTACGGCCCGGGACCCCGTCCCTAGCTTCACGGTGGGCATCGCGCCCGAGACGCTGCGGCTCACGAACCTGGGCGCGCTAATGAAGGGCTCCGACGTCAACCTCGAGAGGGCCGTCAAGGCCGACACGCGCATGGGCGGCCACTTCGTGCAGGGCCACGTGGACACGACGGCGGACATCGCGCAGGTGCGCCAGGACGGCAACGCGCTGACGTTCCGGTTCGCGCCGCGCTCGCCCGATATCCTCAAGTACGTCGTCTTCAAGGGCTACGTCGCCCTCGACGGCACCAGCCTGACGGTCACGGCCGTCGACGACGCCGACGCCTGGTTCGAGGTCATGCTCATCGCGTACACCCAGGCCAAGGTGGTGCTGGCGCGCAAGAAGGTCGGCGACTCGGTTAACGTCGAGGTTGACGTGCTGGCTAAGTATGCGGAGAAGTCTATGGCTGGGTACCTCGGCGCTCAGGGCGATGGGCTGGTTAAGCCTATCCTGGAGCAGATGGTGCAGAATCTTGTTGCGCAGGCTATGGGTGCTCATGGTTCGTGAGCTCGAGGATCTACTGGTCTTTCTCTGGAAGAATGCGTGTGGTGGTCATGGCAATGTAGGTAGTTGGAATAAAAGGGGTGTGTATCTACTTGAACCGCTCATATTTGGATAGAAATTGAGTTAAGGCTCTGGTTTTGAAGAGAATGCAGAATACCCACTGAACGGTGGTTTTATTCCTGTCCATGTTGCCACTTACCCTATGTACTTGATGAGTTACGAAGATACGAAATCAATATGTGATTGGGCACGAATTACTTCCTGGAGTAAAGGCATGAGAATTTGCTAATTAACCTCTAGGCAATGGCTAGGTTAATGAGGTCGTTGAATTTATTAGTATAATACTATGTTATCAACTACTTGCTACCTTCCAAGGTTATCTGTGGCCCATAACCTCAATAATGACAATAATGTGACTGAATATCTAGCAAGAAAAAGCGTCCTTACAAAGATACAAACTATTTCACAACGAACCTCGAGTATTTAATAGAAGTAAAATTAACAGGCTATATGGTCAATTTGTACTATTTCTTGTTTCTTCCTCTTTCTACTTCTATTGTGATGCTATCGGATGAGTCCTACACGATCCCATTCGTCAGGAGTAGCCACAAAACCATTAGGTCGAAAAGTATACCTCATATATCAGCAGACACGATTCACGTATCAGCCCAGATTTCCGCAATCTTCTGGCTAAGTGGTTTCGTGATCTTCTTGCGCCCAAGCAGGTTTCCCATCTGCCCGAAGACCATCTCTCGTTTACGCTTCCTACCCTCTTCCCCATCGCCACAATCCTCAAATGCTTTGACGAACTCGTACGGCGTCTTCCACCTCTTCTGGATCTCAAGAGCCTTCTCCCCCGAGACTTGTCTAGTACACATCAACATCTTGAGATACAGATCTCGGAGTGTCATCATGTCGGACTTCGATGCCAACGACGCGAATGCCGGATAGCTGATATAATGGCCTGCGGTAGGCTCCTTTGTTCGGAGATGCTCGAGTAATGGGAGGTAGTTCTGGGCAGTAAGAACTTCCGTAGGAATGACTAGTAGAGGCTTGCTCTCATACTGCTTCTTCAGCAACATAGTCATTCGTGTGAGATATCGAATGGTGTCGTCCATCTTCTGCGTCTTCTTCACAAAGAAGCCGTTAACTACTTGCGTCGACCCAATAGCAGACTGCACCATCTCGGCACGCTTGTCCAAAGTTTCCGAGTCCATCGATATCTCCTCGACGATATAGACAACATTCTTGACACCAGATCGTTTCAGGCGGAACTTCTGCTCGTGGAAACGGCCGTCTTTGACACTGCCGATAAGATCGTCGAGTCTTTTTCTCTCAACGATGTAATCAAGTACGACTTCATCCCCCTCAGCACCATGCCGAGAGAGGAAGTTCGCGTCATTACATTTAGCAACCCAGAGCGCGTCGCCAAGCTCGAGGGAGCGCATTGTTGGGTTGACGCCCCTTTTTGCAAGTTCATTTTGCACTAGGGTATCAGAGATCAGCAGTTTGTTTTCAGAGAATCGATAAACGTTTAGCAGGACTTAGCACTTGTCCCAGCGTTCATATACACGTTCTCAAACTAGGCTGAGGAAGCGAAATTAGGTTGAGAAATTGCTTACTATAGTCTCTATCCGTCTTTGCCCGGACTTCACGAACATCAAGTACGAGTTGGACTTCAAATGATCCAGGGGCAAGTCGAATTGGTCTAAAATTAGGGAGTGCCAAGCTGCCGGATGGCGTGTCGCCATTAGCGACTACATCCGAATAACTCGAGTCTTTCCTAGGTTGTTCTTCGATCTCTACTGAAGGAGAACGATTAATGGGACGAGACGAGGCGTCTTCGGCCCTTTGAGGTACGGCCTCTAGCCTCTCCGGTGGAATTAGTCCCGGCTGACGGGGATTCGTAGTCTCTTGAATACGACGCGCGACATCCCACCCTTCATCAGTTAGAGTGTATCTCCGCGTGGGCCTCCCACGCTCATAGACGAGGTCCTTGTTGAGAAGAGTTTTCATGGAATTCCAGGCAGTGTAGAAGCTAGTTGGATCAGGAGGAGCAGTAAAAGATGCATCACAATGCGGCTGTGCCACTTCAATGAGTTGCGGCTTAGTTAATCCGTTGCGAGTCCCCTCCTCGAGCGTTGCCAACCCTAGAATCAAAGCATAAGGTCCGGATCGAAGAGTCGGCACGTAGGGTCTGGCCTTCCTCTGTCTCTTAGGCGGCCTCTCTTCATCATCTTGATCCTCGTCATTCTGATCAGCCAAACCAGGAATGATAGATCTCCTCGGGCGTTTGGGCATAGGTAGTCCATTCTCCCGGCAGTGCTGCTGCAACTTTTCGGTTAAACGAGCGGACAACTTTTCGCCGAACCCCTTCAGTTGTTGCAACTGAGAAGGATGTTGGAAGGTTACCGGACAGGCCTTGAGGGCGTTGTATGCCTTCTTGTAGGTTGTTAGACCTTTCGAGTTGCGCTCTCGAGCCTGATCAACCCACTCCTGGACCCATCCGAGGAGGAGCGGATTAGCACAGGGCTCGTCAGCAGGCATTGTCTTAGAAGATGTCGATTCAAGGGATAGAAAACAATGAATAATGAGGGTTGACGCGACTAACCGCGTTGAGAGGGAACCAACAGAAACGCCAAGTCATGTGACCTTTCCCGAGCAACTACCGGCCGCAGCAAACGATACCGTATGAGGTAATGATGAGATGTAACAATGACCCTCTCGCAGGGGCTGAGGGGATCCTTTCCTCAGCTTAAAACTTCAACGAGCCACTAACCAGCTCCACACCCTTGCTTGCTAGGTTCTGAGTGGCTGTTAACCCTGCAGCCTTGGGTAACGTCAGACTCCCTAGCGTGCAAGGCGGGGCTGTTCCCGATACCTTCTCTTCTGCACATAGGTAGGTAGGTACGAAGGAGGGGTCGTTACATGGTATTAGCCTACTCGTTCGATACTGCCTACCGTCAACCTTAACAGCTTGGACTATTTTTGGCCGAGTTTCTTATTTTTTTACGACGTCAACCGACTGATGATTGTACTTAATCTAACATAATCTGACCCTCCCACCGATATTTTATCTCAAATAGTGTCACACAAAATACCAAACCAATTAACGTTCTACACCTCCAGTTCAGTCCCGAACCACTATATCAACCATGGATCGAGACGCAATCCTCGCCGCTTCGAAGAAGCACGACATAGTTCCCGGAAGGGTCTATAAATACGGCACCGCTGGTTTCCGTATGAATGCCGACCTCCTAGACGGCGTTACCTTCAGAGTCGGACTGCTGTCAGCTCTTCGAAGCCGCAAGCTCAATGGCCAAACGATCGGCGTCATGATCACCGCTAGTCACAACCCTGCCGTGGACAACGGTGTCAAGGTTGTCGACCCAATGGGAGACATGCTCGAGCAAGAGTGGGAGGCACATGCCACAAATCTCGTCAACGCCCCGAGCCACGAGGAGCTTGTCGGTTACTTCTACAAGCTCGCCGATTCGCTTAGGATCGACCTGACCTCCTCCGGCAAGGTCATCGCCGGTCGAGATACTCGCCCCTCTGGCAAGACACTTGTCACAGCCCTTTCCGATGCTCTGGCTGCTACGAATACCACGTACACCGATTACAAGATCCTCACAACCCCCCAGCTTCACTACCTGACCCGTTGTGTCAACACCGCCGGTACTCCTGGATCATACGGGGAGGTCAGCGAAGTTGGATACTACAAGAAGATTGTTGAGGCCTTCTACCGCGCTCTACACGGACGCAGAGTCTCCGGCAAGTTGTCGGTCGACTGTGCCAATGGTGTGGGTGGTCCGAAGCTTAGTGAACTTCTCAAGTACCACGATCCTTCCAAGACTGGCCTGGAGGTTAGGGTTTGCAACGACGACGTCTTGCGCCCGGAAGTCTTGAACCTGGACTGCGGTGCCGACTTCGTCAAAACTAGACAACGAGCGCCACCAAGCCCAAAACCTGCTCCTGGCGAGAGATGGTGCTCTCTGGATGGCGATGCCGACCGCCTTATCTACTACTGGATCGACCCAGAGACTGGCTTCTTTATGCTGGATGGCGACCGCATTGCAACGCTGGCTGCATCTTTCATTGCAGACCTTATCCACACCGCTGGATTGGAAGGTCAGCTTCGCATTGGCCTCGTTCAGACTGCGTATGCGAACGGATCTAGCACAAAATATGTAGAGCAGCACTTACAGATCCCTGTGGTTTGCACACCTACAGGCGTCAAACACCTTCACCACGCCGCTTGCTCGTATGATATTGGAGTATATTTCGAGGCTAACGGCCACGGCACCGTGCTCTTCTCTCAGGACGCCCTACAGGCCTTCAAGACCAAGGACCCTCAGTCACCAGCACAGAAGGATGCTCTCGATACCCTCAGCGCATTGGGAGATCTCATTAACCAGACGGTCGGGGATGCTATCTCAGATATGCTCATGGTCGAGGTCATCCTAGCCCACAAGGGATGGTCGCTGAGGGATTGGGCCATGACGTACCAGGATCTCCCCAACCGCCTCGTCCGCGTAGAGGTCGGTAACAAGGACCTCTTCCGCACTACTGATGCGGAGAGGAAGCTTAGCCACCCAGACCACTGCCAGGCCGAGATCGACAAGGTCGTAAAGAAGTACACCAACGCGCGTTCCTTCGCTAGAGCTAGCGGAACGGAAAACGCCTGCAGAGTCTACGCAGAAGCGGCTACGAGATCCGAAGCCGACGAGCTGGCTAACAAGGTGGCGGCTATCGTGAAGGTCTATGGGGGTTAAATTAATGAAAAAAAGAAATCTACGGTGGGACGGGAACGGGGATATATGATGTGATGTGACGGACATATTGTAGACAGATTGGTGCGTCTCAAAAAAAGGGAAAGAGGAAAATTCGGTGTGATGTGCGTTTGCTCAGGGAAGCAGGTTCTTACGTATTACGAACATAGCAAATGAGAATAGCTAAATGCTGACTGAAGTTACGAGTATCTTGTGTTGAATTACGCCGCAGTGATCGATAGAGGAGTCTTTAACATTCACCGAGTCGTTATCTCGCGAGCAGATTTCGGCCACAGTTTTAAAATCCTCGTCTATTCATATATTTTGATACTAGATTTTGCCTGTTCCTCGAAGCTCTCAGCCGTTTAATAGCTCAGTTAAGAGTGGCTTCGCGAGTGTCACAGCTCCCTAACGAAACAATGGAGACGTGGGAGCCGGACACGGCACAGCAGGCAACGCTTCGTCCGGTGCAATTACCTTGCCTTGGCTCATGGCAAGGAAATGCTTTCTAATGAGCTGGATGCGGCTGTTCTGGTTCGCCGTGTTCCTCGGGTTTCCGTATTGGAGGGCAAGACCGTCGCTGTGGTCTACGTAGGTCTAGCAATAACTTTCAGAATTTCATCCATGACATGAGAATTTGTGTTCATGCAATATGGAGACTTACAGCGCAGTCAGGGGCGTTATGTCCGAATTGACTCCAGAAGGTATCGCCAACGGCGACGGGACTCTCCTCGAGGATCTTGAACATTGACTGTAGGTTGGCGGTGTTCCCGCCTACCCAGTCATATTCGCCCGCAAAGAAACCCTTGTTGGCCGCCCCTACGATTTGGAGGTCCTGCTGGAGCTTGGTTGTATCGACAGGATACATGTGGTCGGACATGATGTCCACCTCTTCGATGTCTAGGTGGGTTCTGTTGATACCATATGTTCCATCGACTATGTATACGTCAATATCTAAATCAAAGGATCTGGGGTTTTGCTTGGATAGTCTATTCGAAGAAAGGGGGTGGTTGATGTTAGGGCAGTATTTTGAGAGGCGTGCAAGAAAGGGGGTATATATATGGTTATATGAGCAAGCATGTAGTGAAAATCATGAGACGGTTAGAAAGCAAATGGTTTGCTCTGGTTCAGGACAATTTCATACATACCCATTAGCTTCTGGGGAGCAAGACTCTTGACGTACTTGGCGATCTCCTGAACCCAGTCCCTTGGCGAGTTCATGTCGCCCCATATAGGGCCCAAAAGTTCATTACCCGTTTCGTACGCGAATATCGTGGGATCCTCAGCATAGGTCAGATTGTTGTACTGGTTCCTATGCGTTAGGATTGTCTTGATATAATCCTTAAATGTAGCAACGATGGTGGCGTTTGTGTAGAATTGCTGAACCAGGGGATTATTCTCGTCTCTCCTCATGTTGAGATCAAAGCCGGCCCAACGAAGGAAGTTGTATTTCCCTCCGTGGTAATAATCGTAGTTATCGACAAGCGGCACTAGCAGCCTCACGCCGTACACGCCCGCTTGGTAGACGGCCCAGTCTATGGAATCGAAGGCCCTTTGGTTGACGACTCCTAGCTCTGGTACAACACTCAGAGGATTACCCGTGCTGACGCCTAGGGTGTGGCCACGAATCATGGTACCTCCCAATGCTTGCACTGTTGCCATGACTTCGGTAATACGCTCCTTGGTGGGATAGCTAGCTTTGGTAGGGGCATAGAAGGGCTCCCCAGCTGGTGGCGTGACATTCTCGTCGAGACCTAGCCAGTAGACATTTGGTCCAACGGCTTTCCAAACCTTTCCATCTACTAGTAAGGTGGTGCCATTTCGGGCGACTGGCGAAAGCTTTGCAGCACTTCGGCGGAAGGGAGAGGCGAAAGCGCCTGCCACGGACAGAAGAAACAGACAGAACCGCATCATGACTGGAGTCTAGACCCGACTTGGAATAAGATGTTCCTAGTCAAGAGACAAGGAAAGGGAACAGAGAGAGGAGACGGTAGACATATAAGGACGACGAAATACACCAGACGGTGTTATAATGGCCCGCGGAGGGAAGTCTTCCGGGTAATGATGAATACCGGATTGGTAGCGTCATTGCGGCTCACAAAGCTTCGAACACCTAGACCTAGACACTGAATGTGTTTGTTGTTGTTGGACCTCATATAGCGATGCAGATCAGGCTATGATGAACATGGCCCTTACCGTGAGCATCCAGCTTGACTCGCGGTAGGTGATCTCGCAAGTGAAGCTGTAGCTGAAGAACATGTCTTCTTAATTTGACCGATTGGCGTTATCCATTGCCAATTGACGTATCTTCTCATGAATGCTATGATATATGTGTGCCAATTGAGAAGGCATTGGCTTACAAAAGAATGAAGCACATTGTCTCGTTTCAAGATACAATGTTGACAAGACTAGGAGAAGCTATCCTAGGTACCTACATGTAGGTAAGCTTTAATAAGAGAAGTTAACAGTACCTTGCACGTACCACGTCGGGCCAAGAATCCGGGGTATCGGTAACGTCACACACCGCCGAGAGCTATTCTTAGCGCGTCAAGTGCTATGACGCTCTTCGTGTTAGTGAGTGAGTGACCTTGCGCCGTACACCTAACCCCACTGAGCCGCCCCCTAAACTGCCCCAATTCGCATGGACATCCACCAGAATAGAACCAATCAGGATCACCATCAGCTCGTACCGGTTGCCCAGCCAGATTTCTCTTACAGGGCTGCTAGGGCTGTCCGGGGAGCCAGACGCTTCCCTCCAATTCCTCTTTCTCTCCTCTCCTCCCCCTATCCGCGCCGAAACGACATGATGTTGCCGCGCCCATCATCCTTAGCGACGTTCGCCGTAGTCGTCTTCGTCTGCCTGCAATGGAAGACGGCCGAAGCCTCGCTCGGCGACAGGCTGCCCGACTTCCGGGAATGCGTCGAGGTTCGTGTTAACTGCCAATTTCCTTACACATATGCTACGATACTCGAAGTATTTGCGTAAAGGAAAAGGAAATAGAGAAAAATATGGCTAACTGAGTCGTGGTGAACGCCACAATAGATCTGCGCCCGCGAGAACTGCGATCCGGATAACAACCCAACCCACATCCGTACGTCTCTCGCGCGCGAGCTTCGAAAAGAAAGGAAGAAAGAAAAAAGCCCTTAGCTAACGCGCCAACCTATAGCCTTCCACCACCGACTCCTCTTCTGGACGTGCCCGCAGGAGTGCGACTACACGTGCCAGCACATAGTGACGGAGCGGCGTCTGGGGCAGGGACAAGCGATAACGCAGTTCCACGGCAAGTGGCCGTTCGTGCGGGTGCTAGGGATGCAGGAGCCCTTCTCGGTGCTGTTCAGCCTGGGCAACATGGTGGCGCACCAGAACGGGCTGGCGAAGCTGCGCGCGTCGATCCCGGCCGCGTATCCCCTGCGCCGCTACTACGAGCTCTTCGCCTGCTTCGGCATCACCACTTGGGTCTTCAGCGCCGCCTTCCACACCCGCGACTTCGCCCTCACCGAGCAGCTCGACTACTTCGCCGCCGGCGCCGGCGTCCTCTACGGCATGTACTATACCCCCGTGCGCGTCTTCCGCCTCGACAAGCCCACCCCACGCCGCCAGAGCGTCCTGCGTTTGTGGACCGTGCTCTGCTGCACGCTGTACGCCGCCCACGTCGCCTACCTCAAGCTGTGGCGCTGGAACTACTCGTACAACATGGCCGCCAACGTCGTCGTGGGCCTGGTGCAGAACGCGCTCTGGAGCTACTTTAGTTGGAGGAAGTGGACCGAGAGCCGCCGCACCTGGGCCGTCTGGCCCGGCGTCATCGTCGCCTGGCTCATGATGGTCATGAGTCTGGAGCTGCTCGACTTCCCGCCATTATGGGGGGCTCTGGACGCGCATAGTCTGTGGCATTTGGGTACGATCGGGCCTACTATTCTGTGGTATAAGTAAGTCCTTCGTTTTCGATTCTACGTAGACTACAGGTCAGGCAAGTTATAAGCTAAACTCTGCTCGCAGTTTCCTAGTTAAAGATGCACAGGACGACTTAGCGACCACGTCCAAGGATGTCAAGGCTTGATAGATGGCGTGTGTAGAGCCTGGGAGGATTGGTTAGGTGTGAGACTTCAATGTTGTATATCGAAATACAAGACAGTCAAAGGCGTTAAAAATATCTGTTGTAATGGGATTGGTGTCTTTCAGCTGCATAGAAGGGGAGTATTTGTCCGTCATAAGGCAGGAGTTGAGGTTCAGCACTGGGTTGATCTACACTATGGTCTATCATTGACTACCTATTTGACCTATATAAATCTTGTCCACGATACATGACCAGTCCTCCTCCAATCACACGTCCATTTACAGGATTTTGAGAACCTCCGTCCAGTTATTTGTCAAGAATACCCAGTTGCTATCTTCCCACCGAAGAGTTAAGAGAACCTAGAGACAAGTCAGCGCTAGGTTGACCACCTGTAGTAAAGGTCGCGAAAACCAGTGAAAAGCAGCACACAAGTCGCAAAACGTGGCAATCAGAAACCAGAAATAATCTAAGCATAACGCATCCCCACCTCACCAGCGAATCCCGCACGTCCGCGCGCCAGCACCGAGCGAGCCACGGCAGCACATGACGATGCACACGCGGCGCCCATACGGCCGGCGAGCGGTGCGAGGGGACCAGCATGGTTCAGCCGAAGGAGAAAAAGAGGCGTGCAGGAGATATATATAAAAAACCTGCCAACCCCTCCTTCTCGAAGACGGTCTCATACGGCTCTTCCTATGTATTGTAAGGTAGGTTGGACACTTGCGGTGTCGGAGTCATCATAGCAATGGACGAGTGTGCCGGGTCTAGAGAGTTAGGAAAGCATTGTAATGAACTTACCAGCTGTTGAAATGATAAATGAGTTCGCCGAGTGACATAAATCGGTGAACTCATTTATATATGTGTGTTGCAAGGCGGTTCATCAAAATCCCGATGTTGAGGCAAGTTCAGAAATGAGGGTGAAGAGGTGAAGAGAGAAGGAAAAGCTTTGCCAAATAAAAGTCAACATGGATGGATGGTCCGAGTTGAAAAGCGGGCCGCTTGCCAGTCGCTAAGCAAGAGGGTCCCAAGTGTAGGTACATAGGACTCCACATCCAGATCTTAATGAGCCTTTCAAAATTCGAAGGACACAAGACCCTTTACATGGGAGCCGAGGACTCCTATAGGACTGCCTATCTTAAATTTTTTCAATGGGTTTTATTTTTTTAGAAGCGAGAAATAAGGCAATCATCTCATTTGGGATGCATGAGTGTGTGAAGATCTTATTATCGGAGATAAATGCTTTGCTCCTTGTTCTTAATAAAAAACAACCGGATCCTCATAGATTTGTTTCCCGAGTTTCCCATCTTCGCCGATGCATTCATCGGCTCTCCCAATGAAGCTAAGAAACTGAAGCAAAGTGACATGAATCTGTACACAGGGACAAGAAAAGCGTCGCCAATCTATCCCTAAACACTCCACGATCTTCTCGTTAAAAAGCAGTCTGGGTTTGAGTCCTCTCCCCCATATTCGCCCCGTTTTCACAACTAGTCGTCATCGTAACATCATCAAAGCTAGGTGTGAAGCAATACATGACAGAAAGGCATACACGGCACGTCGGCCGCTCAGATCGCTTTCCACCCATCGGCCCAAAGTCCCTACTAGTCATCCAAGGCTAGTTAGGAAAGCCTTGGAATTCCGACGATGTCCAATCCATGGGTGGATTGTAGTCCATGTTGAAATCTTGAGATGACGGTTGGCTATAGCCTGCAGCAAGACTAGGCGGAAAGAGGCTATTGCCAAATTCGTTTGATTTGTCCATCGTGGTTGGTGGGAAGAGGGGGAAATCATGCCCAAATTGGTTATGGCAAGTAGGCTGGAAATCTTCGAAGCCCTCGTCCACCATGGTAGGCGGCGTCAACATGATGTGATTGCCCTGACCGGCAGCTGAGATGTGCGGGACAGAGACTTGCCGGCAAACTTCCGGAGCGTAGTTTGAAAATGCATTGATGTCCTTATTATAGATTGAGTGCGTTGGCGTTGGCAATTGCACAGTTGCACCGTAAATATCATCGAACTGGCCAGTGAATTCAGGGCTGAGATCATCAAATGTGTTGAATTGATCAGACTCGGTAGATGGTGTACTATTATCAACGGGGGAAAGGTCGAGCTGCATATCTTCGTCGAAGTGATGATGCTCAAACAAGCCAGCGTTGAATTCCTGATCCGAAGGATAAGTGGGGAAGTCGTGGTCGTTGTAGCGTCCGAAGAGAGAATCTTCGGGCGGCGTCATGACGGAATCAGTCTGATCACTGCTCGGTGTGGGCAAGCCTTTAATTAGAGGCGTAGGTTGAGCAGAGCTACCAGCCTTGCTTCCCTTCTTTTGGCCATTGGTCTTGGTCCTAACGTATGTCCAGCCGTGTGCTTTCTCCATGTGCTGCTTGCAATTGGACTCGCGCTTTGACTTATATGGGCAGGGCTTGAAGTGACACTCGAACATGGGCGGGGCATCAGAGTGCTTGTCGTTGACGTGCCGGTCCATCTCCTTCTCTGTAGGCCAACCATAATCGTGGTATTTACAGGTGGGGATGGGACACTTCCAAGGACGAGAATGTGTCTTCTCATGCTTGGTGAGGTCGCAAGGCCGCTTGAATTCCTTGTTGCAACCTGGATGGTTGCATTTCTTAGGAGCGAGTTCCTCCGGGGAGGCGTTCTTCTTTCGGCGAGCCATGGATCGCATGATCTCTTCCTCGTCCTCAAGCTGTTCACTCATCGAGCGTTTAAATCTGATCGGTCCTTTGACGTCTTCCTCGATATCTTCAACTGGTTGACCAGTGGCGATGGATATCGCCTTGCCGTTCTTCTTCACACGGACTAGCTCAGCAGGTCGTCCGTTCATAGCAAGGCCGCCAACGAGTTTTACTTCGTCGGTTCTAGTGATCGAGTTAGCAAGTGTGCGACCATCAGGGGGTTGTTGGGTGCCGTACGGGTCGACGTCCATCTCATCTAGTTCTTCCCCAGCATCCTGCCTCTTGCGGGCCTCCTGCATCTGTTGCGCGTGTTGGCGGATTTGTTCCACGAGATCAATGAAGTAGCCGTTATTGTAGGGTCGGTCGTGAGGGCGAGTTTGTTCTCGGTCACTTAGGTATTCGACGGTGGCTTGGATGCATCGAATCGAAGTAAGGCAGAAATCACGATATAATTCGACGGATTTTGCCCTCTCCTTCAACCACAACCCACGATAAGTAACTCCACAAACGCCAGGATCTTTCAAAAGCTGACTCACCGGTGCCATAAAGATTAGGGTCTTCTCGAGATCCCTAAGACAAACGATCTGATCCTCTTGGATCCTTCTGGGACAGTCAAGGACAATGGGACGAAAGTCCTTAAGTGAACGGTCATCCAAAAGCGGTTTCAGGATATGTTCGTGGATGCGGTTCTTAGCGCGGTCGCTAAGACGTTGGGTGTTCTGAGACCTGGAAGCAGTGACAGATCGCGTAATAGCAGAAGCAACACCACCAGTGGACTTGGCCTCTTTCCGCTTCTGGTTGGTGGAAGCAATCGATGTTCCTAGTCCGCTGTCGGATTCATGGTGACGCGACGAGCGACGGTTGCGAGAGCGCAACACACGTCGCTCGGGTTCGATAGTAGACGGCTCCTCCGACATTGTGTTCCCAGTGATGGTGTGATCTAGAAAGCCTCGAGGGATAGGAAGGCTATCATCTGTGAAGGAGCTAGGAGGCGGCGAAGACTCGGCCTTGATAGCCGAGAGAGTGACCTCGAACTTGCCAATGTTCAGGGCAGCACGACGAACGTGAGCACCGACAACATCGTCGAGAGTGGTCTGAGAGCGACGAGGTAGCGCAGGAACCTTCAAGGCAGTAGCTGGTGGGCTAGATGGAGGGGTGACCGGAGAGTGGAAGGTTGCTCCCTTCCGTAGGGTCAAGTTCGTCTTAATGGTCAAGCCGTTGCCCGCACCAGTATCCGGGCGAGTCACCGCGGTCCTTCGAGGGTTGGAGAAGGACATGATGACTCGGTAGATATGAACGGGGTGTGGGGTATAGATGTATGATAAGAGGGAGGGCGATCGATGGCCGAAGATATCGAGGTTGGAAACTGTGTCAAGACCAGGTAGCGGTTAGCACAATTATGCACCATAAGGCTGAACAGGCCTATGAGTCACAAGAGTCCTCCCACACCGAGTCAAGTATGGCCTGAGGAATGAGGGAGATATCACAATTGCCAGCTTGACATTGGTCAATCGACGGGTCTCGGACGAGATGGAAGGACAAATATATAGATAATAGGGCTAGAAAATTCCGAGGGATAAGACAAAAGATCGGCCTTACTTGAGCAGCAGAGCTAACAGTACAGGTGATGGTTATGCGCAGATGAGTATACAGTTGACTAAATTCCAATGTGCAGAAGCGCGGTATGCGGAAATAGAGACAATAATCAGATGACACCGGACAGAATCGAGGAATAGGCACAATATGATCAGCTCGGGTAGAAGAACAGACACGTTCGTCGCTAGGTGATCTGCGTAGCCCGTGTAACAAATAGGACAGGAAAATAGGACAGAATAGGACAGAATATGGCAGCCTTAGATATGAATGCTCGGGGTGAGAATAAGCGGCCGGCGTTGGGCGTTGCGAGGACGTTTCGTCGAGAACAAGAAAAGGACGCGAGGAAATGACGAAGAATCAAGGACGGGTGCGCTCGGGGGTCGAGACGATGGGAAGTCGTTGAAGAGGATGGAGATTTAGGCAGCAGCCGTTCAATTATGGGGACGGTCATGGAGACCCCTGCTCGGCTACTGGCCCGGACTTAGAGGTCGAGGTTGATGCATCTAAAAGTAGCAACCTTATAATCCACCCCAACAATAAAGTCCCCGTCACTTCCGTGCTAACAGAGAGTACATGCCAAAGTCCTACATGCCTCTAGGGCAGATGCAACCCAGCTGCGCCTTTCCAGCGCCTCACGCTAAACCGCTTGGGTAGACGCGAACCGTTTCTTAGTGCTTCATACTCGCCTCGCTCGCTCCTGTAAAAGGTCCCATACATCATGCCATTTAAATGCCAACCTAAACCTACCAGATTTACTATGGTACTACAATTACGTGCGTACGTAGGTATCGAATGTTTGTTCCCTCAAAGGTGTTACGAGTTTATTATAAAAGAGACGAAAAAAGAAAACAGAAACAAAATGTCTTGGATTGGATATTATCTGGCGAACCTTGAGTCGATCAACCGTATCGATTGGCGTCGACGCAGAATACGTTGGCCAACGGTGGAAGAATGAAATTTAAGGTTAGAGTGATGGAATATGCATAAAAGCGCAGACCGTGTAGGAATAGGATCGACCAGAGCTGTGTTGGCGCTCACGCTAAGCCTTGAATCTAATTTATTAATAATAAGACGGTTTACCAACATGTGTTGGGACGGATCAGTTCCACGTTCTTCCCCGACCATCATTCCCCTAGAGGGCAATATTCCGTTGTCGTGTGACACTTTACGGAGTGAATTGAGAAGTTCGGAATTGGCAGGTGTCCTTATGTGCATTGTGCAATTGTCCTTCTACGTAGTAATTTACCCCCAGACTTCGAGGATTCTGTCTGTCGCATTCGCACAAGCCTCGGCTCCGGCCTTAATGATTTGTTCCGTCGGACTTGTTTCGTACCAATTCATCCGATCGGTGTCTTTTCTTGATCAGCATTGACATCAATTCGTAATGGCGACATTTCACCGGCAATTATGACAAGTCTCTTCTTTTGCGTTGTTCGCGCAGATGCGAGAATGGGAGGTTGTGCTTGTATTACTATATCGCCCTCTCGCTTCGGCGTGTTTGCTCATGGACACTTGTGATACGATATGCAGATTGATAATTGATTCGATCTTATCAACTCGGCGAAGCACATGAACATAAACCAACTTGGCCTCTGCGTCATTTGTTTCCAATAGATCCTCCCCACTATTAAGGCTAGCAGAACCGTAACGTTCCCAAGGTTTAAACGTTAGTCACCGTCGGATGAGAGTAGACTTCTAGCCGGTTGCTCCATCCCCTGACTCAAGAATCCAATCGTTAGTTTACAAGGATCTGTCGAATAGTGTCTTGACACCGAAGCAACTTCAGTTGACTCATAAGTCTCGGCAAGTTCAGACATTGGCTGTCTCATGCATTATCCTCCAAAAGCAGCTCATCAATCTGCAGGTTCGAACATGACCAAGATTCTGTCTGCTAGAAATCCCCGTATTCTTGGCATCCATTGGCCGACACGTATCCACCGTCACATCGACAAAGTTGTCTGCATCTGTGGTCGTCAGCCCTATCAATTCCTTTGGCATCACGACGAGAGCTTCAACCAATAGCGTCACAACAAATCCTGCAGCCTTTTTGCATCCAGTACTGTTAACCCCTTTCCGACTATCACGCCTGCGCGTCAATTAAATGTCGGTGCCTGAGACTACTGGTTTGATACAGATCTCGTCATTGGACACGTAACGCGAATGCGCATATCTACTACCCGGTCATCCTTCTGGAAGGCAGATGCTTAACATCCTATTATCGCATTACGTGCATGGTAAATCTTAAGATACATCGCTTATCACGACCCTGGATTTCCCCACGCCGTCTCTCAACTCTCTCTCCTGCCCGCCTTCAATACCCAATTAGTGACTGACGTTACGTGTCCAGTCAAGCCGAATGAGGAACAAAAGTTATCCTACTTGATATTCATCAGTACCTACAAAAAGGGACCACACAAATTCCTAACACTATCCCTAGACACAATGAGATGTTGTTTGACTCACGATAAATTTTGCTAGAATAGATACTCAAGGCTCCTCAGTACGCTCCATTGCGACCATAGCCGTGCCCTTTGCCGGCATAGAAGTTCGCGTTTCCCGGACTCGGTGACGGTATGGGAGGCGAAGGGGTGAAGAACCGGGGAGGAGGTTCGTTTATGTCCTGGATGCTGCAGAAGCTCACGCCATCACTGTCTCTCGTAGCAGGACGAGCATAAGGTGCATTCTCGATCACAGCCCTGCGCGGGGGCATCATGATATCCGGGCGTCGATGTACAACCTGGGGTATTCTTGGCATGCCCCGCCCCTCTTGGATAGAAGGCATGGAGGAGGCCGAGAACATGGGCTCGTAGTAGGCAGGCTGGTCAACGATTACTCCGTGCGCGCTAGTGGGTCGCTCCAGCATATACTCCGAAGTGATCACTGGCCGCGAAACCGAGACTCTCTGCTGGCTACGGTGGTACGATGACTCCATATGCCTGGACCGAGTCGAGCTCCGGGGCCGTTCCGGTCGTCCTGACTGTCTAGCGCGGTCCGGGTCGTAAACGGAGCGGAAGTCGCTGCCCGGAAGTCCAACAAAGTCACGGGCCAGTCGAGGTTCTAAATACGAGTCGCCTCTTTCCAGAGTATGGTGTCGATCCCCCGTATGGTATTGAGCTGGCCACCCGTAACCGTTAGCTGCGTGAGTAGCAGCGGCTTCATTGGGGTTCACATGCTTCTCTGCACTCGGCTGCTCGGGCGCGGAATCAATGCAGCAGCTGCAGTAGCCGCCGTCGCCACACATTGTGAAGGTTTCGGTAGTTGTATGCTTCGTGATGATTGTGTTCTCTACT
This sequence comes from Hypoxylon crocopeplum, assembly GCA_022578875.1. Taxonomy (NCBI): domain Eukaryota; kingdom Fungi; phylum Ascomycota; class Sordariomycetes; order Xylariales; family Hypoxylaceae; genus Hypoxylon; species Hypoxylon crocopeplum. The sequence goes on from MU399554.1 coordinate 1,659,451, forward strand.
TTACGTTTATCGGAATCGAAAGCTAGGCCGGATAGCTAGAATGGAAGTATGTTAGTTTCCTAGCCGGCATAGAGTATCGCTTTAGCAGTCTTAGCCAAGGCGAATAGGGGAAGCGGGTAGAAATGTACCTTGCATTAGCCTAGGGCTTTCTCGTGGCATAAGGAACACCATGTGGTTTAAATACGTTAACAATCGTCTTGTTGTTTTACTGAACAAGACCATTCTGTCGTGACGTGCTGTCTTACCCTTTGTGACTATAAGGGACTAATAATGACATTGATAGGTAGTCACTAGGTTTTTCGAGGAAGCATGGCCTATTAAGTTACTCATCTCAACTCAATAACTGTATTTGCCTGCACTGAGAACTTGGGATTTTTAGTATCGAGTCAACGAGGTTGTGAATAGAAGACGGGCAGCCTCGTGATGATTCAGGTATGATACGTAGGAATATTTGAGGCAGACGAAAGACGACATTACCCAACATGAAAATAGCTTTCTCAGCCTATGAAAATCCAGTAGGGCCGTGGCTCTTGGGATGATACGTACGAGGCTACATGCAATATTCTCAAGTCGTCCGCACTTGTTCATCTGAAATCTCCCACACAATACACCGGATGTAAAGCCTATGTCTCACCTTCTTTTTATTGAGATGTCGAATACCCGATTATTTACGGTCACGATATTTCGAGATAGTAAGAGAATACAAAAATTCTAGGAGTTGTGTAAACTCAACATCGAGAGGCTCGATAGAGATTTAGAGGTATTTGAATCTCGAGTTGCGAATACGATGTATAGGAGGTTCATATCTCACGCAAGGTCTATGTCGACACTACATAAGAAGCCAGTATAAGAGAGTCCTTAAAGAGCTACAGAAAACAATGCTTTATACTGAAACTCCGCTAGACTGTAAACGCCCCGGGAGTCACGGCCTTTGTTTGCTTGTTATCACTAAACACTGCAAAGGAATACGTACGATATGCTTGAATCGAATTGTTTTACGCGCGTTATAGTGATCCCTTCTGCCGCACCAATGACAGTAGACTTTTATCGAATTATTATGAGTGGGAACGCTAGTAGTTGAAAATGGAAGCTATCAGGAAGTTTATAAGCCCTAACAAGAGGAAGGAGAACGATGGCAATGGCAAAAAGAAAGATATCAGGGGACTCCATATTAGTCGTCCGCTCGAGAGCTTGTCGGAGAGGCAGAGATGGAACATAACACATCCTAACCCGCGAGATGACAGCGGCGCCCCAACAATGGACTTCATACCTCGGAGTCGAGGTAGGAAAGAAACACTTGCTTGTATCAACAACTCCGGCAACACCGATGATTTATCTCGGTTGCTCGACAAACGTGACCACGCCGGCAGGCAAGTACACCAAGGCCCCAGGACGAAAGGGACAATGGAAGTGCAGCGCGTACTCCGGGAGCCGAGCATAAGATCCCTCGAAGAACTCTACCACGTCCGAAAGCAGGCCGAGCTCACGACGAGATACGGGGTTCCCGGAGAAATCGCTTATAACTTCGGTAAGTCTATGGGTTGGAACAAGGCTAACGCTCCAAGGCTACCTTCACTTCAACTCACAGGGTTCGATATCATGATGAAAGAGTACGGCGGGCGGCTCTTAACCAATACTGCATGTAGTATACCGCCTACCCCTTCTAACTCTGTCGACCGGTTCGATCCCGGGACGCCTAGGACCTCGAGTAGCAGCGGTCGACAACAATCTCCTACAAGCGAGCCCGGGGGGTGGAGGGACAGGCTGCCTGACAACAAAGAGTCGACGTCCGACACCGAATCTCAGCCAGAGACGCTAGACATTGACTCAGACTCAGAAGTATGGATGGAGCAGGAAGCGAGAATCGTGACGATGATGGCGGTACCGATTTCGCAAGTTCGCAAGGTAAATGTAAACCCGCGGGAAAGAGCGCAGTCGAGTCCTTAACCCCAAACCTTCAAAAGGGGTGTGATTCTACAAAGCCTTTGCTAACGGTAAGTAGTAGTATATATCATTTCATCTGAATAATACGAGCGTCTAGGTAAGTGGCATTGCTATGATGGTGGTACTGATTGGGACTTAGTTTGACAGACCCGACTTAATACACAACTCATACCCCAATGGGTTGGAATCTATCACTGGGAAGTAATTCTTATTGATCCGTTAGCTATGTAGGTGAATATAACGTATTTACGCGAATATCCCTTATTGTTAGACAGCTCACGGAAGAGCGATGCACTCTATCTCAATATCCACAGCCTTGGGCAGTTGCTTGACAGCGACACAGCTGCGGGCGGGTTTGTGGGTGAACCACTTCTCGTACTCCTTGTTCATGTCGGCGAATAGGGACATGTCGGCCAAGAAGATGTTGACCTTGACGACCCTTTCGATGGAAGAGCCGGCAGCGGTAAGGACAGCTTTCAGGTTAGAGATGCAAGCAGCCGTCTTCTCGCCGATGGTGCCCTCCACGAGGTTGCCATTGGAGTCACAGGGGATCTGGCCGGAGCAGTAGATGGCGCTGGGTGTCTTGATGGCGTGGGACTGTGAAAGCTAGTGAGCACTCTGACCGAATTGACTATCAAGATTCACCTAGCCCCATACGTAAGGTCCAGCAGCTGTACGATCAAGTTAGTCCCCCTCTAATTCTCCTTTAATCTGTGTGACTATGACTTACGCGGAGCTGCGTCCTTGGAGAAGACGGGAGTGAGATCGGACATATTGCGGACGGGATTTGAGACCACGGAAAGGAATGGTGTTCGCGAAGCTGAGATTAAGCTACGACGGACGGCAGACGAGAGGATGGATCGAACTGGGAATGCTCGACGGGCTACGGACATAGCTTGGTGATTAAATAACAAAGTTGGGTTGAAGACTATCGATCGGTTCCCGGTCTACGGGAGGGCGTGGAGCTTTGTCAGCCACTTAGGGTTCGAGGTATCGCAGTTCCCCTCCGTACTTCGGCGTCCCGGGTGGGTGGTGGAGTTTTGCCAAGCTCCGTGCTAGCGAGCTCGTTCTTAAATAGTAGAGCTTAGATAGGTTATCCAGCCGATGAGGTCACAATGGTCACAACAGCTCGGGTATTATAGTGATAACCTAGTCCTATATTGTTTGCTTGTTACGGAGAATTTTGCATATGTGAGCCCTATCAAGATCTACGATTTGCCGTATGCGCGCCTGTTTGTTTCTCTCGGTGTCCTTGATATTTGGTAATATATTACCTTATCAATTAGATTTAATAGTGGCTGTCGGCTCTAGTTGCTTCCGCTGGTGCTTGAACTGGGTCTAGCGCTGGTGCTGCTTTTAATACTCGGTTCATTGCATTATCCTGTGTAGCTGCAATTATGAACATTATACATATAGAGAGAAAACGGACCTTAAGTCGTTGTCTTAGATCAGTCAACCTCATACGAGATCTATCTCTTGCTCAGGTGCCTCATCGAATTCTGCAATAAGATCTGGTTCGAAGATGCGACCTACTCCAACTCGACGATACCGCTGGCCTCCGACGCATTCGAGGAATAAGACACGGTAGACCTTGTGAGTTGTTGACCAAAAACTGCTCTGAATGCCCATTGACGCCCTGTTCCTGACTGTTGCTATATGTAAAGCCACGACAACTATGGCCTTTGTCGGGGGCACTAAGCGGCTTTGGATATCAGGCTGTTCAAAACTGCCCCAGCCGCTGATTAACTCAGGCGATGTCAATGAGCATACTGCCCTCCATAGATCCGGCTTCACATGCTCGTCTCCTGTCAGGGCCGCAGCTGTCTTTCCCTTTTGGCTTCCGAGATACTCCCCAATAAATATGGGGACAATTCGGCCGCGAACTGTGAGCATCGTGTATAGGTTGTCCACATCGAAACTTGGATGATATGATCCTTCGGATGCGGCTTGCTCGATATTCTCAGGCACGTCGTAGGTATCTCCCCCCTTAGAGGTGAGCTTGACGATGGTGCAAGCTTTCTCTGCCTTGTCGCGGCTCGGCCAAAACACTCGTGCCAAGACTGAGGCCCATGACCATGAAGGCGTGATATCCATTGCGAGTATTTCTAGGGTCTCCAGAGGCCTTACATGTTCCCAGAGAAGGCCCTGGTGTATATCCCAGAGCCACAAGCCCGAAATGTACTCAGAGGAGCACCCTGGAGCGAACTGTTGTAGCATATCCCGGTATTCTCCGGCGATACCAGCAAGAGCTTTGACGCGATCCTCCTCTGGCTTTGTAAGTTTCATTTCCGTGTACCATTGCAAGAGGTATTGCCATCCATCCCCGATCGAGTCGAGCTTCTGGCGGTCGCTTTGATCCAATTGAGGCTTGACATTCTGGAGTATTTGTGCATATGGATTTATCCAGAGCTCTTCTGTATCTTTCTTCACCATTTGCGTTTGACACTCGAAGGTGAGACCGGCTTGTGTGAAACTGAGAGTCCTGGGGGTCAAAATTCTCTCTTGAAATACCCACCCTCTCATGGAAAGCTGACTGTTTCTTAGAACTTCTGACAACTCCGCCTCTAGAGTCTGCGAACGTTGGTATGCGTAAAAATAGCCGCTCCTCTTCCCATTTATTTGACGATAAGGCAGCCGTACTAGATTGTAAGGCTGCCTCATTGGCTCAACAGGATGGAAAAGTCCATACTGATGGGAGTTTGATGCTGATGCGATGTTTAAAAGCGAATTTTGATAATATTGCCCCATCTTCATGATCTCATGGCCGAGATCAGCGCCGCCATCACCGTTTTGTATTATGCAAAGTGAGTCTATCCAGACGTACTGGATCCCCAAGCGTCCAGCGACTAATAGAGTATCTCGAAAAACGCTTGGAAGCGTGGGTTGCCAGACACCACGCTCTCTGTCTTCGTAATTGTCTGTTGTAGTTATGCTGAGCTTGGTATCGTCATTCCAACGATGACTCAAAGTGATGTACGCTCCATGTATACCGTCTGTTGATCGAAGGCTGCACCTTTTCGGTGTTATATGGATGCATCTGGACGGCATCACAGCCTCCCAGGGGTTGATGATTCGTTCGCCGGTCCATCTCGTCCCGCAAGCCGAATGATCTAAACAACCATATAGCCACTTCTGGATGGTAAGAAAATGCTGATCAGAATAGACATCTGGCCCAAGATATCGCCCCTTGATATCCTGGCTGATCGCAGCCGCTGAACCTGTTCAGACAGTCAATATTTAGGGGGCTGAGCCCATAACTATTAATTCCCAAGTAGATCTCTTGCCTACCTACCTGAATCAGCAGCTAGGCAAATCTCGAAACCGCTTGGTGAGATAGGCCATCCGTCGGTCATTTCATACTCACTATCTTTGGTAAAGAGTTTCGGGGCAATGAGAGTATCTAACTTCAATAATCCCAAGCCATCGATGTTTTCAAAGTGCCTGAGGTAGTTCCAGTGTTCTGGATGGGGCTCGAGGTGTATGCAGAGATCAGCTTCCGCTTTCAAGACCCGGGCCTGGTTGTTTTCTGACAGATAACCTAGAGAACTCCACAACAAGTTGCAGAAATTGCAGCCCGCGGTGGCGGCCGTTCTAACATCTGGTAAAGGGTAACTGATTCGGCCTTCGGATGAATCTGATAACCTATCGAGCCTGAATTGCTTGCAAGCATCGCACAACGACATATCGGGAACCTCTCTTGATGCTGAATGCACAGATAGTTGGACCAGCTAAACACGGTCAGTGGCCTCAACCTATCAGAAGTTGGTTGTTCTTAATGTCCCCCGTCCAACCTGTCTGAAAATGCACTTTCAGCTGGTCAGCTGATGATCCTTAGACCCTGTTTTGGGGTATAGCACAAAAAGGACTATGTACTCTGACCCCTGTTGGCATCAGCAAGTAATAATCATTAGTTCTGTTAGGGAGCGTCTTATCTGCAGGTGGCATTCATGCTTTCACCCTATCTCATGTCTTCCGAAACTACGACTTATTTGCAGCAACGAGTTTGGCGACAACGTGTCTGGTAAGGTTCTCACAGCTATCCGCTGCGTCAAGAGACTAACTTGCTATAGGGTTCCGTGATCCCGGAATCTGGGCTGAAGCATCATGCCATTGCAGATGATACGAACCGCCGTTGAGGCTTTGCGATCTTTGTTTCGACATAATGACAGCGGCAAGGGAAGACACCACCAGACTGAATACTATCAGTTTTTAAACGTCATTCTTGCCTCCACTGCAATGAAAGGGATCTCACTGGCTGTGTACTCGGTTACCTTGGCTATCTTTCTTAGCTCAGTCGACTCCGTCACGCATTCCTATTTCTGGTGGCTCTCTCTGGCCTTTTTACTAGTATTATCCGGTTTCGTGGTCTACCGAGAATATGACCACCTCTACAGAAGTCGTCGTGAGGTGCACATGAGGATTAGGACGCTTCCGTGGGTTCACCTCCTTCTAGCCTTCATGGTCTGCATCACTGCATTCAAGCTCGACGCGATCCTTCGGATTCTCGGTGTAACTTTACTCGTGGTGCTTCTGCCCTCCGTTTACGACTGTGCTCTCTGCATTTTCGGGTCTATCTATCTCGAACGCCTCGAAAAAAGATACTTACGAATCCAACATCGACAGCAATCTAGCTCACCCACTCAATCTGTGTCAGAGTCAGAGGATGAATGTGAAAATACCCCTCTTGCTCGCCTCTGGGCATCACAACGGCAGTTTACCGTCGAGTCACACCCCGACTACGTTGAAAGTGAGGAGACAGTGGACGATATAGATCGAGGGTATACGGCGACTTCGACTGCAGGTACTAGTGCCGTAGCTAGCACATCATCAGCGACATCCCCAACGGACGCTCCGGCCATACACATTGTGAATTCTGAAGATCCGATAACGGTTGCGGTTGCTTCAGCTTCTGATGACGATGCAGCTGAGACAACTCCTTTGCTCATGTCCCATGAGAGCCAGAGTCTCCGGGAATCGTCCGATCCTGATTTTCATCCTGGGCTCGCCTGGCATATAGGAACAAGTAGGATAGGCTCCTGGAAGGAGTTACTTCATATTATGCCGCAGCTCACTGTCCTCTTCGCGACGGTCACGATGCCGGTTAGCTTTGCACTGGTCAAGTGGGAACCGGAAGTGGATTGGGAGAGAGAACTCGGGTGGGAGCGAGAACACGGTGCTAAAGTAGTGTTCCTCCTCTCGTCTCTCCTCATACCGTTGTCCTCGGTCGCGTGCATGCTCGCATGGAAGTTGGTTATCCTGCGTCGCGCGGACCTCGGACGAAAAGTGCTTCGGAGGGTGCATCTTCACCTTCTATTCGCTATTTGGGCTTTAATCAACAGCGTATCTCTTTTCCTGGGATTCATATTTAGTTTCGTTGTTGTCTTAACGCACTTCGTCGGGGATACACCTAAACCTGTCGGGGCCTTGTTTATGCTTGGGTGGTTTATGATAGCCGTGTCATCTTATGGGGCATTAGGGGTTGTTCAGGGCTATTTTGTCGTAATTTTAGTTATGACCTAGGTTGAGGTGAATCTTCATAATTGTCTCTTGCGTTCATGTTCCCGCCTAATTCTTTTAATAGGATTGGAGATGAGTCTGGTGTAGCATTCTATTTAAGTTAGGTAGCCGTGCATATATGTAATGATTTATACAAATATACAGATATACATATAAAAGCGGCATGGACATTTCTGACCTTGAAAGCTTTAAGGTCAGGGGTGTTTGATAAGACCGTCTAAAATACACGTTCCTAGTAGGTTAACTTTCTTATTTTAATAGGTTAACTTTTTTTCCACTTTTATTTTTACTTTTATTTATTTAATTAGGTTTGGTATATAAATTAATATAGGTATTTTAATAATAATAATATAAAGGTTTTTATTTATTAAACGTTTTATAATTAAAAGAATTTATTATATAATTAATTTTAAAAAATTATACGAATTTTTAAAGTTATTTTATTAACGTTATTATTATTTTTAAAAATCGATTAATATATTATTTTGAAATTAAAACTTTATATTTTATGAAAAATATTTCTCGAAACTTTTTTTAATAAAATTTACGAATTTTTCGCGAAATATTTTAAAGTTATTTAAAATTACGTAACCGGTTATAATTTTACGATTCGATCGATTTTTAAAAATAAATCTAAAGTCGACGCGTATATTAAATATATAATTTTTTATAATAAAGTTAATAACTTTAAATCGAAAGTTAAAATAAAAATTAAATTTATAATTACGAAACGTACGAATTATTTTTTTTCGATTATTACGAATATTTATTATTAAAACCATTATAATTTTAAAGTTATTAAATTATAATATAATTATTTTTTATTTTTATTTATTAAAAATCACGTTTATTATTATATTTTATTCGATAATTATATATATATAATTAAAATTAAAATAATAATTAGTAAAATAACGTAAATTATTTAATTAGAAATTATCGAAATCGAATTCGAATATCTTTTTTTATAAAAAGATATTAATAATTATTCGAAAAAATATAAGAAATTATTTAAACTAAAAAGTATAATAAATATTTAGGAATTTTTTATAAAATTTCGTAAAATATTAAACGTATAATATATTTTTTATATAATAAATAATAATTTATATAATTTATTTTAATTATTTAAATAGTTTTAATAAATATAATAACGTTATTTTATTATATACGTTATAAATATTATTTATATTATAAATAAATTTTAATTATTATTATATAAAATTAATAACGTTATAAATATTAAAAGTTATTTTAATATTATATATATTTTATTAATAAACGAAAATAAAGGTATATTTACGTAAATAATGAAATGTTTTAAAAAATTTTATATATAATTATATATAAGTAAGTTATTTATTATAATAATTATCGATTTTTAGATTTTTGAAAAAAACGCGTTAAAAGTTACGTAATTAAATATATAATATTAACTTTATATTTAATATATAATGAAAAATCTTAAAATAAAAACTAAAATAAAATAATACGAAATTTTCTTTTTTAAATATAAGCTTTTATAAATAATTTAGTTATTTTCGAATATTGGCATTATTTTAATAACGTAACGTATAATCGAAAAAATCGTTATAATTTTCGATAATTTATAAAAACCTTTATAATTTAATTTAAAACGTTATATAATTAACGAAATTACGTATATCGAAAGTTATTATTATAATAATAAACTTTTTATCGATTATATATCGAACGGTTTATTTATATTTTAAAAGTATATTATATATACGTTAAACGTAAATAAATGTTTCGAATATTAAAAAAATTTAAAAGTTAAATTTAACGAATAATAAATAATTCTTTTATAATTCGAAAAAATTTATTAAATATATTACGATAAATAATATTATATTTATATTAAAAAATTTCTTAATTTCGGATATAAAAGTTCGTTTTTATTCGAAAGTAATTACGTAAAAATATAGAATTATTTCGATAATTTTTTTATTTTTATAAGCATTTTTATTAATAAAATTATCTTTATTAATAACGTTAAATAACGTAAATATAAAATTAAATTCGATAAATAATAATAAATAATATTAATTAATTTATTAAATAATAAGATATTTAATAATTAAAAAATAAAAAATAAAATAATTTAGTTTATTTTAATTATTATTTAAAAATAATATATTAAAGTTAAAACGATATAATTTAAAAACTTATTAATTAATATATTTAATTATATAAGTAATTTTAAATGTTAAATAAAAGTTTTTTATTAATATTAGTTTTAGAAACGGTTTTTTATAAAAATACGCGATTTATAATATATTTAATACGTAAATATATTATTAAATAAAAAACTTACGATAAAAGATTTTAATTTATTTTAATATTTAATAATTAAGTTTATAAATAGCTTTTTTACGTATAAATTTATAGTTAATAATTATATTTAAAATAATATCGATTTTTTTTATTTTATAAATGATTTTTTTATACGTTTATAAAACTAATTTCGAACCTAAAATAATTAATCGTAAATCGAAATTTATATAAATAATAATAAAATATAATTTTATTCGTAATACGTATAAATAAAAAATAAATAAATATCGTTATATAAGAAATTTTTATTATAAAAAAAAGCTATTATACGATTTATATAAACGATTTATTAAATTATATAATTATTCGAGTTATTATTACGTAATTAAATTAAAAAGTTTAAAGTTTAAACGATAAATTATAATTTAAAAATAATTTATATTATAAATTACGTATAAAATAACTTTAGAATTTAACGAGCGATAAAACCGTTATAATTATTATTATAATCGATATTTTTAACGTCGAAAATATCGTATTAATTATTAAAAATATCTTACGTTTTATTAGGAATTTCGATTACGATAATTTTACTTTTAATCGAATATTTAAATATATTTTAAGGTATAATTATAAAAATATTGCCGTTATTAACGATATTAACGATATTAATAATATTAACGTCGTTTAAGTTATTTTAAATAATTTTTATAATTTTAAAATAAAAACTAATATCGTTATTATCGATTTTTAATTTTATAATAAATACGTAATTATTATATATAATAACGTTTATAAATAACTTAATAAATATTTATAATTAAAATAATATAAATTAAAGTTAATTATATAATAATTATTATTAATTATATTATTATAAAATTATTTTAATTAAATAAATTTAAATTATAATAATTTTAAAATTTTTAATTATATAATAAATTTTCTTAATTATAAAACGTTCGATAAATAAAAGCTTTTATATTATTATTATTAAAATATTTATATTAATTTATATATTAAACCTAATTAAATGGATAAAAGTGAGGATAAAAGTGGAAAGAAAGTTAACCTACTAAAAAAAGAAGGTTAACCTACTAGGAACGGAAAATACATACATACATACTAAAAAAAGGGGCTTGAGGCTGAAGTGTTGCCAAGTGGCCAGAATTAACTTGACAGCCCCCTGCGCTCCTACGCTACTAAGGTACGGTGCCGGACATACGTAGCACAGGGTGGAACGCGTCGCCTGCAGCACTAGAAACTGAAGCTCTCCCTGCGTTAGGCCGATAAGATTTTGATGAGGCCAACTTTTTCTTACCTACGCAACTTTACCTTCCCGACATCTTCGGTGACCCGACCTTAACACACAATCTTCGGCCACGCATTGGGTCGCATGGTTGGCTAACTGGCTTTCATTTTCTTTGTTTCTGTAGGTGACTCGGCCGTCCTATCTATTCCAATTAGCAACTAGCAACTAGTAGCCAGCAACTGGCAACTTGTCGATTGCGATATAATCATCCGCGTCCGAGTGCACCAACTAACCATCTATCTCAAGTAGTTTTCCACAAACCGACTTCTTCTGAATCGCGCTCCTTTACATCATGTCGACTCCGCAGGGTAGTCTGCGCCAGAGGAACGTCCCTGGTTCCAAAAAGAAGAATGGCAGTCCTACTAGCACAGACTCGGAGGCCGACAGCCTCGCCAAGGTCCCCAAGCAAGTCACTGGCCCAGGCTCCGAACTGGACTATAAGATTGGTTTTACTATAATAACCATTTTGGCTTTCATTTCGAGATTTTGGGGTATTAGCCATCCGAACGAGGTCGTCTTTGACGAAGTCCATTTCGGTAAAGTAAGCAGATAACTACTCGAGTGTACGACAGAGAACACGTTGACTTACCCCTGTTCTCTCTCTATCTAGTTTGCTTCGTACTACCTTGAGAGAACCTACTTCTTCGATGTCCATCCGCCGTTCGGTAAACTCCTTTTCGCCCTGATGGGATGGCTTGTGGGATACGATGGACACTTCCACTTCGAGAACATCGGTGACTCGTACATATCGAATAAAGTCCCCTATGTGGCCTTTCGCGCCATGCCTGCCCTCCTGGGCTCCTTGACCGTCTCGGTGACTTACCTCATTATGTGGGAGTCGGGGTATAGTCTGCCAGCTTGTATTGTTGCCGCTGGGCTTGTCCTGATGGACAATGCTCATATTGGCCAAACCCGGCTCATTCTGCTCGATGCCACGCTCATATTTGCCATGGCGTGCAGTCTGCTCTGCTATATCAAATTCTACAAGCTAAGGCACGAGGCTTTCAGCCGCAAGTGGTGGAAGTGGCTGATTTTGACCGGCTTTGCGCTCTCTTGCGATATATCCACCAAATATGTCGGACTTTTCGCCTTTGTTACAATCGGCTCCGCCGTCATCATAGACTTATGGGATCTACTTGATATCAAACGACCTGGTGGTGCATTGAATCTACGAGAATTCGGATACCACTTCGGCGCTCGTGCTGTTGGATTGATCGTCATCCCATTCCTCTTTTATTTATTCTGGTTCCAGGTCCACTTTGCCATATTAACGCGATCTGGCCCTGGTGACGACTTCATGACACCTGAATTCCAGGAGACACTGTCGGACAATGTCATGCTCGCAAACGCCATCAATATCGATTACTACGATACCATCACGATTCGCCACAAGGAAACCAAGGCGTACCTACACAGCCACGAGGCGAAATACCCTCTTCGTTATGACGACGGCCGAGTTTCTAGCCAGGGTCAACAGGTAACGGGATATCCGTACAATGACACCAACAACTACTGGCAGATTCTCCCAGTCAACGATGACCACCAAATGGGCCATCATGTTAAGAACCACGAGCTTGTCAGACTGCGGCACCTGGTAACGGATACCATCCTCCTCTCTCACGATGTTGCTTCTCCTTATTTCCCTACGAATCAAGAATTTACCACCGTGTCGCTAGCCGATGCGTACGGAACTCGCGCGGCGGACACTCTTTTCGAGGTCAGGATCGAGCATGGCAAGGCGAACCAAGATTTCAAGAGTATCTCCAGCCACTTCAAGTTGATTCACAATCCTAGCAAAGTAGCAATGTGGACCCACACGAAAGCTCTTCCCGAATGGGGCCACAAGCAGCAGGAGATCAATGGAAACAAGCAGATCGCCCCTAGTTCCAATGTTTGGATTGTGGAGGATATTCCATCTGTTCCGGCAGATTCTCCACGGCGACAGAGAGAAGAGCGCCAGGTTAAAACCCTACCCTTCTTGAGGAAGTGGTTCGAGTTACAGCGGTCGATGTTCTGGCACAACAACCAGTTGACTAGCAGTCATCCATATGCCAGCCAGCCGTATCAATGGCCATTCCTACTGAGAGGTGTCAGCTTCTGGACTCAGAATGATACTCGCCAGCAAATCTACTTCCTGGGCAACCCAATTGGTTGGTGGATTGCTAGCAGTTTGATTGCAGTCTACGCCGGTATCATCGGTGCTGACCAGGTCTCCTTACGCCGTGGCATTGATGCCTTGGATCATCGTAAGTCACCAATAACTTCCCTACTTGTCTCTAGTAACTGACTCGTGAAAAGGTACCCGGTCCCGCCTCTATAACTCTACTGGATTCTTTTTCCTGGCGTGGGCCACGCATTACTTCCCCTTCTATCTCATGGGACGTCAACTTTTCTTGCATCACTACCTCCCAGCCCACCTCGCGTCATGCCTCATCGTAGGCGCTCTGCTCGAATTCGTCTTCAACGCCGAGCCGTCCGCCGAGGAGCCAAGCTACCATGAAATCAAGTCAGGCAAGAGACGGGCGCCTGGTCCCCAGCGACACATAACCGCCAGGGAACGGTTTGCCGGACAGAGCATGATTCCCGCGTGGATCGCGTGCTTCGTCATCCTGGCGATAGCTTTCGGCGGCTGGTACTTCTTCCTACCGCTGACATACGGTTACCCTGGCCTCAGCGTCGACCAGGTCCTCCGACGCAAGTGGCTCGGCTACGACCTCCACTTTGCTAAATAAAGAGGGTGACGGCTAATTTTTGGTATGTAACTCGTAACATCAAAGGGCGCGCGCGAGGCAGGTGGATTTCCAGGTGTACGATTGAGTAGCATCTACAGGGGCGAAAATGGATAGGGACCTCAGGCAGGCTTTGTGTGAACACAAGGCAACGGGTTGAAAGAAAGAAAAGTCGATTTGTGCTATATACGCTACGAAAACTAGAAAGGGGTTGGTTGGGTGGGCCAAATAGTGCTCATCACCTATGTTAGTCGAAACTTGTTCTGTAGACCATATAAAAGGCGATACAGGAATGCAAAATCAAATTTCTCATTTCTCATTAATAAAAAAAAAGATCATATCGCGGTCTTTGTAGAGGTGCTAAATCACTTGGATATCATCGGGTTCATCCCCCCTAAAAGCAAACTTATACGCCATTAGATTAATCCCCATCTCTTGATCTCCTGATCACTTTGTCACATCCTTGATGAGTTCCTCAGCGACGATCTTGCCGGCTAGCCAGCTCATGTCGACCGTGCTCGCAATAGTATGGACGGCCGACGTCCACCATAGACCCTGCTCCGATAGCTTGAATGGCGGGAACTTCCTGAATGGATATACATAGGGGTAGGCGTTCTCAAGCTGTTGGCTCGGTTAGCAACTGAGTGTGCCAATATGACATGTTAGAGAGATAGGGCTTACCCTAGCCTGGTGCAGCCAGGTGATTTCTACATTGAGGCGTTGAAGATGCTCGGTGGGATCGCTGTCTGATATGGCGCGGTACAAGTACTCGATGATGCGGCTGTCGTCTTCTCCGACCCGAACAATTTCCCGCACGAGTGCGAGCTCCCGGATCCCTCTGGGGGGATTCCATCCGTTCTGCTGCTCGAGGAATAGTATCTGGCCTACGTCGCCATATTTCTTAGGGTCGAGTCGCTCTAACGCCGTAAAGAAGGTGACGTGTGCAGGGCGGTAAGCCAAGATCGACGCGGCCTCGACGTCTTCTGCGGAAGCAGCTTGATAGAGGTCAAAGGTCGGGGCGGCAATGATGACCTTGTCAAACGTTTCGGTACGAGGGCCGGATGAGTCGACGCCATCATATTCCACGAGCCATGCCGATTCCTTTTCATTAATTTGCTCGTGCTTGACATTAGACACCTTGGTAGATGCTCGAACGGTCGCACCAGTCGCAGCGACAATCTGCTCGAGTCTGTCAATCAGCTCTCCTCCGAGATATGAATTAGCGCAGTCCTCTTGGAAGGCAGCTAGTATAATAGCTAGGGCGCTTAGGTCTGGTTTGGCGATGCGCTGCAAGTGGGCGCGCTCGACCTGGGGCCCAAGGATTTCGGTCACGTAAGAGTCGCTGATACCCCGAGAGTCGAGTGCATCTTGCGCCAGTTCTTGTACGGAGCCGATGATATCGAGAGACGTCATGAGCTGCGTGAGATCGGGATCTAAGGGCGGATTTGCGAGGCGATTTCGAAGGTCTCCCTCCTCGATCATAGCTCCAGCTCGCCAGACGGAACTACCATATTTCCACCATAACGAAAGCATCGAAGTAAACGATGTCTTGCTATAAGGACGGGTAGTCTGGCTGACGATGTGATCATTAGAGAAACTAGAGGCTGTTAATACTAAAGGAGGTATCTGATCAAATAGTAGGTAGCTACTTACTAGCCGACTTGTTGGCTAGGGAGCTCAAAGAACTCGACCTGATCTCCTAGAATCTCCTCCGACGTCTTTGTGAAAAGCGGGTTGCAATGTAGTAGGGCAGCGCCGGCGATGTCCTCAGCGGTTATCGGGTCTAGCGTATGGTCATCACGGAGGAAGAGCGGACCACCGGCGGAATCACTAAGAGCGAGCTGGCCGCCAATTACGGGAGCAGATTCAAATAGAGCGATGTTCAAGTGGATGTTTCCAGCTGCTGTTCGGCGTCGCAAGTGTTGCGCTGCAGATATTCCGGCGGGTCCGGCACCTTTGCGTTCGTATTAGATTTCTCTCCTCGTCTAACTAGACTCATAGCTTTATACATACCAATAATGGCAACTGAATAATTTAGAAGGGGTGGAGGATGAGGATTATAGGGAGGAGCTGCAAAAGGTGGTCTCGACGTAGAGCCGAGCTTATACAGATACCACACGAGCAAGCAGATACCGGGAATGACGGCGAGCATCAAAAGTGTCAAGAAGCATTGGCAGATAGCCTCAGCTATTCGAACCGATGTCGATTCTGGTTTATCTCGATGCCCGAGCAACGGCGACTGCTCATTGCTCCTATAGGAGGGTGGCGGTGACTCGCTGCGACCGCGAGAGTCGGAACTCGAGTACGGTCGTGGGGTACGCTCCATGATCACAAGTCTACTCGAACGCTAGGTAAACCGGGCTATCCATCAGATGTCTAATGGCTTATCAAATAAAGAAGGTAGTCAGACAGCCGTCTCTTTTTAAGAAGACCAAGGTTGTGAGGTTAGTTGGTGACTGAGGGAGCTTAACCAGGCTGCTGTTGCGTGTTGTGCTGGACCGGGTCGCGGTGATTGTGACCACGAGGCGCAGCTTCCCCTCTCCAACATCGAATAAGGTCTAAGAAGAATAATGCAGCACCCAAACACCCAAATTTCATAGAGACTTTGCTGCCCGTAAGAATCACATGGGAAGATCATGTCCTATTGGCCTGATTAGGCCCTGGTGGTTGTTACACAGCATGACCTGATCCATGGTAGCTATCGTTTTCGGCGTTTCTTTCCTTTTTTTGAAACCACTCTTATCTAAGTCATTCAATGTTCCCTAAGTAAATATCCCTTCTTATATCTATGAAAGAGTTAAGTCTTTAAGTATTTAGTTCAATACTTCATTCAATCCTTAATTGAGTATGTATATTAGACGTGCTAACATTGAGGAGTACATGCAGATAACAAGTTCTAGTTAGACTGTTCCAAGGTTCCGTGCTGAAGACACGCGGGACCTTATCTATCCGAAACTTAACTCTCCTACCCGAGCCAATCAGCATAACTGCTATGATATTGTGGGTATAAACAAGTATCTTAATAGAAAATACGGTCCGTCTCTTGACTTACCTTTCTGGACTGCCAACTTCCAGCAACTTAAAAGGAGTCTTCTTCGAATCCAAGCCCTATGAGTCTCAGCCTCGAGGTGGTTAATCAATATTTATTACTAAAGCTCGTGTCAATCATGCTATCATATCCTATGTGCCGACATGCGTTTACTAATTGTGTGTTGCTTAATCAGATCCCGCATGAGTGATCACATCTTATATTGGATCTACATGTGTTTGATAGCACATGCAATCCATTCACAATATCAAAAATATCATCCTAGTCAAGACTACCATTACTAGCGATGGGTCATAAAGTGTGCTAGCTACGATGGCTAAGCGTTCCTACATTCTTCGCGAGCATGTTGTATAAGTCTGACAGATACAGCTAACAAGAGAGAACCTCTATTTTTATAGTATCGGACCTTCGCTAGCGTGAGATCGACTTGGCCATAATAGTATCAACGGAAGGGCGGGAATATTAGTCTAGATCTAAACCAACGCCTTCTAAAATACCATTGTTCTCCTCCACGTCCTCGCCCACGAACGGCACACCATCGAGATGGTTCCATGGGTGAGACCTGTCCCTGCATCAGATCGAGTGTTGCAATCGACGGGAACCAACCGTATCATCGCCCCTTATTATCCCACCTTTTACCGACACCAACTCCCTTGCCAGCCTCTTTTCCCGGATCATCCCAGCTCTGGCCCCATCTTGTTAGCAACTCTTTTCCTTGGAATATCCAATAACCTTTTAGTGGCATTGCGTGTCCTCAGCAGATGAAGTGCGCTTGTTATAGCTTCGAGATTTTCACTCTGATCTTTCCCCTGTCACGGACCGAAAGCACTCACTTAGCTACTCAGGCTAAAGACCCGGACCATATTACTCTCCCGTATTATGTCTTGCATTCCTGCTCATGAAGCCTGGCCTTTCAGCTGGCCTATTGGACAAATGGGGTTTTTTGTAGTAGTGACGCGTTCCATGACTTGAGATGGCACCTCGTTGCCTCTATATGACTCGGCGGAAGGGCTCCTGTCCAGCCTGGGCTCACGCGAGAGCTGTGACTGGTGAAGAGTGGCAAGCTTGCTTATCCCCGAGACTTCCTGTATAAAGACTTAAACAAATTGAATCCTACCGTTAGCCTGGCTAGATACTCAAAGGGTCCGTTTACTCGTTTCCCTTCACTGTTCCAATCGAAATGCGGAAGAATTCTTTACGGGGGCTCGCCCAGTGCCTCCTCTGGGGCTGCGTATTCGCGATAGAAGAGCGGGATGACTGCGATCCCGTTTTCTCAACCACGACAATCTTCGTGACTACAACAGTTTATACTCCTACTCCATCCAATGTGACAACATCGGTATCTAGTCCAACGGCTCCATGGGGCAATACAACTACGACAATATCTTCTGGCATAGGAACTACGATCAGCGTTCCATTTGGCAATACTACTATAACTGCTATTATTCCACCAACGACTATTTCGTCTAGCATAGGAACTACCATCAGTGTCCCATTTGGCAACACTACAACAAGTGCTACTGTCCCTTTTCCACCAACTACAGCTTCATCGAGGACAGCACCGTCAGCAACACCTAGCGATCCCTTTGGTGTACTGCCGCCGGTGCCACCTGGACCTTTTAGAGGATTCAAGAATGCTGCATACTTCACGAACTGGTCTGAAACCACGCTCCCGCTATCGACCTACCGTCTTAGCTAACAATGATACTAGGGGCGTTAATGCGGGCTACCACGCTCAGGAACTACCGGTTTCCGAACTCACTCACATACTCTACGCCTTTGCCGATATCGACCCGGATGGCACAGTAAAGTCTTCAGACCCATCTGTAGATGTTCAGAAACGCTACCCAGGGGATTTAAAACAGAATGGCACAGGTGATGCCTTTGGTGCGGTCAAGCAGCTGTTCATCCACAAGAAATGGAACCGAAACCTCAAGACGCTGCTTTCGATAGGGGGTTGGAACTACTCACCAAAATTTGCGGCAGTTGCTGCGACCGACGCTACAAGACGCAAGTTCGCAACATCGGCTGTGAAGCTCATTACGGACTGGGGCTTTGATGGCATTGACCTTGACTGGGAGTATCCTTCTAGCGACACCGAGAAGGTAAACTTCGTCAAACTCCTCGAGGAATGCAGACACGCACTCGACAGGTATTCCCTCCTCAACGGCTTAAAATACCGATTTACCATTAGTGTGGCAAGCCCGGCCAGTCCTGTCAACTATGATAAATTCGACTTAACTGCGATGAACAAATACGTAGATTCTTGGTAAGCTTGGTTTTGTTCTTTATACTTCAAGTTAGTGTAAGCTTGAGTCTACGATATTGATATCTTGTAGGCATCTTATGGCCTACGACTATTCTGGAAGCTGGGATACAGTTAGCGGCCACCAAGCAAATGTCTTCGCATATGGCGGCGCACCCTCGAAAAAGCTAAGCACCAATGATGCTATACGCTACTACGAGGCACACGGGATTCATCCGCAGAAGATCCTCATGGGCTTGCCTCTATACGGCCGAGCTTTCGAGGGCACGTCCGGCATCGGGCAGAACTACTCGAGCGTTGGTGAAGGAGGACCGCAGCCCGGGGTTTGGTACTACAAGGACTTACCAAAAGCGGGAGCCAAGGTCGTATACGACGATGTTGCTAAAGCGACATATAGCTACGATGCCAGCACTAAGGAACTCATCTCGTACGACAATGTCCAGAGCACGACTTATAAGTCGCAGTATCTCATACATCGTAACATGGGCGGTGCTTTCTTCTGGGAGGCTAGCGGCGACAAAGCCGGCGCTCAGAGCTTGATCAACACCATGTCGAAGGAACTGAGGTGGCTAGACGAGACCCCAAATAATCTCCACTATCCGACCAGTCAATACCGGAATATAAGATGGGGAATGCCTGGTGAATGAATCGGATAATATGGATAGCTGCGAATTACATACGCTGGAATTTTCTCCATATACAAGGGTTTGGAAAATCGGAAAAGCGCGTTTGGAGTTAATTATTTGTCTACGTTATGATCCTAGCCTCAAAAAGGGGCTGCTTTGGTTCGTGGCGCATATAGCCCTATTAGACATGACTCATATATATAGCTAAATCTATGGAATAGAGGCTTGCTTATTCTCACATCAACAAGTTTTATTCACACCTGGATGCATTCCTGTTTTAGGTGAACATGTACTGTATGTAGGTAGTGAGGTATAACGTATGTGATATATGAAGTCTCATGCAAAGACTGGTGATCAGCTTTGAGGTTTTCGAACAACCTTTCCATATATACATGAAGATAAGATATATTGCTGAAGATTGCAGAGCAGCTCCTACCAACTGATATATCACGTCTCGGCATATACATATGAACTCGTCGACTCCTCGACGGCGACTTCAATCTTACTCTCTTCAAGCTCCTTGCCGTCGACCTTGATGCCAGCTCGCATAACGTCACCTGGCACGACTGGTCCAACACCTTTCGGTGTTCCAGTGAGGATGATATCTCCCTTCTCAAGGGTCATGACCTTGGAGATGTCACTCAATATCCTGGGGATCTGGAAAAGCATGAGTTCGGTAGAGTCTGCTTGTTGAACCTTGTCGTTGACAGTGAGGTATATGTCTATGGAATGAGGGTTGGGGATGGCCGATTTCGCAATGAGGTTGCTGATCGGCAGGAAAGTGTCGAAGCCCTTGGCGATTGACCAGGGAAGACCCTTCTTCTTAGCTTCATTTTGAACGTTCCTCGCCGTCATGTCGATGCTGAGAGCATAGTCTTTAAGGATTGTTTAGTCATATGAAATAAGGCATAAAGGGTAACTGCGAAGTACTTACGCTCAATGGCATCGAAGGCGCCCTTCTCATCATCTGCTGCAAGATCCTTCACTTCCTTGCCTAAGATCAGGGCCAATTCAACCTCATAGTGGAGGTCTACGCCCTTAGGTTGAATGACAGGACCAGCTCCAGGTAATAGGATGGATGACGTGGGCTTTAAGAAGAAGAAGGGCTGCTTTGGCCTGGCGCTGTTCAACTCGGCAATGTGGTCGCTACGTATATAATGTCAATTGTCTTCTTCTTTCACCCCCTGCCGTGAGATGACAAAGAACTGCACTCACGCATAGTTGCGTCCGATGCAGACGACTTTGCCGGCCTGTTTTAATGAAGCCACAGACGCCATGCCGCGACGGAATACGTTCATTGTCTTGTGAGACTATAGTTAGTAATGATCGTTTGATGGTGACGCAGACCAGGATCGCCGGATCCTACAATTTACACATACCTATAAAAAGAGTATAATGACGGAGAAACCTTTTGATGTACCTGTTACCGCTGACCCAATGACCCTTTTATCATTCCAAGCTGGTTCGGCAACGTATGCGGAGATGTGATCCCTCTGAGGGCGATTACGTTTCCTGCGACCCGATGCTCGGCTTTGAAAAACAACGAGTCGCTGCCGGGATCAATTAAAGCCCTGGGCTGGCTGGTACTATACTGTAGAAGTCTTAGGACATTGTCTGCATGACCCACACTTGTATCCCTATATGTATCCGTGGTGCTCCACTAGCTAAAAGTTACCTGTCTCTCGGTACAGATACAGAGTATATGGCTTACTGAATAGGCAAGATCAGATATGCGATATGCGAGGTGTGTTATGCGTGAGGACGTTGCATGTCACACGGTAGGGTGGACGTTGTAACGTGGGGGAGTTTCTGTAAGACGTCTGGACGGACTGGCCGGTTCCAGGCCTGGGGAAGCGGTACTCCACAATCCTAAGCTTTCTACTAGTACATCTGCGTAAATAATTTATTTCTCTCACCTCCTCCCCTGCAATCCTTGATATCATCACAAGACCACCCCGGTTGCCAACTTTACCTAACTTAACTCCATCAACCTCACACCTACCTAGACATATACTGCCAGTTTGACGAGATCGAAAAGCCACCACCTCCCAGGGTTTATATCCCCCTTTGCACTTGTATACCTTCACAACTCAACGAATCTTGGTTGTATGCGCTGTTATGGAAGCTCTTCAGCTAGCACAGATGCTAGCCGATCTCAATGATCTCCAAGCTGCTGTATGTGATCATTCTCGACTCTTTTTATCTTCTCATCCCCTACACTCTTGATGATGATCTATTTTACTAACCTGAATCTATTCTTCGTAGCAAGATCAATCTGCCTCCAAAAACTTAGTGACCGCCAGCCGGACACTCGATCGCAAGGACCAGTTGCGCCTAGAGGAACAGCCTAGAAGCATGAGTGTTCCCGAAACCAGGGTGACGTCTCCTCCTGGGCGCATGACAGACAAGTTTGGCCGTCGCATGCTCACACCGCCATTGTCGAGAACAAATTCTGCTACGCCATCAATGCCTGGAAGTCCCTCAGGTGGAGAGGTGCGTCATGTAACAGAAATTCGTCCACCTTTTGCCGTGCAGGTACTAATCCGCCACATAGCGGCCCGATGCCGATATTGATAGAGCTTCCACACTTCTCTCCCTATACGAAATCCGCGCTAAGTTGAGAGAGCAAGACAATAGCGGTCTGATGAAGGCGCGCGAGAAGATCAACGCTCTCGCTGCGAAACAGCAAGCTCGTGTTACCGCCGACCAAAAGAGAGAGCGAAAAGAACCCAATCGACTAAGTTATCCTAAGTGAATATGGCACGGCTCGGAATGAATCCCCAGGACACTCTTTAATGACAAACTGCATTATGATCATCACTGGCGTTACAAAAGGGTCAAGCGGACGAAGGGAATCGGATGGGAGATGATTGAGCGTGGGTGCTCTCGGAAAAAAGGGTGTACAAACTTGCTAAACATCGTCGCGGAGTGTTATGCTATTCTGCTATTGGGCCGGTTGGTATGGGAATACATGACTACGAACTATGGGCGGACCTCTTTGGGAACTAATACTAATATCATAAAAGCGGTATACGAATATACGATCTGATGCTTGGCCACACTACTTGAATTTACCATTGACCTGAAAATGTCTAACTGATTTGTTGTCTATGGATTGCATTAGTTGTGAATTGTAAGATGATTAGAACCTTGGGATCGTGACTTGTATAATAAAGTCACCCCTGATGCCGGCCACTTCGTAAGCTCGGCTATAGAAGACGAGTATATGCAAGTATTCCACCAGGCTCAAGTTATAACACTACGTCACAAGAACTCGGAGAATATTGATGCACTTTTGTACAAGCTTTGGGAAGTCAAGTCTATTGATAGACACTCCCGTCAATACCGACTTTACATATCCTAGACACCCAAGACTCAGCCGATTCGTTAGGAAATGGTATGAAGGTGAGGCGTATTCGATCGTCAAGCGGAACAACGGATTGCCCCCAAAGGCAAAATAGAAACAAAGCCTTGCCTTGGTCATCCATTCATCTGCGTCATCGGAAGAAAGTCATTGCTATTTTTGAACCTGACGGGTTGCAGTTGTGCTACCTAATGCTGAGCAATGCAACTGATTATAATTTATATCTCTCGAATCTTCTTTGCCCGTGTAAACACCTGCATTAGCGGAAGGGTCGCCGTACATATATAAATATTCACAACGGCTTAACGAGAGTAAGTATTAACAGGTTTTGAGAATCGAATTGACCAATCAGTTTTGGTCAAGCCAACTGAGGACTAGAAGTATACCTTCTTAAGCTAAGCACCGATAATAGGTAGTTGTCATATGAAAAGATGTAGTGATGAGGATAATCTCAATACCGTTATCTAATGTTTGTATGGAAGGTGTGTTTCTATACCAGCTCGGTACCTACCCCTTAACAGCCCTGCTGTAGGTACCCGCAATTTTCGGCGTTGCTTGGGGCAGCGATTGCGGGCAACAGAGGAAGGTTACGTGGATCCTGGTATTTTTAGGTCCAAGCTTTTGATTCCGACTCGGCTGAAACCCAGACCAGACACGGTTGGCGCTCCTCTAGACGTCATTTCTTTTTGTGGTTCTACAATTGCATTCCAATTCTTCCATCCTTATTCCCATATCACCACTAAACAGAGAGCCGTCGTTACCACTGCACGTAACAGCGCAATATGGCGAGCAGCGTGGACGCGAAGCTCTTGAGGGCTACAAAATTCCCTCTCGAGTTCAATCAGAAGGTCGATATGCAGAAAGTTAATCTCCAGGTCATGAAGAAGTATGTATCCTGCCACGCTTCCTATCGCAACCAAACAGCTAACCAAGACTCCCACTCAGATGGATTGCGAGCAAGGTCTCCGAGATATTAGGATCGGAAGATGATGTCGTCACCGAGCTTTGCTTTAACTTAATCGAAGGCTCTCGATACGTAGGTGTACTCCTGCTACCACGGCGTGAATCGTTCCGACTTACTGATGTTTGACGGTGCAGCCTGATATCAAATCCATGCAGATCCAGCTTACCGGCTTCCTTGACAAAGACACGGCTCCTTTCTGCAAAGATCTCTGGAAGCTCTGCCTGAGCGCCCAGTCCAGTCCACAGGGTGTTCCTAAGGAGCTTCTTGAAGCGAAGAAGTTGGAACTCATCCAAGAGAAGGTATTACACACTCACCCACGTTAGGTAACTTGAGATGTACTAACCTCTGTTAGATCGACGCAGACAAAGCCGCCGAGGAGTTGCGAATCAGACGGGAAAACCAAGAGCGCCGCGATCGGGAACTATCAGACATCCGAGATCGAGAACGTCGCGATCGTGGTTTCCGTGGCGGACGCGGCGATAATTGGCGCGGAGGTAGACGCGGTGGTGATCGTGCCTTTGGCGGCCGCGGTAGAGGGTTTGGCCGGGGCAGCGATCGATCGCCTTCTCCACCGAGACGAGAACGGGACTCATATCGCAGCGACCGTGATCGTTACGTGCCCCAAGAACGTCGCGGAGGCCGACAAGAGATTAGACGTGGCCGCTCTGTATCCCGCTCTGAGAGTCTCGAGTCGAGAGGATCTGGGTCTCGTTCTCGATCACCTGGCACGGCTAGCGACCGTAGCCGACGACCTAGCCGACGACCCAGCCTTCGATCACCCACTCCACCTCGCCGCCGTTCTAGAGGACGTTGGTCGCCGCCTCGATACAGGGGCCCAGCAAAGCGAGACCGGTCGGCGGGGCGAGCAAGAAACTCCAGGCCATACAGAGGCGACCGCGGAAGGAACACTTCTTCTCCGGACAGTGCGAGCAGGGCTGATAGTAGCGGATCACGCTCGCCAGCTCCCAAAAGGCGCAGGTATTCGGACTCACCCAGTCGCTCAAGGTCTCCACGTCGAGATTCTCGGCGGCTCAGTCGCTCCCTGTCGTCATCACATTCGCGATCACGCAGTCGTAGTCCAAGACGGAGACCAGTCCGTGAACTTATTAGCCGGAGCCCTTCGCCTAACCGCCGTGGGAGGCTAAGAAGGTCTCCTACGCGAAGTGCATCGCCGCCAGAGTCATCAGAAGGCGCTAAGCGGCCTCGACGGAGAAGTCCACGAAGAGACGAAGGGAATGGCAAAGCTAGAGATGTCCCTTCGAGAAAGCCGAGATCCTCTGCCGGCTCCCCTCGCCCCCGTGACAGATCAGCTGATGATTCGGAAGATGAAGACAGACCCCAACGCCCAAGACGCCGCGCAGCCCCAGCGGCTGATGAGGTTCGTCCTTCCTCTTAGGGAGCCCGTCTCGTGTCATACGTTGAGGTTGAGAACTGACTCTTCATGTTCTTCATCAGACCAAAACCCCACAGCAGCGGGCTAATGAGCTGCGAGAAAAGCTTCTGAAGGAGCGAATCAAGAAGATGAGAAGAACCTCAAGTAGTGATAACGTCCATGGGTGAGGCTAATGATGCTAGACTCGCAGGACATATAAACCGAGTTGCCTATCATAAGAGGCATGGTGGCTCATGGATGCCTAGTCTTGACTCTCTATCTTTAGTATTGGCCTCGAGGTTAGTCACAAACATGCTTTGCATTTTAGCTCATGAAGTATGGCAACTATCAGATAAATGATCAGACAATAGACTTGCTGCAGAAACTCGACTTGGAACTGGTGCATGCCATTTTCTTCCGATTGAGAATAACATAATATTTTCATTTAGGTTTGATCTGGTAACGGTACGCTTTACATTTTCTAACGTGATAAACCTAGGCTTTAGTATCCTACTGCTAGAGGCCGGATGGTAGGAAGGGCTGAGATATGAGATCCCACTACATTAACTCTTTGTAAGTGATTTACCAATGTAAAGATGCATAACCAGTCCTTTCGTGAGAGCTGAGGGATGGAATAAGCGAATCAACATATTGCAGATAATTATCTGCGTCATATCTACTATCCCTTTGGTCACCATACCGGCAGCATATTTTGATACAGCCAGACCTTTGAGATGTCAAAGTCAGTGCTCAAAGTCAGTGCACCTCGGTACTAAAATTTCAAAGTTCTGATTGAGTGCATCCTTTAGGTTCACAGTGAGCTGTCAAGGTGTTCAGGGGTGAGTCGAACTGTGTTGCCTGTACGACGGCCAAAGGATTGCCGCGGTCGTTTAGATTTTAAAGGGTTAAATATACCAAAAGATATTTTACGATACAGAAATTGCCCAAGCATTAGAGAAGGTACTCCGCTGTTGGTGGTTGCTGTCTTGGCTTGGTACGAAGAGCCAAGCGAGCTAATGCAGGCTCCACACACGCTAGTAGTGACGCTAGTGACGGCATTGGGAACAATTGATGAGCCAATCAACTTCTAACTTGATCATAACTTTGTCGAAAGGCTGAGCGCTTGAGCCATGCTAGTTAAAACCATCACAATCCCGCTCGAACTTTATGATGACTTGAGAACTTCTTAACAATCTTAGCATCATTCCTAGCGGCGATTTCGAGAAGTCTCAAATCAAAATGACGGAAAATGCCCAACCTAACGCCGGCGGAGCCGCGAATGGCGATCGACAGGCCGCCCTCGCTGAGTACAGCAAGCAGCGCCAGACGCTTAAGGAGCTGCTGTCTAAGCGCAAGCAGCAAGACCGCCAGCTGGTAAGTTGCTTCTAGTTCGCCAGCGCAGTTCGAGGCGCACAGCAGCTTAATATTGATATTCCATTGTAGGCACAACTAGAGCAGAACATCGTGGACCTCGAAGCGAAATACCTCGGTAACACACGTTTCGGGAACATCGTCAAGGGCTTCGATAATTACATCAAAGGCACCAGTTCTGCCGCGCAGCGCAAGCAAGGCGAGCTGAAGGACGAGGACTACATATGGTCACGATCGTCGATCTCCTACAATAGTCTTCACGTATGTCTCGCTACATCTTTCGCGTCTGTCTCTGACCTGGAACCATGCTAACACCGGCCCTTCTTGTAGCCTGAGAACGCCGAGGCGGCATCCGCAACCTCAACTCCGGCGGCGCCGACCCCCATTTCGACATCGTTTGCGAACAACAAGGACAAGGACAGCGGCTCCAACCATCCGACACCGACCTCTGCGACCGAGAAGGCTTCCGGTAAGACCAGCAAGACCGGGAAGAAGAGGACACAGCCGAAGAAGGAAAAGGACGCAGACGGCGACGGGGAGGACAGCGAGACTGATTCCCGCGAGGCGAAGAAAGTACGCACACACTTCGGCGCCTCGAGGAAGTAGACCGCTGCATTCTCCACCGTAGAGGGAACCAACGTTGCCAGTTTTCTGCTATTTACCACATGGTCCCGGCGTTTATGGATGGATGGATGCATAGGTCATGCGGCGTTGAATTATTAGGGGAAAAGGGGCTTTCTGTGTGCTCGCAGGGACATTAGAGGCCATATTACTCTAGGTTGATTTCTTGAGAGGAGAGTCCCAAGGTTCGCGCCATCATATTCCCGAGATACCCGGCGGTCTGGGCTTGCGAATGTGTTAATAGATG
Organism: Hypoxylon crocopeplum; assembly: GCA_022578875.1. Taxonomy (NCBI): domain Eukaryota; kingdom Fungi; phylum Ascomycota; class Sordariomycetes; order Xylariales; family Hypoxylaceae; genus Hypoxylon; species Hypoxylon crocopeplum. The sequence continues at coordinate 1,687,128 of MU399554.1, forward strand.
AAGGTTGAATTCAAGTTGATATATCACAGAACAGAAATCTTTCTTCCAGGCGTATCTTTTGATCATAAGTGAGGCTAGGTAAGGATATAACTGACTTTATCTTAGCTTATGCGTAATATGCCTATAAAGCTCACGATCCTCATGGTCGACGTACGCTATACGCCCTAGGTGAATCTATGTTAAGGTATAAGGGGAACCCGAGCAAACAAAGGACCCAGCTATGACCTTAGACTTTAACCCGATTTATGAATCATTCTGGAGTATTTATGCAATTAAGAGTGTCTTTGCGTCCCAATATGCGGGGGTAACGTCGGGTATTCCTTTACTGTGTATAGTCTTATACTACCTCATAGTGGACACCTTGATGAAAGGGAGAGAATATATGACCAAGTCGAGCTGCCTATTATAGATGCTGTGGTCATTTTTATTTACTACTTGGATATCTATTGGGTTTGGGTTTATAAATGAGATAAACTACCCAGTTCAAGCCACCGTTGTCAACTCCCTCACTCACCATGACGGTTACGGCCACCAAGTTCACCCCCGAGGTGCTCCTCTCCGCTCCGCGCCGCAGTGCTGCGGTGCCCAATTCCACCGGCACCCTCGCTCTATTCACCGGTATGCTTTCCTCCTAGCGCGGCGTATCGTGGGCATGGGATGAGACTGATGCTTCTTAGTGTCCCAATATTCCTTCGAGTCTCACTCCAAGAGCTACGCCATCAAGGTCCTGGACATCAACACTCGCCAGTCTACTCAGCTATTAGACGACTCGGCGTATACAGAGCCGACATGGGTCTCCGAGACGGAATTCATCTTCTTGAAGAGTGGCGACTCAACTACGTCTCTCATGGCGGCAGACGCCACCAAGCCAGACTCAGAGTAGGTAGTGCTATCTTTCGTTGTTGAGCAGTTGTACTTATAGACACATATAGTCCATATGAGATTAGCAGCTTCAATGCCCCGATATCTAATATCAAAGCAAAAGATATCGGGAACGGCACTGTAGCATTCACCTGCACGGCTGCCACCACATCCTTAGGCAAAATGTATAACGCGGCAGACGACACAAAACCGCAGTCTACCGCCAAAGTCTACACCAGCTTGTTCGTGCGGCACTGGGACTCGTACGTGTCTAAGAACAAGCAAGGCCTATTCTTCGGCGCCCTGAAGAAAGAAGAAGACGACGGGACCTTCAAGCTGCAGGACCCGGGACTCGTCAACGCGCTAGCAGGGTCGCGGCTCGAATGTCCGGTCCCGCCCTTCGGCGACGCCAGCGACTACGACATCGGGCCGGCGGGGCTAGTCTTCGTGTCTAAGGACCCGGACCTGAACCCGGCGCTGTGGACCAAGACCGACCTGTACTATGTCCCCCTGCAGACCTTCACCGAGGCCGAGCCCCCGCTGCCCCAGGCCGTCAAGACCGGCGAGCTGCAGGGGTACACGGGGACGCCCGTGTTCTCGCACGGCGGGACGCGCGTCGCCTTCAAGCGCATGCGCAGCCGCCGCTACGAGTCCGACAAGTGGCGCCTGATGCTGCTGCCCGACGTCGCCGACCTGAGCAACGTCCAGGAGTTCTACAAGACCTCCGACGGCGCGGGCGCTTGGGATCTGCGCCCCGAGGCTATCGTGTGGAGCAACGACGACGCTGAGCTTTACGTTACGGCGGAGAAGGACGCGCGCCAGCGCATCTTTAAGCTCCCGTCTAACCCTCTGGACGCTCGGGACTTGCCGCAGCCGCTGACGCGGGAGGGTGCTGTCGGCGACTTTTACACTCTGAGTGACGACCGCCTGTTCTTCACGTCGACGTCGCTGGTGGACAACTCGTCGTACTCGATCGTCGACCCGGCATCCAAGGAAGTAGGCCTCGTGTCGTCGAGCTCCAAGGAGGGCAAGTCGTTCGGGCTGACGAGGCGGCAACTCGACGAGTTCTGGTTCGACGGCGCGGGCGACTACAAGTGCCACGCGCTTGTCATGAAGCCGTCTGACTTCGACCCTGCCAAGAAGTACCCGCTTGCGTTCCTGATTCACGGCGGCCCGCAGGGGGCTTGGGGCGATAGCTGGAGCACGCGCTGGAATCCGGCTGTGTTCGCCGAGCAGGGCTACGTCGCCGTCATGCCGAACCCGACGGGGAGCACCGGGTACGGGCAGGCGCTTACGGATGGGATTGCCACGGATTGGGGTGGGCGGCCGTATAACGATCGTGAGTTTAATTATATCACCTCTTTTTCTTTATCACTTCAGAGGTAAAGACAGAGATTCCCTACTCGCGAACAGTATCCGTACGGAATGGGTTTGGGAACACAGATCCACCCCTAAGGCTTCTCAGGGTGGTAGTAGATCACTGACTTCAGATGCCTGCAGTGGTGAACTGCTTCGAGTACATCGCAGACAACCTACCCTACGTCGACACGACCAACGCCGTAGCTCTAGGCGCCTCGTACGGAGGCTACATGATCAGTAAGCCCACCCCTATTCCCCCTTTCCCTCCCTTGCAATCCGTATGTACTAACCCAACCTCTCCCCCCCCAAAAGACTGGATCCAAGGCCACCCACTAGGCCGCAAGTTCAAGGCGCTAGTGTGCCACGACGGCATCTTCAGCACGATGAGCAACTGGTCGACCGAGGAGCTCTTCTTCCCCATGCACGACATGGGCGGGACGCTGTGGGAGAACCGCGACGGCTACGCGCGCTGGGACCCGGCCGCCTTCGTCGGCGAGTGGGCCACCCCCCAGCTCGTCGTCCACAGCGAGCTCGACTACCGCCTGCCCATCTCCGAGGGCCTGGCCGCCTTCAACGGTACGTGCTGACGGGAACGTCTCTTGACCTCTCGGATATTGGCATTTGTATATACGTGTGAGTGACGAGACGCTGACGTGCTTTTCGCTCGCAGCCCTTCAGACGCGCGGCGTGCCAAGCCGCTTCTTGATGTTCCCCGACGAGAATCATGTAAGTTGCCCCGGGTACTTATACCCACATTATGTAGTGTGGATGATTACTGACTACGGGCTCGTGACAGTGGGTGCTAAAACCCGAGAACTCGCTTGTCTGGCATAAGGAGGTACTGGGTTGGATTAACAAGTGGACCGGTCTAGACACCACGGGGCTATCAGGGGACACGGAAAATCTGAGTCTTGATTGAGCTACGTTTTGCCACTTGGATTCGACGAGATCGAGAGCAATGTAACTACGAAAGAAGCTATCGTACAAATATTCTCCATCAAATATCATGAGAACATCATATTCTCAGTGGAGTATCAGCTGGTAGCCACGGATGTCGAACAGATGTAATGAGTGCCTAGTGATGTGGAAGGCCTGTGATCGACTAGTATGCCGACTTTCTCCGTCTTTTACGTGGCGGCACGGGCACGGGTATATCCAGCTCTTCCCGATCAGCTTCTAGTAGCTTGAATAGTTCATTGCCATCGAGTTGGTGCATCATCGTCTTGATATGCCCCCATTCTAGTTTTTCGACGTTGATGAACACAATCACGTCTGTTGTTTTGCTTCTCTCTGCGCGCTCAAGAGGCGTTACTAGGTCGGGGTATTCTTTCTGGAGCTTGGTCTGCATCAACCACGCGGCCCTTTGGTCTACATGCTTGAGATATGCTCTGATGAATTTAGCCTCGCTCCTAGGGCGCTTAAGCCGGTATGAACTGCTAAAGTAATTGTACTTTTCGAGAACCTGGTGAGCTTTCGGAGGCGGTTGCGGCTCTGACGAACGGGGATTTAATGACAGGCCGTCAGTGACTCCATTCGTCGTCGTGACTGATGATGCTAGCACGGCGAATGTTAGTACTCTGATAGAGATGTCTCTGTCCAGGTCAGTCTTACTATCTGGAGTGCTTGTTTCGGGGAGTTTCTCTAGGAATTGCAAGAACATGTCTTGTCTAGGAATGAATGCATCGAGGAAATGGCGCAAATGGTGAATATGTTCTTGACCGCTGGCGGTTTCCATCAACGCATCTCTATTTCTCTTGTCCGTTGCGACCATAGAGACCTTATCAACCTTCTCATACATGGATTTCACCATGGGCTCTAGACGAGATAGTGTCTCGTTCAATTTGGTGATCTCCTCCTGGGTGCCGGGTAGCTTCGAACAGAAACCGCCGAGGGCTTTCTCGACAGAGCTGAGTTGTTCCCTGTGAGAATCAATTTGCTTATTGAGCGATTTTATGTCCTTGCCAAACCTGGCGTTGTCTGCAGTTAGCTTAAAGTACTCGTCGCTGACCTTCTCGCGGAGGTCCTTAAGAAGGTAGTTGCTGGCTTGGACGCCTGCTTCTGCTTCGGATATAAGCAAACGAAAACCATCCTTATCCTTTCGAAGCTCCTCTAGTTGCTTTTCGATGGCGTCGTTGCAAGTGCCTTGCGCAGCGTTGGCTTCTTTCAGTTTACCGAAACCAGCTTCGATCAGGCTCATTTGCCTTTTAGTTTCATGAATCTCCTCGAATATAAGTATCGGGAGAAGCCTCAATGCTTTGTGCCAGCCTTCGGGTTGCTCGAGCATCATACTGAGTTCCGAAGCGCTGGTAAGCTTCTGCGCCTTTTCTGTGGAACACATGGTGGAATAGGAGGCGATGAAAGTCAGTTGTACTGCATATAAGTGAATAATAATTATGAAGTAACAGGTTTATAATGGTAGAATATTTAGTAGCAGAGTAACGTAAGTGAATTTGTAAGAAGGAATGGGTATGTCGACTATAGGTAGGGACAACGCTGGGTTCAGAGTGGAAGATATACGCATATATGCCGGATGTTCTTTAAAATGGTTTGAAGTCCCTAGTAGTCTGGACGATGGAGATGGGAGATGATAAAAGTAGGAGAGTTGTGGGAAGTAGGAGGGTTGATAAACCCTGGCAAGAGTCTGGGAGATTAGTAGTTGTCTGTACTCGGGGAAGGCACCTTTCTTACCTACCTAAATTCAACCCCTGAAAGTTGACTTGCCTTTCCTCGAACTTAAACCTTTATCCGTCTGCCATGTGCCTTCCATGTAGAGCCTGTGTCATATCTAGCCCGACTGCCCAGGTGCATGCACTTGCCAGTCCCGTAGATTTTCCTTCGTAATCCTCTCTGAGAAAATGCTCATTGTGGTCCCGAGACATCAGGTTAGCCACAGGCCGGACCTGAAGCTTCGACATAGCAAGCGCTATAACTTCCCCTAAATATGAGACGGGACGTGATCTTTGAGGGAAAAGCTACTCGAGAAAGAACCAAATCACACAATGAAATAGAATGGGGAAATTCACAGCATTTATTTAGGAAAGAATCTGGTGGCCTAGGTACAGGATAAGAAGAGAGGAGCAGGCAAATAACCTGGTCCACGACCCCTGCCGTCAGGCAATATGCACTACCGAGTTAGTATTAGATGCTAGATACCTAGCCGCAAATGCCCAGATGCATACTTTTCCCCCTTCCTGGCCACAGCACATCACCTAGACGTGCCAACAGAGAAAAGTGAACTGAACGAGAACGTCATCCTCCCGTCCCTTTACTCCTCGAAACCTCATGATCATCCGCCTCAAGATGGGCTATGCTATCTTCGCGCCTAGACGGTACCACTCCTACCAAGTGCAAAGGAAAAACCCGATGCTTAGATGAGATCGGCGACGTTCATCGGCATCTCCTCGATCTGGGTGCTGTAGAACTGTTCAATCTCACGCATCATGCGCACATCATCGGCAGTAACGAAGTTGATGGCGACACCCTTTCGGCCGAAACGACCTCCGCGGCCAATGCGGTGGATGTAGTTCTCTCGGTTAGCGGGAAGATCGTAGTTGATGACCAGGGAGACCTGCTGGACATCGATACCACGGGCCAGGAGATCAGTGGCGATGAGGACACGGGAAGATCCGGAACGGAACTCCTTCATGATCAGATCTCGCTGTGCCTGATCCATCTCACCGTGCATGGCTGAGACGGTGAAGTCGCGGGCGGTGAGCTTGTCAGTGAGCCAGTCGACCTTTCGGCGGGTGTTGCAGAAGATGACAGCCTGGGTGATGGTGACCGTCTCGTAGAGATCGGAAAGGGTGTCAAGTTTCCACTCCTCCTTCTCGACGGCAATGTAGAACTGCTTGATACCTTCGAGGGTAAGCTCGTCCTTCTTGACGAGAATACGGACAGGGTCTCGCATGAACTTAGTCGTAACCTCGAGGACATCCTGAGGCATGGTAGCAGACAAAAGGACAACCTGGGTCGACTGAGGAAGGAGCTGGAAGATGTCGTAGATTTGCTCAGTGAAACCACGCTGAACGATAAATATTAGTATCTCTGGTGGCGAAAAGCACGACAAAGGGTATACTCACAGAAAGCATCTCGTCAGCTTCGTCAAGAACGAACATCTTCATGCCGTCAGTCTTCAAGAATCGTCGCTGGATCATGTCGTGAACTCGGCCAGGAGTCCCGACAACGACCTGGGGGCCGTCCTGAAGAGCCTTCATATCATCGCGGACGCTAGTTCCGCCGATGCAAGCATGGCATTCGATGCTCATGAAATCACCGATAGCGACGACGACCTTCTGGATCTGCTGAGCCAGCTCACGAGTAGGGGCCAAGATGAGTGCCTGGCACTGCTTGAGGTTGGGATCGATCTTCTGGAGAACGGAGATAGAGAAGGTGGCGGTCTTGCCAGTACCGGACTGGGCCTGCGCAATTACGTCGTGACCTGTAGCGCGTTAATATTTGGCGCATGGATTGTTGGATTGTTGAGCCAAAGCAAATGAGACGATAAATACATACCCTTGATGACCGGCATGATAGCGCGCTGCTGAATAGCAGACGGGCGCTCGAAACCATAGGCGTAGACACCTAGAAAACAATCAGCGGCCGCAAATTTTTTGTGGAAATATTCAGGACAGCGGGGCGTCACTTACCTCGCAACAGCTCAGGTCGCAGGTTCATCTCGTCGAAGGAATCGACGGTCTCGTCATAGTTAGACTCGATCTGGGACTGCTCGATGTCCTCGAGCCCCTTGTCGGTAGCCATGATTGCAAGTGATAGATCGATGCGACCTCTCGAATTCCAAGCACAGCTTAGAATTCAAGAAGACAGGAGGTGGATGATCTTGGTGGGGTTATGATGAAATAGACGCACGACTGTTGCACTGCGGCGAGTCGCGTATGCGTAGAAACGAAGAGTGTGAGGTAGATGGACGCGATGCTCTCAAATGTAGAGAGCGAAACGGACCAAGAGATGGGTTGTTCTTGTTTGTTGTGTTGATTAATCTGAGAAGATTGGGAGATTGAAGTGGGAAGAATGCCTAGAGATGCATGGAGACGTAGAGGTAGATAAAAAAAATTTGAGGGCGGCTAAATACCGGAGAAACCCTCGGTGCGGGGCCTAAAAGATTTAATCGCACCGTGGCTGCTTGGAAGGTTCTACCTATCGCGCCTGTGTGCACGCTATGATTGGTATTTTGAGCTCTACTCTTTTTAAAAAAAAAGCCTTCCCCCCTGATAACAACAAACCTTTTCTTTAACCGTTCAAAGTCAAGTTCCTCTTTATTATACATAGTCTAAGGACCCACAAAACAGCACAATACAGTACAACACGGAGCCTACATTTGCAGTTTGGGTGGAAGAGTCACGAACAGTTTCGTGACTCATCCAAGCTGAGTCGGTGCCATCGTGTGGCGAAGCGTTCCAGTTGTCGAGCATTACGGCCTCCTTCGCAAAGAGCTTGGCCTAAAAGGGCAGTTAGGGAGCCAAGTCTAGCGAACATGCTACTCGCAAAAGACATCAGTCGAGGCGGCGTTAGCAGAAGCGCAATAGCGAATGGAGGCGAATTAAACATCCCAACCATCAGCATATCATCAGATTCTATCCCGGTGCATCCAATGGGCGTCAAACCACTCGGGAACCAGTATTTCGCATCTGGCCCAACCGCTCGGCAGTCCCTTGGTTCGTTGGGCCGACTTCCCGATGAGATGATCCTACAGGTACTCGAGCATCTTGATACCCAGTCCCTGAAAGATCTCGGGTTTACCTGTCGCTTCCTCTATGCTTTTTGTGAGCTAGACGAATTATGGAAAGCGTTGTTTCTCGAGTAAGTCAATAAGTTATATATTTAAACTCTGATAGCTATTAGCAACCCCCTGGATGCGAAGCTCTTGTCTTATGTGCCACCTGACTGATTCGCCTGTGAACTATTAAGGACCAGCTCGGAGCCACTCGTATGGAAAGGTTCATGGAAAGGCACACATCTCAAAGCCCCTTCTGGTTGGCGAGCCAGAATTGACTGCAGTAAAGTCTTTTCTGACGTCATCCATCGACCATTTGCCTGTGCCCATGTTGCTCTCGAGAAATATTCATCTGGCATCCCCGAAGTAAACCAGATCACACGGTTTGAACAGCTCAGCTATGATGCTTTTGCGCAAAGCTGGAGTGGCAAGCCGTTCATATTGACTGATTGTATCCAGCGTTGGCCGGTGTACAATGACTGGAGCATCCAGGAATTGAATAGGGGATACTCGAACATCGAGTTCCGAGCTGAAGCCGTGGATTGGCCATTCTCGGTTTATCATCAATACATGTCTAACAACGATGATGAGAGCCCACTGTACCTATTCGACAAGGGTTTCGCAGAAAAGATGAATATCCAGATTGGACATGGTAAAGACGCTGCATATGGACCCCCTGAGTGCTTTGGCCCAGATTTATTCGAGCTGCTAGGCGAGGAGAGACCGGCTCACCGCTGGCTCATCATCGGTCCTGAGCGCAGCGGCTCGACTTTCCACAAGGACCCGAACGCGACTAGCGCCTGGAATGCAGTCTTGGAGGGATCGAAATACTGGATTAGTACGTATACCCTGGAGTTTGTATCAGAGCACCAAGTTATTCTTCCGGAAGTTTTCTTGCAGCTTGCAGTCACCTGTAAACCTTTCGCGAATGGCAACCGCTGACGATGGATGGCAGTGTTTCCCCCGACGGCGCAAGTCCCCGGCGTCTACGTTTCAGAGGATAGCAGCGAAGTCACTAGCCCGCTGAGCATAGCTGAATGGTTACTCGAGTTTCACGCGGAAGCACGTGCGCTGCGAGGCTGCGTGGAAGGCGTTTGCAAAGCTGGCGAAATCCTACACGTGCCAAGCGGATGGTGGCATTTGGTTGTGAATCTTGAGGCCGGCATAGCTCTCACACAGAACTTTGTCCCCAAGTCACACCTAGCAGACGTGCTCTCTTTCCTCAGGGATAAGCCAGATCAGGTCACGGGCTTCAAACGGGACATCGAGAGCCCCTATGATCTTTTCGTAGGGAGGCTTAAGACCCATTATCCTGATTTCCTTGATTCGGCTCTTAGTGAGTTGGAACGGAGGAATCAGACTAAAAAGCGAAAATGGGAGGAAGCTGTTGGCAGCAAAACCGACGATGGGAATGATGGTGGTGGTTTCAGCTTCGGTTTTGGTGAAGAGGATGAGGAGATACCCTAGGGTCGCAGCCGAGATCTCTCGTGGCCTACAAACGTTGAAATAAGACGCTAGTAAACGGATGAGACTCGTTAACAGGCGTGGGGGTAGTACAAGAGCTCAGGTGCTGCTGACGTACGGATGATAGTGCCGCATTCGGACCCGGTCCAGAGTCTTGAGTCACTGTTGGGCGGCTGAGCGGTGCTGGAAAGAATGCAGGTGGCTTGCGTCCTGCGCAGGTTTCACAGCTTGCTACCTGTTTCCGGAATGGGTATAGCAGTATAGATCGAGATAGCAAGTACATACCTGCCAGGTAGTTATTTCTTGTCTTGTTCTTGACGAGGCTTACAGGCAATCCATTGTCATGGGACCACTGAGTTTAAGGAGATATATATACATGTGTATAAGATATGCTAGTGTCTATAAGTGTTAATTAGTAACGGTGTATAGTTAAACTTAGGTCTACTATTTCGGTGTAGAAAGTACAGGTGCTCAAATTTGGGTAGACGGAGATTCCGCCCGAATTTGAGACATTGTAATGACATCGAAGTTGCCTACATGTGTTACTTCGTCCATTCGTACTACGTTGATGTACGCAGCTTACGAAGGTCGAGTGGTACAGGGGTACGGAGGAGGGTTGAGACAAAGTCCGGCTCCCGATCAAAACCTTAGCTGTAGTACATATACTAAATAGGGCGTTCTCTTAGTGCCTACCTCAGGTAGCCTTAGGTGGGCTACAGGCCAATAACACGCAGCGAAGCGACGTATCGGATACATCATGTCACTAAATTAGTACTCAGGTCGCAGTCAGTGGTCGTTAATATTACCTAGCTGAGTCCCCCCCACACGATTGCATCAACCCATTCAGACCATCTAACGTTACTGGATTCCCACGTCTCTCCTGTGAAGCCACCCTGTTTCCGCGACACGCAAGTGCAACCATTGAACTTCAAGGCAACCGGTCACGACTGGAGCTGAATTCTGACAAGGCTCTCTCTGATTCAACCTTTTCCCAACCTACTTTATTACTACCGTACAACGAGATTCGGGCACACGCTTCGTCTTCGTTCCACCTGCTTTGTCAGGGCTTTTTTCCTTTCGAACACGAGTCTCGTCTCACGGCATCTGCATAATGCGAATAGTCGCTTATTCTCTGTGGCACCCATCCTTTAGTTAACCCTCCGCCTTTCTCGCGCCTTTGCGCCTATCTTTCTCTCTTCATACCCGCTCCGTACTCTGAGCTATCTGGAGCTTCATACCATACTGTAGGTATTTGCTTCCTTCTAACAGGACGGCCCGGACTCACATCCCCCACGCGAAACCCGTGTTCTACACACGATGTTCATCAACACTCGCATCCGCTTTGTTTATTCTCTTATCTCCGTTGTGTGGTTCTGACGCTTTACTGATATTCGCTGCCCTTCTCAAGTCGCGTAATCATGATCTCCGACGAGACATTCGAGATATGCCTTCCTGTCCTGCAGGACCCGACCCTCGACGATGATGACAAGACGGACAAGCTCGAGGAGCTACTAAAGAAGGAGACCACCTTGACCGGCTCATCCCTAGATAATGCGGTGCTCGATGTGCTATGGCGATATCGCGAAGGAGGAGGCAGTGCGACTTCACCTCCTCCCATACGGCAAACCATCCTTCGTAGACCCTCTCCCGCCTCGTGGCGGGGTTCCTCGACGCCTTTATCTGGTTCTCCTCGACTAGGAGTGAGCCCCCTGGCCCCCCCGGGTTTTGTCCCGACAAACCTTAGCCGCACTAAATCCTCGACCGTATCGCCATTCTCATCCCCGCGACCATCGCCGCGACTCGCTTTCGCTGCTCCGGTGATACCACATAGTCCGAACCTTAATGCTTATGAATTTGCCAACGACACGAGCCCTTCCCAAGAGATATTTGGCGACCTTCAGGCTGAAAATGTTGACTGGTTAGTGAGTGACGATGCACTCAGTATTGCTTCTTCCGTGGGCACTTCTAGTGGCCTCAACGCCGCCGCCCCTGAATATGTGTCTGCGCAACAGACCGACATGAACCCCTTTGATATGCTGCGCTTGATCCTCGGACAGTCCAAGACCGACGAAGAGATCGAGGCAGCTCTTACTATGCATGGCTATGATCTTAGCGCTACTATTGCATCTATAATGGAATCTCAAGGTCAAGACTCGACTAACGTTGCCGGACTTACGCCTGAATCTAAGAGTGTGCTCATCGGCAAGTCTATGACCCCGGATGGGAGACCTACAACGCCTTCGACTCAGCAGAAGGCCGGCATTATTTGTAAATTCTACTTGTCTACGGGACAGTGCCTCCGGGCAGATTGTCGGTTCAGTCACGATCTCAGCAATCACATTTGCAAGTACGTGCGAAATGTTTCCCCTCAAGACTTCGTGCATTGCTAATCTCCTTAGGTACTGGGTCATGGGAAATTGTCTGGCTGGTGAAACATGCATCTTCTCTCATGATCCGGCTCACCTTATGAACCGGCTTAATGTGGACGGCAGCAGTACTCCGCCACAGAAGAGCCAAAACCTGCAAGTCCAGGATTTCAGCTCGTTCCCATCGCTTCGACCGGGCACTCCAGAACTGAATCCTTATGCTGCCAGCTTTAATTATCCTGCACCCGGAGTGACTCCTCCACCCGGGCTGAAGCCTATGCATGGTTACACTGGCAGTGACGGATCTCACCCCCGCTCGCGGCCCGGAAGTCGGCATCAGGCGAGAGAAGGGATGAGTGCGCCGTCGATAGATGATAACGACGCATTTCCTTCTCTCGGATCTGCTTCCGCTAAGCCTAACAAGAAACATCATGGCAAGCGTGGTGGACATGGCCATGGCCACAAAGACAACTTCACTCCGAGCTCTTTAGCGGACATTGTGAAGATGTCGCCGTCTCCGGGGCCTGGGTCCGGATCTAACCGGCAAGAATCAAAGAAGATCGGCCGCAACGGAAGTGCGACAAACGTGAAGAACGGAGAGAACAGCCCTGCCGCACAGGCTATCCCTATGCCCAAACATATTCCTTGGCTGGAGACGGGAGATAGAGCTAATAAGGCCTACCTGAAGGCTCGCCAGGAGGCCATCAAGCATGGTGGCCTCCGAAACAAGTTTCTACAAAGGTTTGTCGATCTAACATGGTTCTTGAAAATTCGTAAAGCTCACATAATTTTCAGCGCTGCTCAGGCATGGAACCGCAACGATGCTCGAGCCGCAAAGGCCCTTAGTCTTCGAGGCCAAAGCGAGAACGACCTCATGCGAAAAGCGCATCGCGAGGCGGCGCGAGAATTGTACGAGGAGCGAAATAAGCACAACTCGCAGCATTCGGAGATCTATGTAGACTTGCACGGCCTGCATCCGGACGAGGCTGTCGAATATCTGGAGAGGGTCCTGTTGGACAACAGCAAGGAAAGCAGGCCCGTGTATGCTATCACCGGCACTGGCCATCACAGTAAGAATGGGAAGGATAAGGTTGGTAAGGCGATTCGAAACTTCCTTAACGAGTGGAGATATGCCTATCGTGAGTTCTCGGTGCCTGGAGACCGAAACAACATGGGAGGCATCCTCGGCATCGACGCTAGAAGCTGGGACAAGTCCTTGGCGAGAGATGGGTCAAAGGAGAAGGAGGAGCCCAAGGAGGAGGTAGACATCCTTAGCCAGGGAGTTGAGATTGGCGACGGGAAGGTCAGGCTCCTCGTCCGAGATCCTCCCAAGGGGCCGAGTGGGAATCGAGGCCGGTGACTAGAGGAAGATAATACGATGAATAAAGCAAGTTGAAGTATTCTCATAAAAGGGTTCAGACGCTAGTCTTTACCAAGATAAATAGCGAATATCGAATGCGACGTGACCGACCCCGGGGGATGGGGCTCTAAGGATAGGTACCTAGGTACAGGCTATACACGGGCCGACGCGGATGCTTTGACGATCGATACCCTCTCGGGGTTAACTGGGGGCATGATGTAATAGAGTCTCCGTTATATAAGGTACCTTGATGTACTTTTAGATTGCCGAGCTGCGACGTCTCAGATATTTTCTTGATGGGGACAAGTCCAACTGCGTTTCATAGGATTACTGTATGTATAGGCTGACTTCATACCTTATCTTTTCATCTAAACCGTCTCCCTGACGAGCCAACCAAGCACATGGGGTTTCTATGCCGCGCATTGGATGGTGGCTGAGCCTGTTGTCGTGCATCAACTTCTGGCTTTGTATAGAAAAGTAGGTAGGTACTTTGCACTAAACGATAAATCAGGTATAAGCCAAGGTACAGGGGATGGTACCCAACGCAGGGATCCTTTCTAATTGGTTCTTTTTTAGCTCTCAGCACAGCCTAGACCGTTCCCCAATTTCACCAACGTTAATCTGTGGATTATCAACCAAACACCTGTCCCTGATTACGTCTAGTCATCTTCTCCCGTCCTGCCAACTACCTAACCGTACCGGCTTACCCAACGTTAGATCAAAGAGATTGTGCCACCTCTCCAGGAGCTATCGGTCTATAACGGCAAATATGGCTAGGTAGTGTTGACCGGAAGCTATTCAGTCTACTGTTGAATTCCAAATCGATACATGTTAGTCAGATCCTACGTCGTCTACCTAGGCATCCTGTAATCCATCCCTCCCTTACCAATGACCACCGGGTCTTCCGGCCTTCTCGATACGAATTGCTACTGTAGCGCAGCATAGCATAAGCTAGCTAGCTATACCTCCCGCGTACATCCCCGGCCAAGATGCCGTCACATCTCGATCCCGTAGCTCGAGAGCCTATACTCTCCCCAGATCCCGACTCCGACTCCGATCCCACCCCGTTGCTGTCTCGTTCGCCTTCTCCCCCTCGTTCTCCGGCTCCGCCCTCCCCTAGATCAGATGTCACGGTAACTATCCCTCCGTGGGTGCGTCCGAACTCACAACGTCCTATGTCTGGAGCAAATGCTAGGCGGCTGTCGACACCGTACTCGCGGTCGGGCGTCAACGACGACTCCCGCGCGCCGCTGGGCCGGCGGATCATGCGCACCAGCGTGTCCGTCATGAACAAGATGCTCAAGCTCTTCTACAGCATGACGCCGGTGCAGCGGGCCCTCGCCGTGCTTGTTGTCATAGTCGTCAACGTCCTGCTCGTGCTGTTCCTAGTGTACTCGCACCGTATATTCGCGGCCCTCGAGCCCGTCGCCCAGGGCTGGCGCGCCCTGCCCGGCGGCTGGATCATTGTGTTCCTCATGACGTCCGTCACGGCCTTCCCGCCCATGATCGGCTACAGCACCTGCGTCACCATCGCCGGCTTCGTCTACGACTTCCCCCGCGGCTGGCCCATCGTCGCCTCCGCTACCGTCTTCGGCTCTACCGCCGCCTTCCTGACGAGCCGCACCGTGTTCAGCAAGTACGTGCATGCGCTCGTCGGCGGGGATAAGCGATTCGTAGCCCTAGGCCAAGTGCTGCGGCACGACGGCCTGCTGGTCCTCGCTGCCATCCGTTTCTGTCCGTTGCCCTTCAGCCTGAGCAACGGCTTCCTGGCCACCATCCCCAGTATCACGCCACTGCGCTTCGCTCTCGCCACTGCCATGGCCTCGCCCAAGCTGCTGGTCCACGTCTTCATCGGCAGCCGTCTGGCGCGCCTCGCCGAGAGCGGCGACGAGATGAGCGCCGGCGCCAAGGCCGTCAACTACCTCAGCATGCTGCTCGGCTCGCTCGCCGGCATCGCCCTGAGCCTGTTCATCTACCGTCGCACCATGGCGCGCGCGAAGGAGCTCGCCCGCGAAGAGGCGGCTGAGAACGGCGTCGCGGTCGCCGATGACTCCGGGGATGAATTGGGGTTGGGTATGGGCCTAGGCCTGGACTATGCGGATCTCGAAGAGGGCGTGCTCGGTAGTGGAGCGGCAGCAGGAGGAGGGAGACAGCAGCAGCAGAGGGTCGGGGAGGCGGACCAGGCGGCGCTGATGGACGACGATGATATCTCGTTGTGGGAGACAGATGGTGTTGATGGGGGAGCGTATAGAGACGACGAGACGAGTGGGGATGAAGGCGATGCGCCTGAGAACGGGCGACATTCGAAAGGGAGAGTATAAAAGAAAATGTGTCACTGTTGCTAAATTCGATAAAGGAGAGAGAGTATGGGATTGATAGGATGGGTAAGCTAGGCGTTCTGAGAGTAAAACGGGCATAAGATATGTACAGGGTTAGCTTTACTGCATTTTGGGACAGGACGGGATGGGATGGAATGTACGGCATATACATATCACACACCTTTTAGACTGGACGGTCGGGTAGGCACTCTCATTGCAAGAGTAAATTAAGTCAGGTATCATTGTGAAATAAAAATAAATTATTCAAGTCAAAGCACAGCAGTGTCTTCCAATTTCATATGTACTATGAAGGGTATCGTCTCCTCACTCCCTAACGCCCAACTAATGCTATCGTACCAAGTAAAAAGTCAATGCTCCTTAACACGTCACGTTATTCATAACTTGCGAGAACGCAAGTGCATTAAACTAAATATTCCTTTAGCTGAGCAAGCTGCTCAGGCTCGCCCAGTCATGGAATCATGCCAAAACGACATGCCGATTGCAACTTCCATCATGATTTGTAACGTGAGTCCAGCAAAGCTACGAGCAGCCACATCGACTCACTGCTGCCCTTGGAAGTTCTGCATAAAGCGTATAGCATCCTCGATGGGATAGCCGATGAAGACAGGGCCAGTGAAGAGCATCTGTGGCTTGTGATCTTGCTTGGGGCGCTCCAACTCAGCCGCGCTAATGAAAGTAGGCTGCTGTGGGTTGTTTGTCATGCGTGGCTGCTCCGGCGCTGCGATGGAAGGCTGACTGCTCGCTGGGATATCCCCGAGTCTGATAGAACTCTTATCATCCCGCTTATTAGGAGTCTCGCCATTCATCATTTGTGACAGCTTTGTGTGATCGAAGGGACATTTCCCTATCTTCTTCGCTGGCGTTACTTGGGGCGAGAGAGACGATGGAAAACGAACAGGAGCTGGCGGAGGAGACTCAGGTCGATCCAAACCATCGCCGAAAGATGGTGTATCGAAGATCGGAACTGAAATACCCCATGGGCGACTCGGAGACTCGCCAACTCGCACTTCCTTGAGCGGCCGGTCGAAGTGGCTCTGTCTATCAAGGTCTTCATCATACTCCATCGCAGTACGGTCAGGATCATCGGTTGCTGTTGCGGTGACAGTTTGGGCCCAGTTCTCAACCCGATCGTTCGAGGCCTTCTCGACTTCGCTTTGAGGGCGCGTGTCTTGCTCGGGTAACATCGGCTGATGGATCCTACTAAGACCCTCGACCATGTTAGCAAGATTGCCATACTTGGCGTCTAGCTTCTTGATATGCTCTTCGTTCTTCTGATATCTCCGCACACAGACTTCGTGGCTCCTCGGCAATTCATGCTTGTGGGTCTCCAGGTAGTGGGCGATCTCTTCCGGTGAGTGCTGGTCCATGTAGCGGATAGGGCACTTGGAAGCCGCAGGCTGAGAGCTAGGGTCATCGTACATGGCGGCACAGATAGGATCTTCAGAATCGTGGGGTGTGGTGCCAGGTCTGTGGTTGGGGACCTCGTCAGGCTTCTGCCTCGTAGCGGGTTGGGAGAAGGGACAGTCCAGGTTGCCCTTCTTTCCTTCGACGGTGAAGTCTTGCTCAAGGATTGTAGAGAGGGTGGTCATGGTGGTAGGGGGGCAACTGTCTCTGCTAGACCGACTGCTCTTGCTAGTAGCAGTTAAGGAAGAGGCAACACGTCTACCTTCCCTGATGATGACGGCAATCTGATGTTTTGAGTCGGACGATTTCCTCTTAGGTAACGGAACGAAGCTCGTGTTTGCTAGGGATGGGTTGTGCAATTCGGGTGGAATTTGCAGATTTAATAAGGTCTCCGAGATCTCGGGTGCCGCTGGAGCATATTTGTCGGCCAGATATTGGAACTATCGAATCGACCATGTCAGCAACTCATGCGCCGGAATGAAAAGAAATGCGTATCATTTGTAATCACAATATGTCATTTATGTCAGAAACTTCAAGGTATGTTTTCGGTCAACACTACAGTAAATGTAGCTCTTGATCTAGAGCTAATGTATTTCATCATGAAAGGCAGAAAGAAAAGACAAGAATTCAACAAGTGTGTCGTACCTGTTCGTGAGCATATCGGAGCTTGTGCTCTAAGACTGTCTGTCTATCGCTTAAGTTTTGAACTTCGTCGGCTAATGCGTTG
Source organism: Hypoxylon crocopeplum (assembly GCA_022578875.1). Lineage (NCBI taxonomy): Eukaryota > Fungi > Ascomycota > Sordariomycetes > Xylariales > Hypoxylaceae > Hypoxylon > Hypoxylon crocopeplum. The sequence continues at coordinate 1,704,739 of MU399554.1, forward strand.
AAAGACTCGATCAGAGTCTGGGTGAGGTTTTGACAATCCATCTCCCGGTGCACGATGTGTTATATGAGGTGAATGAGGTGATGCGGCAGTTGTGGTTGGTGGGTACAGGAGCAGACGCAGACGCAGAAGCAACTGAGGGAGGAAAAAGTTCAAGGTTGCAGATTGTGGAATGATGGAATGTTTCCGATGGGGCAGACGCTTAGAATTGACTCCGAGGCCCGGCGGATGTACATAGCTGGCTGCCCCGCTGCCGTGGTAAATTCCCTTGATTGCATAGGTACCAATGCATACGTATTTGTGTCACTGCCTACATCCCTACCAGTGAAGTCTTTAATACAAACTTTCTTTTCTTTCACCCTTACCTAAGTGGATCAGTTTATCAGAGTTACATGTTAAGTAAAGGTAGCCACGGAATAAAGAATGAAGATCCGATGATACTATCTTCCTATAATGAGTTAGTCCTCGTGTGTCTAGTAGAACATGAGATAATGGTACCTACCAACACTAGGAAGGGCAAACTCCAATTAGTAAGAGATACCCGATATTTGGTAAGTACCTAAGACTAGCTGTGCATCGTCGCGACAAGGTTCTCTAAATGGATGTGCCTTCTCTTGCTCGAGTATTAGAAAGAGCTGCCATAGATGATAGTAGAAAGACCCGTATGCCTAGTATATCTTATATTCAAGTGTAGTAGACTTTCTGTGAGGTATCATAGGTAATTAAAACTCCACCTCGCAGCATCGAAGCCAGACTCTTCCCCGCCTACATCACTTCATTCGTATTATCCGTATCAAAAACCACGATACGTTAAGTCAACTCAACTAGGTATATAACAACGATATAATCATATAATACAATCATGGCTCCGGTTGTTGCTCGTCTTGTTTCCGAAAGCAAGCCGTATCTCGTCCCAGGTGAGTCTACTATAGCCTTGATAGCCCTCACATCGACTAACATGTGTTGCGCTAGGCAAGCTTCTGGTAAAGGAACTATGGTTTGAGGTCCCCCTTGATCATTCCGATCCCAAGTCCAAACTCATCAGACTCTTTGCAAGAAGTGCTGTCAGGTACGAAAAGCCTATCGTCGAACCATCCCCATCCCAACCGGTTCAGAGGCCCCTTCTTTTGTTTCTGCAAGGCGGGCCCGGGGGAGGCACTCCTGCACCGCAGAATTCACCCCTATCCACCCATATGCTGGATAGAGGTTACGAGCTCCTCTTCTTGGACCAGCGAGGTACCGGATTCAGCACGACCGTCTCGGCCAATACCCTGGAACTCATCGGCGGCCCTACGGAGCAAGCCGAATACCTCAAGTTCTTCCGGGCCGATGTGCTTGTCAAGGATAGCGAAGCCGTCCGACTCTGTCTGACCAAAGATTACCCACCGGAGAAGAAGAAATGGAGCACCTTTGGCCAGTCGTTTGGCGGTATGATGACTCTCACCTATCTCTCATTCGCGCCCGATGGTCTTCGTGAATGTTTTATCACTGGAGGACTTGCCGCCTTAGACAAGGGACCGGCAGAGGTGTACGAGGCTACTTATCGGAGATGTATAGAGCGAAACAAGGCCTATTACAAGAAATTCCCAGAAGATGTCGAAACCGTAAAATGGATCGCAGAGAAAATCCGTGAGCTCGGCGGTGAGAAGGGAGTTCCGTTGCCCGCCGGTGGTTTTCTGACAGTTCCGCGGCTGATGACCGTCGGCCTCAACTTCGGCGCCCACGGAGGTATCGACAGGGTTCACGACTACATTACAAAGATGAAGGGAGATCTATCTCAGTTTGGCATGTTCGCTCGCTATACCTTGAACGAGTTGGAGCAAGACAATCTGTGGGATACCGCTCCCATCTACACGCTGCTACATGAACCCTGCTGGTGCTTTGGTCCTGGCGTGGCCGGTAAATGGGCAGCCGAACGAGTCGGCAAATCACTAGACGAGTATCAGTGGCTCCGAAAGGACTGGGCTGGTCCCGCGAGCCTAGGCGAAAAGCCCCTGTTTTTCTCTGGCGAGATGATCTACCCATTCCACTTCGAGACTTGCTCCGAACTCATCAAACTCAAAGAAACGGCCCAGATACTGGCCGAGTTTGACGGGTGGGCTCCTCTATACGACATAGAACAGCTGGGGAAGAATGAGGTTCCTGTCTACGCGGCGAGCTACAACGACATGTACGTCGACCCCGATCTGGCGCGGGTTACGGCTTCTAGGATCAAAGGTATCAAGGTATTCGAAACGAATGTCCTGTACCATAACGCCTTCCGTGCGAATCCGGATGACGTGATCCCACAGTTGCTTAAGCTGCGTGACGATACCATCGACTGAAGTAGCCTATATACCTAAGTACATAGTATGATGAACGAGGCGTTACCGGCACGAAGTCAGTATTTATGTCAGCATAGAGGGAAACAACGGTAGCAATTTCGTTGTTGAATATTAAGCACAATGCCACAAACCCAGTAGACGCCCCCGTAACAAGCTTGATTAGAATACCTTTTTCCACCGAGCCGTGCCCTTATAAATTTGCAAGTCCGTCCAATCGCCTATGACCAAGCCCATCCATATCCGTTTAAGTCGCCGCGTCCTCGTGTATAAGAAGTAATTCACCCCATACCAACCCAGCACCACTTAAAAATACGCCTGATGAATCCTCTGCCCCCTGAAGTAAGCCCGCGGATCGTTATGGGTAAACGGCGGCGGCGGCGGCGGCCCCAGGTGGGGGACGGGGCGCTCCATAGCGGGCAAGAAATCGCCGTGGCCGGCGCCGCCGTAGTCCTCCTCGCGGCGGGCGAGAGTCTCGCGGAACATGAGGGCGGAGACCTCGGGGTGGGCGTGGAAGAAGTCGGCGGTGTCGTCGGGGGCGCGGCGCCACAAGCGCGGGTTGAGGAAGCCGACGCGCGCGTAGACCATGCGCAGCAGCGCGTCCGTCTCGGGCAGGCCCTGGTACAGCTTGTAGCACAGCCGCAGCACCTCGGCCTGCGCCGCGTCCGCCCCCGCCGTCTCCAGCATGTCGATGCACACGCGCGCCACGGCCCGCTTGAAGTCGTCTAGCAGGAACTTGTTGGCGCAGATGTACACGTCGATGTTTAGCTCGTAGGCTAGGAGCCATGTCCGCAGGTCCTGGCCTTGGATCCGGTCGGTGTTGTTGTCGTTGCTGTTGTTATTGTTGTTAGTACTACTACTACTGTCGGGTACGGCTGGCGGAGGAGTCGGTGGGCGGTGGCGGTTGGGTCGGTGGCGTCGGTTGCGCTGGTGTCGCGGGGGGTCTGCGTTCACGACTACGACGCCTGGCGGGAAGTGCGCCGGCATCGCGGCTGCGGGCTGCGGCGGGACTCGCGGGGCCGCGCAGTTCCAGCACGGAGGCCCGGCTCTCATCAGACATTGCCGGCAGGCACAGCCCGGCCGGTGCGCGCCGGGGTGCTTGCGCCGTTCCCTCTCCCAGTGCCGGTTCTCTCGCCTGCGTCTCCTGTTGTAGCGTCTCTGGCTGCGGGCAGTCGAAGACTCGCTCAGGAGGCTAGTGTTAGAGTCCGAGTCCTCGGCGGCGGTGGCGGTTGCATGGTGGGCGTCTTCCCCCTTGTGGACCTTGACTTTGTCGTCGCCGAGCACCGTGGCGGCGGCCTTGATGGGGACGTACTTGTTCTCGTAAAGGAAGGCCACGACGAAGTGGAAGATGGCCGGGTCCTCTTCCGGCAGGTCTATGGCCTGGGCCTCCGACTCTTGAAATTCGCCGCACAGGGCTTTCCGGAAGAAGTCCGCTTTCAAGAGCACGCTCTTATGGACCTGGTACTGCTCAGCGACTACCCTAGCTCTCTGATTTGATAACGGTGGCTACTAACGTAGAAAGTCTGGCGATCTGGCGCCGTTCCGACGCGGAGTGGGATGATCGGGGAGTTGTATCGCCTACAGTGTATAGTTTTAGCTGAGTTCCTTTGTGTCACAGACGTCTGCAAGAACAGAAGGTGTTGGAGTCTGCGTTTAGCTGAGCTGAAGAAGATAGTACAGCTTCAACAGTCCGATGGTCTTCAGACGAGCCCACGTATCTCTTCACGTGGACGCATATAGGGCTGCCGTGGTGGACACACGAGGGGGATTATCAGCGTGTTAAATCGAGGAAGACTACACCTACCCATCGGCTGACGACAGCCATAAATCCTCCCTTGGGTCTATAACTTCATCGCAGTTCCCGTCGGTGTACGCGGTGTCCAACACGACCACGCCTGGAGGGTTTACAGACGGCGCTCTCATAGCATCATCGAGCGTCATCGCTCTCGCACTCGGTCTACTGGACCCTTCGCCGCCATTTTCCATACGTGCCTTGCCTGAAACCATCGTGACGAGGTCGGTTTTCGCTGATTTGTTGGAGGAAACCTTAGCATTAAGGCTCTGAAGAGAGCCTGGTGTTAATCTAGATATTACCAAATGGTATGGCAAACTAGAGTATCGCCCGTCGAAAACAAAACAAACAGAATAGACGTGCAAAGGATGGCATTACCTTAAACAAACTACCTGGCCAGCCGCTTGTGTTCCGCTATAGACGTACAGGTCGGCTATTGCCGATACTTAAGCAACTAGGCGAGGAGGGCCTGGAACTGCAATGGAAGGTAGATGTATCACACACACTCCCACTAAAGCCCAGCCGGTAGCCGCCTCTGGCGACCGGGGGCACATATACCACGAGGTTCATAGCATCATTTGCGCTAGTGCCGAGAGCGGCCATAATACTCGCCATACCTTGAGGAGGGACCACGAGGGGGGGTATGGTGTTCACTTCGAGAACAGGGATGAACTGCAGCAGTCTGCCGCTGATAGGGTGGTTACAGTTCCTCATGAGTGGCTGAGAGCAATCAAGGCAACCAACACGGCGGATGTAGGCGTGGCTCAACCCTGCAGGGCTTGTAGCACCGAATATCTTCGATAAACGCCTCGAGCCTGTTTCAGGGGTAACGCCACCGAGACCTGCAGCAATAACCGTACAATAATCCGGGCCTGATTCGGCCGAAATCGTCCAACGGGGCGCTCACCGACTCGAAGGAGTAAGGCTGCGTGTCGAATCACGGATACACAAAGCCCAGATGAAGAGTCACGAGATGAGGGAATGGAGGAGGAGTTGGGGTAATACGGCGGGCAGGACCTATTCTTCATAAACCTGCTGCATCATCTCCATTTCTGTGCCGAGTGTTAGCTGAGGTGCTGCAACGGGCGGGGTCATGTGCGTACGCCACAGCCGGTTCGCTGATTCTGCAATCACTTTCGCCTTGGCCAGGAGTTTCTCCTCGTATTTCTGCTCGTCTTTTGATTTGAGCCTCAGTTTGCTCGGCTGCGCCTTTTGAGTGAGATACGTCAGCTCCTTTCCCCCCCGGTGCAGTTGAGATTCCTGCCATCCTTCTGGCTTACCTGTATAAGAATCGGCACGAGCTCCTGGGCGTCCGCGTTCGCAATCGCTGCGACTGTCTTGAGCCCGTTCTCGTAGAAAACTCTTGCCGTTCGGCTCTTGATGAACGTAATCTTTGCCAGCGCTAGTAAGTCCGATTTTGCTCCTGCGTTCAGCCTGTCCGAAAAGTGATTAAGAATGGCGGCCATAGCCCTGGTTACACAATTAGTCTCAGACCTGGCTGCAAAGTACAACTGATGTGCCCTAGAAGCTATATCAGACCTACCCCCAATTCATCTGCTCGCAAAACTTGATCACTGCAACGGATGAAGTTAGCAACGTCAGCCTCTAAAGATATTAAGGACAGATTCGGATTATATAACCCGGTTCATGAACGACATCTCTCCCGGAAAGGGTCGAAATCATGATGTTTTACGAAGAAGGCTGGAAAGGTAGCCAAGAACTCTTGAATTTACTCACTTCCGGCAGCGAACCCTTGGCATGTTTGCACAAGGTTCTGGACGGTACCCCGTGGCATATCGTATTTATGGGAAACGACGTGAATGGGCATCTCATTACAGAGATCCCGTAGCTGAAGAGCTAGGTAGAATCTACGGTATATGCGAGCAGTCTCCTTTTCTTCTGGCGTTGTTTCTCTCAGACTTCCGCCCTGTGCCCTATAACGAGTCAGTATAGGGTTTCGTCGTAGTACCTGTTGCTTACATCTTGTTCACTTGTGTTGGTTTCAGACCGAGGAATGTCATAACGCGGAGCCCGCTATCGTCGAGGCCTTCCATTTCTGACCTAAACACCTGCCAGTTGATGGTACCAGATAGATCATGCACTGGCGTAAACATGTACAAAACATCTGCGATGATCTTGTAAGCAATTCCCCTCGCTTGGCGATTTTCCTAATTGTAGATAAGATATTAGGGAATATTAATAACTTACGCATTTCTCCGTCCATTACGAAGGCACGCAACGCGCGCTGCATTTCTCGATGAATAAATGCACCATCCTCCGGTTCCAGCGATGAAGCAACGACCGCTCTGCCGAGCTGCGTCGCAACGTATACAGTGGGCTCGTCGGACTGGATAAAGCCCATCTTGATCAAGTCTTGTAGACTAGATTCAACGTGAGCCTCGATGACATCGGAAGCTGTATGGCTCAGCAGAGTCCTCTGGATGTAGTCATCGATAGTATAACTCGAACTCGCTAGTCTGATGGCGATGACTTCTAGTAAAGCTCGTTGTATCCGATGCTTGTCAGTCGTTAGGCCGCTTGATATTTGGGGTAATTCAGCACGCATGAGCTCAATGACATCCTTTAGGTCAGCTTTCCGACAGCACAAGTAAGTCTCTCCAATCTCATCCTTTCCTTTTCTCCCTGCTCGGCCGCGCATCTGTCGTAGCATGGACGGCCCGACCAAATCTCGGCCCATTCGCGCATTGTGGAGTATGACTCTCCGCGCCGGAAGGTTTATGCCCGCAGCAAGGCTACAAGTTGCTACCAAAACCTTTAGAATGCCGCTATCGTAACCGTCAGCAATCAAATCACGCTCTTCTGTTGTCAAGCCTGCGTGATGAAACGCAACCCCAAAAGGAATCGTTTCTGCCAAGCTCGGATCAAGTCCCGTACTAAGACTGCGCAGATCTGCTAAAAGATCTAACCTCTTCTCAAGTATAGTTGAGTCAAGATGAGAGGTGTCACGCAGGGTACGGCTTATAAGTCTAGCGTCGAATTCGCAGCCATCTGCCATACGTTAGCATAACTATATGCCAAGAAAAAAAGCTTTACGATGGTTCCTGGTTTGAAAGGGAAGCGAGGAGAGCGCCGAAACAAAAGAACGGAAGACTTTAAACATACTGCGAATATGTTAGCCTGTATGTGTGAAAAGGGCAACAAATGATTCGACGAAAAATTCTCGGCGCAGTAAATAGTGATACTAACCTGCGGCTGTTACAGAACACGAGGGCGCCATACCCTGATCTCGCTGTCTCTGTTGCTAATGCGACAACAGCGTTCAATACTGGATCCTTGAATTCTTTGTGTAAGCTAGGTTGAACTACTCTCACAGGGTGATTCTGAAGTTGGCTTCCGTTGAGATCCAATGCGAGCTGGCTGGCGGTCTGGAGGAGGCTAGTAGTTGATGAGGCTGGGTAGATTTTCCCTTCGTGGACGAGATGCTCTTCGATGGGCACTGGCCGATACAATGTGCTGTAGATATGCGCATCTAACCATTGTGATAATACGCCGATATTCTGTACTTCTTAGTTTACAATACAATACTCACTAGGATCTTGTAAATTGCTTACTGCTAAAGTAGCGCTCATGCCTACGATTTGGACACCGTGCTCAAGACTCAGAAGTTTTGTAGCGATGAGCTCTATGAGGTAGCCGCGGTGATCGTCGTCAAGCATGTGAAGCTCATCTAACACAACAGCCCTAAGCTTAGTGATCGTGCAATCGTCAATGGCAGTATTTATAAGTGTATTTGCCTGTATTTCTATTAGGCCTATGTCGAATGAACGCCATAGATAACAGACCTTCTCGAAGGTGCAAACTGCGATATCAAAGTCTGCCCAGGTTGCCCTGACTTTCCCACCGCCGAAGAACCCAACAACCCTAACAGTATCTTCGTCGAAACGTCTCTGCCATAGCGAGTCTCTTTCTTTTTCGGGCGTCTTCTTGCTAGGGGATCGTCGTTGGATACCTTGGACGACATTCCGTAGCCATCGAACCTTCTCTTGAACTAAAGCAACGTACGGAAGAACTAGTAGAGCCTTGGAGTCGCTATCTTCAAGAACTCTCTTCAGCATTAGAATGTCAGCAACCAGGGATTTACCGCCGCCTGTCGGGGCTGTATAGACTAGGTTTTTCGTTCCATCTAGGAGGCCAGGGCCTAAAAGACACTGCTTCTGCCAGGGATAGATTTCCTTTATACCAAGCGTCTTCAGGTTATGTACTAGGGAACTAGATAAGCCATATCTTGGAAAGGATAGCAGAAGTGAGCGATCGACGGTTGATGTCGGGGTAGCCGATACTACCCGACGTTGTGAATACTCGGAATTGTGTGAGGGAGCATCAGAATCAACAGATTCAATGATACTGGCAGTCAATCCAGGAGTTTCCTTTGCTGAGGCTGATGCCTTCTGAAATTCAATGGTTCTTTTCGATGTAGGGGGCTGTTGTTCAGAACCAGCGATATCGCCATATAATCTTTTGTTGCCTGCAATAGTCGTCGTGTGAAAAGTCGTTTGCTGCAATGTTGTTGACTCAAGCGTCGTCTTGTGCAATATACCTCGTGGCTGCTCCATGTTGAGCTTGTCAGGTAAGCCAAGAAGCTATAACCACGCGACGTAGTTGATCTGACGAGCGCTGGCAAGCCTCATTAGAGCTATCGACTGGTACCTAGCTCATTGTCGGCAAGCAGCGAATGAGCTTATTCGAATATGCAACATGCAAGACAAGGCGAGAATATGGGTAATAAGCCTGAGCAAAGTGCTAGCCTCGGTTGGTCGTTTAGAATATGGCGGGAAAGTCGAGCGCGGCGTGGAAAATGGCGTCGGACACGAAAGCAGCACCATATCACGTGGTTCTAGAACTCAATCCCCTTGCATATGCCAAGTGGGGCGGAGGATCAATCAACGCAGCTTCCAGGTTACGGCAGACACGCCCAAGGCATCGGGAATGGCGCCTGGGCTCCGAGGGCCCCACCTTCATGACATAATCAGGTACGGTATCGCGTAATCACTGTTGCCGTTGTTCCAGAAGGGAAGTCATGCATCAACATAATCCCGGCGCTTTTCATTGGATCTAGGATTACCCACCTAAGTGGCCCGTGCCGATTGACGAACCTTGTGCGGCCGGTCATCCTCCAACGTCAAAACTTCCAACTTAATTACCTCTTAGGTGCGGATCTCTACACCTCTAACGAATAGGCAACCTAGGACTTTTTGACCGGGAGGAAGCGCTACTTTTCCATGTCTACCTCCCAGCACCATCATGATTGGTCGGCTTGTTCACTATTTCCCCCCTCGGATACTACTGAGAAAGCACCTTGGTCGTTTCAGCTTCATATCCTACAGTCGCATCCGACATGCGTCCTAGCATCTAAGCGCTATTTTATAGTGTAGTTGTTCCTCGGTAGGTAACTGATGGCTTATCTAGTACCAGTGGGTTCGCTTCCGATTCTACGTACCTATGCGAGTGGCGAAAACCGAGTTGCGCCTTGCTCGTGACGGTAACACCTTGCTTCCAACTAGCAGCCATCGCCTAGCAAGGGTTATTTATATGCTTAATTTATAGGAATATGCCGAACCCGCGAGAATGGATGGTAGCGAGGTGGACTGTGAACTGCTCATGTTGAAATACGGAGGCTGTCCTAGGTGCCAAGCATCTCCAGTAACCAACTATTATTAGTCACCCCTAGCCGCGTGATTATGATCCGGACGGGAGACCAGAAGCACCCTACCTTTCGGGTAGCAAGCCGCAGATCTTACATCTACATCTAGGCCTTGATAAAACGCTTATTCCCTTGCTCGGTCTCAAGCCGAATTCACGTTGCCGACTGGGTAAGTAGGTGCTGGGGATTGATGATAGATCTGTTGGTGAGAAGCCTGTTGCTCTCATTTTGAAGAATTGCTTCAGTCTTAGGGTGTTTCCTCCGCATAAAGATGCGAGATCAGTTTTTGCCCGTCAAGTAGGGAGGGTTATCACTCCTCTGCGTATGGGGACTGGTTCTGACCCCTTGCAGACCCTCGATTAAAGGTTGCCCACACCGAGTAGAGCCATTCTGGTTTCGGCCACGATTAGTTTTTAGGGTACGCAGTTCAATGTTTTGCCCGTGGCGCAGGATGAAGGGTAACACGACTAGGTACCTAGGCCATAATTATGTCATAGCAGACCTACCGAGTTTGCTTCAAATGCAAATGATAAGCGGACACCTATGCTGGAAGTAATTCATCTCACCATACTTTTGGCAGATTTATGAGTTCGGCTGTCTTGGGAATGTCTCTAGTATTGACACAGCGGTGACGCTCGGTATCCCTGCCCCATATGATCTGGTTGGACCATTGAATCGCGAGGTGGGGTCGTTGTCCAATACCTGTCGTTCTTGTCCTGATTGCAAGTGGTGCCCAGGCTCGCCAGATTGCCTGACCTTTGGCAGCGTCTCAAAGCTCGAGACCGAAATGCGTCCTGCGTTTTTAAAGCATACGGCCATCATAGTTAATTACATTCTATCGAATACGACGGGGCAGGTAGGTAACGTAATGCGGCTTATTTAGTTACCTAACCTTAGCGTAGGAAAGATAGATAGACAACGAGGCGACAGTTTTGTGTTGCATATCTCGAATTGGGCGGCCTTGACTCGTGGGCAATCTTGGGGCTATGTCCCCACCTATAAAACTACGACAGGTGATAGGAATGCTGCCTGTCATACACTGCACTGTCGCCCCGATGAGGTGAGCTCGAGATTTTCGGGACGCGCGGGTACATGTATAAATGAGTAACAACTGTGACGAGGCGACGACGACCTCGATATAAAGCGTAAACTTCCCTAAGGCAGGTCGCGCTCATGTTTAACCACCACAAACGAATCGTAGATATATTAGCAAGCAAAGCTAGGCAGATCGGGATGGGCATGCAACCTATCCCAACAAAAGAATATCAATCGTTTATCCAATTGGATACCATATCAAGCAGGGAGAGGACAATATTAGTGTAGAACAGGATTCTGTTGATATGCCCGTAGGCTTAATTCTTCTTTGTCTATGAAAGCGAAAGTAGGTACCTAGGCGCAACGTAGATTTTAGACCCAAGAATGATGAGATGAAGTCGAATAGAACATGCAGCCTTTGGCAGGAAGTGTGAGTTGGTTGGACTTGACAGGGGTGTGAGTAATAGGTGTGGGCCTGTGGGCTCCAAGGCGAGACTTTTTAAGCTCAGTGCCACTCCACACTGGCCTTGTCTGGTAAGTACATGTACAGGCATCCCAATACTAATATATGCCATCTCTAAGAGTATCAGTACAGTGGCGCTACCGTCTGCTAATTCAAACCAGTACTTGGGTACTTAGGTACATACAATATCAGAGTTTGAATGGCTGAAGATCCCAACTCCTCCCCCATCTTCTCTTGTTATTCCCCGTGCCTTTATGCGTCTCCCGTTTTAATTATCGATGTAGATAGGTAGATGCATCTACATATGTATATATCTATATGTGCGCGAGGTGGTGTACTGTACTGTATGTGCATGCGATGAAATTGCCGTTAACCACAACGGCTAGATGTTGCATTTTGCATCTTGACCTTTTTTGCCCTCTTCTGATGCACACACACATCTATCCCATCCGTCCATCCGTCTATTCATTCATTCAATACCTACCACCTAAGGTATCAGCCCTTGCAAACCTCCTAAGCTGTATTAGGGCACCCCGGCAGACTAGGTAACTAGGTACTCCAACGTCCGTTGAGAAAAAAGAAGACAGGACCCTTCTATTTTCATTCCTCCATAAGGTAGGTAACCTTTCTAAACCCAGCATCCCAAGTCTCGTTTCCCAATCTGCTTCATCCAAGTTAGAGCATTCGTGTCACCGGCCTTCTACCTGACCCTCATCTACCTTTTCAACTTCTACAATACATATGTTAGAATCTACATTGACGGTCTCGATATCATAGACCGACCATCGTACTCTCTTGGCGATCTCTACGATAGGTACCTACTCCCAGTAGTACTTACTTATATACATATCATTCTGGTAAGGTCCTGGTCTGCTCATCTATCCGCACACGCATACGCATACACGCGCACACACGACATACCTCGCCTACATACCTTGCCCATCCATCCTATGATCCTATTGCCTGCCCGGCTAGCTGTGTGGATAGTGGACACCGATTCGATGGTCTGTCCCGCCGCCTCAAACCTCCCCGGTCCATCTTGGCCCTTCTTTACATAAACCTTCACTTCTACTTGTACATCTTTCCTGTCCCACATCACCGTCACGTCTCCCACCTTCTTTTTTCCTCTCACACACTCGACCATCCACTTTCGTACCCGGCGAGATATATCCTGCGTGCCTTGTTTTCTTTTTTTAATTTCCTTTCTTTTACACTACCTCCCGCATCTAACTCTTCACCAACTAAGCACGACACCATCTACACTTTTCCTGCGTCTCTTCTCTTCCCTATCTCATGACCTCTACCTAGGCCTGCACCGTCGTGGGACATAATTCGGTAAGCTTCCCACGGACCCTTGTTTCCAGCTTGCCGTGGTACCACCGGCGAAACGCTCATATGGCATTCATCCATGACTTCCAGCATAGTTCTTGTCTGAAACATTCTGACTGCGAGATTTCCACCTAGACTAGCAATCTTATGGATGCAGAATTCCACGATCTGCCTCGCTTAGCCTGCCGTAGACTTTTCGGCGTTCTTCCGTGTCACATTGGATGCGCCGCTTTTTAATCACCCACCATGGCGCAGAAATCCAGCGACTCCGATGACCAGCCAAATCCTTCGTCATCCTCGAATACGGAACCCTCAGACTCTGGCCCTGCGCAACACAAATCCGTCTCTCACGCATCCACACCAGCACCCGCAACCCAAACAGCAAAACCCACTCACCCAAAGGTTTCCGCGGAAAATGCTGCCACCGGTTCCCAACCCATGACCAAGTCTACTTCGTCGGGTTCGAACCCGTCGGCTAAGGAGACAATGACAGGTCCGTCTCCTTACGGCACGCGTTCCCGCAATCGGGGCCAGGCGCGCCCAAACTACGCAGAGGACAAAGATGTAGACGTGGACATGTACGATGCCTATCCCGACAAGAAGGAGGAAGAACCCAAGAAATCCTCGCGACAGATTAGTGCATCGGCAAATGGCAACGGCGATGCATCGAAAACGACGGCTTCCACATCACGCAAGGGTGCAGCACTAGAGGACAGCAAGGCTGGGGGTGGCTCGCACGCGACAGCCAAGGATTCGCACTCGACGAACAATGCAAACACCAACACGGCATCCGCTACCACGTCTTCTACCACATCTAAGAAACGAAAAGCGCCTACGCAATCGGCCGCGAGCAATGCGCACAGTCACGCCACTACTCCAGTACCGACCGCCCCAACCACGACAGCGACTAGACGAAGTACTGCATCCACCGTAGCAAATACACAGGCTACGGCAGGATATAAAATGACGAACATGCTATCCTTTGAAAAATACGGCGCGATTCCGAAGGACGGGAAGATGATGGCGGACGATGGCACTGTGCTACAGGCAAATGGTAGGGACAACCCCCAAAACAACACCAACGTGCAACAATTTGCGCTTTAATTCTACCCTCACCCACTTTGACTAACTTTATCTCTCTTAGACCATGTATATCTTGTGTGCGAACCGCCAGGAGAGCCATATTATCTAGGACGCATCATGGAGTTTCTCCACGTACAGAATGACCCTGCAAAACCTGTGGATGCGCTACGAATCAATTGGTACTACCGGCCAAAGGATATTGGCAAGAAGGTCAATGACACGAGACTTGTCTTCGCCACCATGCATTCGGACATCAGCCCGTTAACTGCATTGCGCGGCAAGTGTCAAATCCGGCACAAAGCCGAGATCGACGACCAGGACGCTTACCGAAAAATACCCGATTGTTTCTGGTACGAAAAACTCTACGACCGATACATCCAGAAGCATTACGACGTGATTCCATGCTTCCAAATTGTCAATGTCCCAGAAAGGGTTAAGAAGGTGTTGGATGAGCGATGGAAGTATATCCTGGTGGAGCAGGGTCGATCCAAGGAATTTACTAGCGCTGTCAAGTTGTGTAAGAGATGCGGCGGGTATTGCGCCAAGTAAGTCCGCTTATGTCATCAATCTGACCCCTCCCCCTGTTGCCCCTTTCTCCCTTTCCCCCATTAGGAGTCGTGGTGGTAGCTGACCTGGGAACACAGCAATGATTCTGTTGATTGCGCCCGCTGCGATAAGACGTATCACATGAATTGTGTCCGGCCGCCTTTGTTGAAGAAGCCATCACGTGGTTTTGCTTGGGCCTGTGCCGCATGTAGTCGCCAGCTGGAGAAAAATGTTGAGGACCAGTACACCCCAAAGTCGCAGACTGCTTCGCACAGAGAAGCAGAAGAAGAAGAGTTTTGGGAAGACGAGGATGATGGCATTGATACTAACCGCACGAGCCCTGCCGATGGTATCGATGACTCGCACCAACCCGCCACAGCAGAACAGATATACCAAGCGAGTCTATGGCCTTACCGGTATCTAGGTCAGCACTGCAAGCCAGAGGATGCTTTAGACTACGACGACCGGATATATCCTCGAGCGGGCTCTCGCCTGGGTCCTAAGCATCAAGCGACCGTTCTGCCTTGGCCTGGTCGCCCATTCAAGCTAGTGAAGCCGCTTGAGATCAAGAAGACGGGTAAGAAGGATAGCAAACAGTCAAAGGAGGCCCTTGCAGCCCTCGAAGCTGAGAAGCTGGCCCGGGAAAACCGGCCGAAGTGGGTCCAGGATGAACCTCCAGGATACGTAGCGAGAGGAGAAGATATCGACAACGATGACCCGAATAACACAGCACAACTATTATGGAAGCCCCTCGACGACCCCGACGTGTCGATCACAGAATCACAGCTCGACGACTACATGGCAAGCGCCAGAGCAAAATTTGTGCCCGCATTCAACCTCCCGAAGGAATCTACGAATCTTCGGGATGTGGCCACCAACACTCTTTACAAAAACGATTACGATCCGACTAAAGCCCTAAAGGCGCTGTCTAAACTTGAAAAGTCGGCTTTCAAAGAGCCGGAGCTTACTACCGCCGAGCTCAAGAAATTTGAAGAGGGTGTGACCAAGTTTGGCTCAGAGCTTTATCCTATTACAAAACATATAAAGACAGTCAAGCATTCGACCATCGTCCGCTTCTACTATATATGGAAGAAAACCGACCGAGGGAAGCAAATCTGGGGCAACTTCTCCGGCCGGAAAGGCAAAAAGGAAGCAAAGAAGGCCGAGGCGACGGCTAACAAGCTCCAAGATGACGTTGCTGACGATCACGACGACTCAGCGTTTGACACGGACAAAGCTCTCAGGCTGAAGAGAAGTTTTGTGTGCAAGTTCTGCTCCACGAAATCCTCGCGACAGTGGCGGCGGGCGCCTAACAGTGCGTCTGGCCTGGTGACCGAGGGAGGTGGGAAGCACGCGAACAAGGACAAGGGGGTTCAGTACGTCGGGGCGTTATGTAGACGCTGTGCGGAGCTGTGGCGTCGATATGCTATACAGTGGGAGGATATGGAAGACCTTGTCAAGAAGGTTGCAGCAACTGGTCATCGTTCATGGAGGCGAAAGGCCGATGAGGAATTGCTCAAGGAACTCTACACGGCAAATGAGATGATGAACCAGACGGTCTATATTACGCCGAATGGGACCTCGTCAACGACGCAAGCTTCCGCAGCATCTACTCCGCATCACAGTGGTACTGAGCCGCCTCCGCGCAAGAAACTCAAGACTATTGCGGACAAAGACGCGGAGATTAACGGCTCGGATTCTGGCAGCGCTCCTGTTGTCCAGCAGAAGAAAAAGGAGAAGGTAGTCGAAAAGCCTGTACCACCCCCAGCGCCGGAGCTACCGAAACCTCGTACTCTACCCTGCGCTATATGCCACCAAATGGCTCCGACCGGCGACCAAGCCCACCTCTCTTGCAAGGAGTGTCGCCTCACCGTTCATCGAAGGTGTTACGGGGTCATGGACAATCGACTTCCTGGAAAATGGACATGCGATATGTGTCTCAATGACAAGAATCCTCAGGTCTCTATTGTAAGTATACCTCATCTATTTCTTCAGCCAGCGCACTGACAATCGCCTCTAGGATTACAAGTGTGTCCTCTGTCCTGTGGAGTTCACGGAACACGATTTCGTAGAACCACCGAAGAACACGCACAAGAAGAAGACCGAGAAAGAAAAGGAGAAGGAGCGCCTCGATCGTGAGCTTGCTCAGAAGGCCGCAGATTACTATCGCAAGAAACAGGAAGAGATGAACAGGCCAGTGAATCCCAGGGAACCGCTTAAGAGAACCGCGGACAACAATTGGGTTCATGTCACCTGCGCCGTGTGGATGCCTGAGGTTAAGTTCGGCAATTCCCTTGCGCTCGGCCCTTCCGAAGGCATACCATCTATATCACGTAGCAGATATGACGATGTCTGCAAGGTATGCAAACAAAAAGGTGGTGCCTGTGTGGCCTGCCATCATTGCCGTTCTCCTGGTAAGTGTATTTATCAAACGTTCCGACCTTCTAGTGCTGATAATAGTTTAGTCCATGTAGAATGCGCCCATCACAATGGGTACTTGCTTGGCTTCGAGATTACGCCTGTCAAGGGATCCCGACGAGACCAGCACAACATTGTGACCATCGGGGGCGAGACAGGAATAATGTCGGCCGCAGTATGGTGCAAGGAACACATTCCCCAAAAGAGCCTGGTCCACCGGATGCACGATCCCGTACCTCAGCTTGACAGCCAAAGCAAGGATTCCTCGCTCACCAACGCCCTCCAGCTATACGTGCAAAACTATAAGCAGGCTGACCTCGCTCTCACGGGTAATGTTCGAAAGGCAAATCTAGCTAATCTCGCTACAAAGACCCCGGCTGTTATTACTCTAACGAACCTGAATCGGAGACAGTCAACTACGACGGTAACCAACTCAGCGCCAACTGGCCAGAGTGCGTCCTCGATCGACAATGCCGCCGACATAGCCTCATCCGTTCCTCAGAGCGGTGACAAAGTCTGCATTACCTGCGGCATTGACGTCAGCCCGAAGTGGTGGCCTATTGACAAGAGTCAGGAGAGAATCCTCACCAATGGATACCACGGCAACCTTAGTACCGAGGCGCAGAGGTTCGTTGCACAGAGGAGCGTTCAGTGCCATAAGTGCAAGAGAGACAACAGGAAGCTCACACCTCATATCCCGGCAACCGTGGACGTACCTTCAAGTGAACCCTCGAGGGCTCCTCCTCCACCTCCTACTCCTAGTGCTACAACAAGCCATCCACCCCACTTGTCACATACTGTGAACAGGCTCACGGATCTAGGAAATTCGTGGGGACCCCGAGCTCCTGCAGCGCAGGTAACAGCACAATCTACTCCTTCGGCCATCGCTTCACCATCGTTACACCCTCCATCCGGAAGCGTCCCTCCGCCGTTACCGCTAACAAGCCCAATGGCTGCTCCGGGTGGTCCGCCGGTGACGACTCACCATTATCCGCCTCCTGGCGCCTCCTATCCAGACTGGCACCGCAGCCCGACTCAGCATCCACCGACTATTCACCAGATGAACGGTGCTTCTAGTGGGCCTAGCACAATCCATCATAACCACCTTCGAGACCTCCGGCCGCCTCCAATAGCACCAATGTCTCATCATCAGGGACCACCACTACAGCACGGACTTGGCCAACCTATGGTCAATGGGATCCCTCCCTCGCCACCCCGACGAGGACCCGCGGCAGTTCAGAATGGCACTTCACCATATATGCCACCTTACCATTCTGCGCATAACCCGCTTCACGCTCTCACAAACGGCAGTCCTCCACCACGGGCTTCGGAGCATTCCTTCTCCCAGGGCTTGCTTGGATCACGGTCGCCATTCTTGAATTCACACGCAAGCCCACCAGTCTCCCGAGATGGGATCTCGATGAGTCGCGAACCAAGCCTAAGCAATAGCGTACCTTCACGACCCAACGACAATCGGCCTGCGAGCGGTGCCAGCGCCAACGCATCGCTGCGCAACCTTCTATCATAACTGTCGGGAGTTGTTAGGCCAGGATTCCTAGAGTTGTGATTCATTCGCATGGCAGTTCCCTTTTCCACAGTTCGGCGTTACTCAGGTTGGTTTGTTGTATAAGTAGAGGCATATACCATAGGCGTAACGGTTGATAGAGGACACTCTAATCAGGATCGGAAGAGGAAAGAGAGGAACAGTCGCGCGGTCAACTTTTCAAGGCTTGTACAACAGCTTGTTTTTACGTAGTCAGACTACTTGGAAGTTGATGCTTCTGCAAGACAAAGATCAAGGCGAACCCTTCAAGCGAAATAGAAGTGGATCAAGCAAGGTGTCTGATTGTCTGATAGAGACGTCACATTAAAGTGAAGACAATACAATATAATTATTAAGAATACCTCTCGCCTTCTTTTGGTTTATATCCCATAGAAGTCAATGATCCTCGGTTAACTTAGACGTATGACCTCTATGCATAGATACTTGGTTATGAAGGTAATGTTGGTGGTGTTAAGTCCTAAGTGCTGGTCTATTTAGGTGCATGATAGTCGATGGTTGCGGGAGCGGGGACTGCCGCTTATCTCCAGAGTTGAGATACCGGACCCTATTATCATTCAATTTAGCTAATATCGGACACTAAAGGAGTTTTAATGGGAGGTATATAATCGAATTCTTTCTTTAGAGCCCAACTACACCGTCATATCCCTCAAACAATCTATAATGGACGATTCAAAGGGCCTTGCTTTAGCTCTCGAAGAGGCCAAGATTGGGTATGAAGAAGGTGGCGTTCCTGTACGTAGTCTCCCGTCGAATATTCACCAATGCTGAATGCTAAACCGAACATCGCGAATATAGATTGGCGCGGCGTTGATTGCTGCTGATGGCAAGGTACTGGGTCGGGGACACAATATGAGAGTTCAGAACGGTAATCCGATCCTTCACGTACGTGAGCCTCAGACTTATTCCGATTGATACCCCATGATATGATGCTATTTAATATTATATACATATATAATCAGCTAGTGCTTAAAGAACTTACCTTGAATTTCAGGGCGAGACGTCTTGTCTTCAGAACGCGGGTCGCCTACCCTCATCAGCATACAGCGGAAGCACCATGTACACGACACTGTCTCCTTGTGATATGTGTGAGTAGACCTCTCCCTGTCCCCTGTGGTCTGCCTAAGTCTGCGAGTCTAAATATCTGAACTCTCAACTAATGCAATATATACCACTTTCAGGCACCGGAGCCTGTATTCTCTACGGCGTCTCTCGCGTAGTTATTGGCGAGAACAAAACTTTCCTAGGCGGCGAAGCATACCTGAAGCAGCGTGGAATCGAGGTCGTTGTGGTCGACTCTCGCGAATGCAAGGAGTTGATGGACAAGTTCATCACTGAGAAGCCGGATATTTGGTAAGTTTTCACTCGGTCTCTTCCTGTTCTCTCCCCTTTTTCTCCATACGTATATCTGTGCAAGAGGGTATCCCAAGTAGCTGAAATAAACGATAATCAGGAACGAGGATATCGGTGTTGAAGAGAGGGTCTATTCCAAGGAGGGCAACAAGGCGCTTGCAGAGGTTAGAGATTCATAGTCCGTATGTGCTTCAATACTCAGGGATGCCTCTTTCAAGAGGTTCAAAAAAAATTGATCAATATACATCTCTGGGGCCTGGAGTATTACGATCGCTCACAAGTAATACAAAGTAAACTACGCCTCATTAAAAACAAGTGACACATGAGTAATGGATTCCTACTCAAGGCAGGGTCTGCACCCTGTATGGAATGAATTTATCTTCCTTGCCCTGTCCGAAAGCTGTGGGAATAGGAGGCAGGCGTAGAAAACCTCGGGCTTGATCTTACCATGCAACCATCCCGACCATCCCACCAGTCAGTCACCGACCTGGAAATATTCGCAGCTGATACTAAAAGTTCTATACTCCTTCAGGGGTCTTCTCCCAGGAGGATATCTAAGGCCAGATGTAGAAACCGTAGGAGTTAAACCTACCTTGTGTAGTGAATTCTAATCTTATTTGTTTACAGTCGCTGTAAAACCTCATATCGGATCTAAGCCGTCGTGGGTTTCTAGAATGGAATGTCACGAAGAGGAATTCATCCCATACCAACATAATCGTTTCTAGCTATCAAAGGCGGGCTATAGCATAAAATCGATAGTAGTCACACAGGTGGTGAGAAACCGACACAGTCCACTAGTCGTGATCTTCCTCCGTCAGGCCGGGGCAGCCGTTCATCGTGTCGTCGGGGTAGCTGCATTTGCACCAGAAGCAGTAGTTGTGCTCCTTTCTGAGATACTCCACGAGCATCCGTAATCTCTCGTCCACCTCGAGCTCGTTGAACGCCTCCAGCTCCGGGTCTTCGTTTTCGAGGTCCTCGACAGGCATGAAAGCCGTGGCCGTCTTCCCCATCGCCATCCTATCATCCTCGTCCTCGTCCTCGTCTTCATCGTCCTCTGAGCCGTCCGCGTACGTCGGGAGCCGCGTCGAGATCTGGTCTAGTTCGTGCCGCGTCCTGCGGTCCCGCTCCGCCTCCTCCCGCCGCCGAACTAGTCCCCTCCAGACGACGGGGATGGACTTGAGAGGCCGCGTGGACAGCGTTCTATTCTTCTTCGGAGAAACCGGCTCGCCCGTTACATCCCTATCCGTATATTCCCCAGCATCACCCTGCTTCTCCTCGTCCATGCGCTCGCAAACCTTCATCCCAGCATCGAGCTGCCGCTCCAACCTAGCCAGCTCGCGCTCCCTGCGGACGCGGTCGCGGAACTCAGCCTCATCGACCTTGACCTTCTTCTGCTGCAGGGCAGCGGCCTCGGTGATCTTGCGTTTGCGCTCAGAGTCAAGTCCGATGCCGCCGCGGTCGTCTTTCATCTCGGGGCGGATGGGCTCGAGGCGGGCGTTAGCGGCGTTGTCCTTGCTGCCGAGGGCGCCGCCCTTGAAGCCCATCTTGGCCATCATGGCGAAGCCCTTGCTCTTCTTGGCCTGGGCCGTCTCCAGCAGGGACCGGGACAGCGCCGCCTCCCTCTCCTCGCGCTCCGCCGCCGCCTGCTCCGCCTTGGACTTCACGCGCCCCTTGATCTCGCCTTCGCGCCTTAGTCTCTCCCGGCGCTGGAGCGAGGTCTCTACAGCTTTGGGGGGCTCCTCGCCAAATGTCATGTTCATGTAGTCATCTTCGTCCTCCTCTTCTGGTGTGTGATTTGTCCTCTGAGCTGGTGATGCCATATTGGCAACTTATATTCGTTTAAGCGGCTGACGCGCTGAAGTTGTTTTCAGTCCGTACAACTAGAAGGACAAAATATCAAATCTGTGCAGTTGTTTAGATAGAGCTGATTATGCGGGAAATATGTCCTTAGCTACGGGTAGCTTCTTCTTCAACTAATCGGAAGTTGAAGACTTGCTTTATGCATCTATCGTCACTTGTAATTGTAAGTTGCAGATTGCAAGAAAGTAGCATCCGCCAATGAACTGACGTTATTGTAGTCGGACTTTAAAAGTGGGACCTGCTGGGAAGTCCGCATATCCGCATATATGAATAAGACATGACCTTGGGAGCTACGTTGTAAAGGGAAGTATTCATGAAGATCACAAACAGTCGCTGATATCACTAGAGCTATATGAGCCATACTTGGATTGAAATGAATTATTTTTGCAGTCAAGCGAAATCCGATGTTCAGCAAATGTAGCTTATTTGCTCTCAGAGCAGGACCATTGATGTCATCACATATTCACACCCCTATCCCTACCCGACCAGTATAGAAGGATATAATACACATTATACACACGAAACCCGCCCTGCCAAGCCTTCCCCTTAAACGTCGTCCTCGGGGAGCTCGTCAATGACTTCTTCTACTATACCTATTAACTCGTCGATGTCCGGTCGTTCGCTTGGCTCAACTTTCAAGCATTTCCTGACCACCTCCTTGATCGGCTCACTGATCACTCCGTCCTCACGGCTTGTGCTGGAATTAGCCGGAGCTTTCCCCTTCTTCTGGCCTCTCGGACCTTCATCCGGGAATCGCCAATCCCCTCCTAACACACACATGCTTAAACTACCACCAGTCTCGTCGCTACGCATTTCGAAAGGCGATTTTCCAACTAGACACGCGTATAATGTGCAGCCAAGCGACCAGATATCAACCTTGGTGTCGATTATCGTTCCCGTCTTCACGTCGAAGAGCTCGGGTGCTCGGTAAGGCATTGTGCTGTGCTCTGCAGCTATGTCCTGCGTGGCTATAGCCAGAGAACGTGTCGTTATGGCTATGGGTGATTCGGCGATAGAACCTAAGTCCATGATGATTGGTTGCGAACCAGAATCATCAATCATGATGTTGCCTTCAAGTTTGTAATTAGTGAAAAGGAACATGTACCTGAAGGAATAGTTACCCTTACCTGGCTTAATGTCTCGATGCGCGTAGGATCTTCGTTCGCCAGGTGCGACAACCTCTTCGTCTACCATCAGCGGCCGCGCCTGCTCCGTCTCATCGTCTACGTCTGCTGCGGCGACGGCTTTGTTTCGCTTTCCCCTGCCGCTCCTACCTCCTACGTCTTCCTCGCCAGCTTTTGCATTACCCATCTCCATGCGCTCCCCACGTGCTGGCCCCTTGTATTGATGCATGTACCTCATAGCTTTACATACGCCGAGGAAGAGGCGCATGAGTTCCTTCTCTGGAAACTTCGTGTGGTTTACCAGATTCGCGTTGATAATATCTTGCAGGTTGCCTCTCCTGTAGTACGGCAGTAGCACGTATACGGTTTTCGCATCCGCGTCGCCTCGTTCGCTCGCAATAGAATAGTCGACACTGTGGATAATGCTAGGAGTGTGGGCGAACGTCTTGTACGCTTCGACCTCTCGCATCGCTTGCTGGACTGACTCGGCGCCAAACGGACATCGAATCTTCTTGAGGGCGAAGAGTTCTGCTGTTGCCGTATCTTGCACGAGATAGACATAACTAAAGCCACCCTCTCCTAATAAGCGTAGTATCTTGAAGGACCGGCTGTTGATTTTGAGGGTCGGCGATCCGGGAAAGCAATTTAGGCAATTGCCGAACGAGTAGACGAGGTCGAGTAGGAGTTGCGCCATGGCGGGTAGAAGTGTTGTGAATGTGTTCGACAAGTTAAAGGTTACTCTTGCGCAGCCTATGCTAAGCTGGAGCTATCGTCGGTAGTTCGTGATGGATCCGTCGATTTCCTCAGTTCAGGATGCTAATACAATATTGAGGATGAATTCAAAACGGCGCACGGAGGCGTAGAAACAAATGCAATTGACCCCAAACCTACAAGTACATTCAGTTGTCAATTGTGTAATTAATGTAATGTTGAACTGTCTTCACAGCTGTCGTGAGATGTGTAAGACGACTGATTAGTGAGATGCAAGTGGTACGCAAATACGTATCCACTCCGGAAGTCTCGCGACTGGCGTAAGTTCACTGCGCCACAATTTGCGGCTGAAACCGTGACACCAATGACCTGATCTGACAGTCCGGAGTACAAAGTACATACGTGTAAGTACAGCTCTTCCAATTAGGTAGGTACCTAGGTACATATCCGTACTTTCACAAATTTTCACAAGGTGTGAAGTATGGGCATACGAGACTTGCAAACAGGTATCTAGACAAATAATTCGAATTATCAATAATAGTAAGAGCTACGTACATACTTGTCAATTTAGTAAACAATCTCACAAGATCCGTACCTACATATGTAGGGTACTAGTGCTAGTATATCACGGAATTGAACAAGAAATGCTAGCGTTTTACATAAATGCATAATATCCACAGACTTTCAAATTTAGCTTCAATTGTGCAATAAACCGTACAACTTGGGAATTTTCAACGACTCAGACTTCGATTCTCAGTCTAACATAAGTATAACCAGCAAAGCTCACACACGCCTACTGAAGGTATTACCCAGAAGGGCGTATTTCTGAAATATTCGGCAAATATAATACAAAAATCTAGCTGTGTGTGTACGGCGTCGGGTTAGGGTCTATTTCGACTCGCAACACCATGAATCTCCCATACCAATATCTAAGCAGACTCGGACAGAGCTCTATCCTCTGCGCTGCTAAAGGGACTAGCATACACACGTTCGACTTAGAAGCCGGGCCTTCATTTCTTTCATCGTGGACTCATCCCTTGACGAGACAGGCTGGAAATGACAAGCCCTCCGCTCAAGAAGGCCAGAATCTAGATGAGCAGGAGACTGATCAACCCCCGTCAAAAAAGCGTAAGCTGGACTCGGGTGGAAAGCCCAACGTTGAGGGAGAGACCAGCCAAGGTGACAGCAAAGCAGTGGAAGCGGAAGCAAACGGCAACGGGCAGAAGAAACCAAAGTCTGAACGCCGTGGCCAGCAGGCGGAGCTCCCATTCGTCATTCTCATAACGGCAACCGAAGACGGCAGTCATGTGGTCGCTGTTACCGGCCAGGACAAGACGCTCTGGGTATTCGAGCACGATGGCAAGGGCACATTGAAGGAACTAAGTCAAAGGTACTTACAAAACCTATCTAACTCCTTCCTGGAAGAAAAATGCTCACTGGATACAGAGTCGTGCCCAAGCGCCCCAGCTCCATCAACATCACCGCAGACGGGAACACTATCCTGTCCGCGGATAAGTTCGGGGACGTCTACTCCCTGCCTCTCATCCCCCAGCCCACAACAGAACAGACCCCTAGCACACCCACTACCCCATCACCCGCACCAGCCTCGGCCTTCAAACCCGCCGCGAACCGCTTCACCGTGCACTCAAAGCGCAACCTACGCGCGCTAGAGGAGCAAGAGCGACTCCTCCTAGCCCGCGCCAAAGACAGCGCGCAGCGGGAAGTACCAGTCTTCGCGCACGAGCCAGCGCTAGGCCACGTATCCATGATCACAGCGCTAGCACTAGCAGCGCACGACGGGCGGGCGTACATCATCACCGCGGACCGCGACGAGCACATCCGCGTATCGCGGGGGCCGCCGCAAGCGCACGTAGTCGAGGCGTACTGCCTAGGGCACGAAGCCTTCGTAGGCGCGCTAAGCGTCGCGGCGGCGCGGCCCGGAATGCTGGTGTCGGGGGGCGGGGACGACGAGCTGTTCGTGTGGGAGTGGAGGGCCGGGCGGCTGCTGGGCAAGACGGACCTGCTGGGGCTGGTGCGGGGGCTGGTGTCCGACGCGAGCAAGATCGCCGTGTCGCGGTTGTATTCGTACGATGCGGGTGGACGCTGTTACGTGCTAGCAATCTGCGAACTGTAAGCCCCCCTTTCCCCCCTATTACGAACCGATGTTTCGTTATCACCCTCAGTGTTTATCTAACAGCAACAATGTGGAGTAGTGTCCCAGCAATCTTCGTCTTCGAGCTCCTACAGGATAATGCCCTCGAACACGTGCAAACTCTGGATTTACCTGGCATCCCGCTAGATGCTACTGTATTTTCGAGATCTGAGGAGTCACCAAGACTAGTCGTGGCAATCGATCATCTCCGTTCTGAGGCAGAAGGCACCGCCGAGTCTGCGGACCAGGCCCAGTCACTCTTACTATTCGAACGGGACGAGACAGGCGGTTGGGCTCACCCCCGGGGAATTCAGGATATCGCTGATGGGAATCTGGATCTTTCACGGGAGGAGCTAGACAAAGCTTTGTACACGGTCGGCAACCTACGGAAGACCGAATTCGAGGACGACGTAGACGGTGCTTCTGCTAGGGATTCAGTTGCCCCTTAATACTACCAGTACCCATTCACTTGACTATCGACGATATAGGAACTTCTATGAGGTCTTTATAGCCGCCTATGTAGTCAAGACCGCATCTATCGAAAATGGAAATAGTAGAATCGCTTAGAGGCAGTCCATGGTGAAACACAGTACATTAATTCAGGCACGAATGACACTATAGCAGACTTAGTCGACGCCGAGCTATTTTGATGCAATCAATAACGAATATCAATTGTGCAAAGCAAATCTGTCCTGATTCCTCTCTATGTCCTCCTAACGCCAACTCGCAGGAGCGTCATGAAGGTGTGGGGCTGATGCCTGTGTAATCGGTGGAAAAAAGGGAGCTGCAAATAAAACGAACCTCGCCCTCCACTGAAACGAAGTTCATGTCACAACGTATAGCAGCCTCGTCTCCCGTGCTCGTCCCTACCATGCAGAGCATCACGTTCCTCAACCCGTCGAAATGTTACGCCGTAAATGTAATCTTTCTACCAACACAGACGGATAAGGAAGTCCTTGAGAGTATCGGTGAATTATGCGAGTTACGAAACTTCGTTTGGTATCCTACCGACGAACTGACCCTGGTTACTGGGCGAGTCGTCTATTGGGATGCACATTGTACGCGTTCAGCGTGTGGGTGGCCGTCCTCGTCCTCGTCGTCCATAGCGTGAGCGCCACCGAATGCTCGGGCTTGTCCTTGGTTGTCCAGATCCTCCAGTTCGACGCTGTCTGTCATAGCATCCACTGGAGGGATGGTCTCCACAGCCGGAGCTGGAAGGATTTTGCGCAAGGCATCAAAAGCGGCATCATCATCTGTCCAGCCACGCTCGGGGAATTTGACAGAGAACTGTATGTACATGTTGCCGTAGTCGTGGTGTCTGTGTGAGGGCATACCCTGTCCTCGCAGCATCTTCACGGCATCTAAAGTCAAATACATTAGCCGTTGGCTCGATACTGGTTGGTAAAAGCAACAATAGTATGCATACCTGGTGCGATGGCCTCGCCGGGTTGGATCTCAACGCTCAACCACCTCTCATCCAGATGCTCGATGAAGATTGTGCCACCAGCCAATGCTGTGACGAGCTCGATCTCGGCGCGGTAGAGTAGGTCGTCTTCTTTTCGAGTGAATCGAGGGTGTGGCTTCTGCTCGATCTCAAAGACGACGTCTCCGGCTTGGACACCAGGAGCCTGGTCACCCTCGCCTCGGAACTCAACTTTGGTGCCGCTTTTGACTCCCCGGTCGACGTGAACGTGAAGCACTTTCCTGTCGACAATGGTCTTCTTGCCATTGCAAGACTTGCATCGGTCCTTCTCCTTGATAATCTCACCCTCACCATTGCAATCGGGACATACGGTCTGGAATCGCTGAATCATGGGACCCATCTGGCGCATCATGGTCTTCATACCGTGACCGTCGCAACCGGGGCATCGTCGGACGGCGCCCTCCTTACCACCTCGACCATCACACTTGGGGCAGATGACGGAGCGTTGTAAGGCGAGCTTGGAGATCTTACCCCTGTAAATATCTTCCAGGGATACCTTGTGCGTGTGGTGAATAGTGCGTGCCTTGGGTGGGCCACGGGGCGCTCCGCCCATGCCGCTGAACATGCCGCCGAGACCGCCGCCGAAGGAACCGGAACCAAAGAACTGGGCGAAGAGATCCTCGGCAGCCATGCCACCTCCTCCGGAACCACCCTCGAGGCCAGCCTCACCATACTGATCGTAGACTTGGCGCTTCTGGGGGTCGGAAAGAATTTCGTAGGCATGTGAGATCTCCTTGAACTTCTCTTCGGCGGTAGGGTTGTGGGCATTCTTATCTATCGGGCCAGGGTCAGTATGATAGATTCGCAACTCGCGTAACGCATCTGGGCCAGAACATACCAGGGTGCCACTTCAGAGCGCCTGTCTTGTAAGCCTTCCTGAGTTCTTGGTCTGTCGCAGTTGGCGAGACCTAAAACAAAGATCAGTATGCTAAACCTATAGAATTGAGTGCATATTGTCACCGAGGTGTTAAACATACGCCAAGAGCGTCGTAAAACTTCGTCTCCTTTACCATCTTGTCGCCCGAGATTTAGATAAGACGGGAGATTTGCTGACGGGGGATCGGCAAGTGACGGTCAACTGGTTAGATAAGGCGTAGGTCGGGATCTTAAAGATCAGGGTTAGTTAATTCTGCAAATACGACTCTAGAGTAAACAGAGGGTAGCGGTCGCAGAAACATGGGGGGATTGAGAGAGCCTTGTATATAGAGGAGGGAGAAAGAGTCGAATTACGCCCCGCAAGTGCGCGGATCAGGTGGCACGGATCTTTTGGTGGGAGTGGTGGAAAGGGATAGAAGAGGCATCAGTTGTTAAACACTGACTTACCAAGTAGAATAAGTAGCGGGAAAGAGTTGGGAGATTGGAAGAAAAAGGCTGTGACGACAATGGTTGGAGAGTTGGTGGTGAATGCCTAGATGGTTAAGGTTGGCTGGATTGGCAGGTGTAGCGCAACCAGATTGGTGGATGCCGCTGTATGTAGGAGGTAAGTACCTGTACCGGAGTTGCTGGAAGGTTCTGGCTGCGTTCCTGCTTGAATTGGTGCACCGTTCCGATTCGAGAAGGCTCTAGTCTGGTAGGTAGGGCAAGTATCAAGGGGTCTCGATAGAGAGAAATAGAAGAAGTGACGAAAAAAAAAACTGATGGGAAACAGGCAAGATCACTGCCGATTAACAAGCAGCTTTAAACCCCGAAAAGGCAAGCAATGCCATTCTTCTCTTGATTCTCTGCGTACTTTCACCCCAAGTTCGAGGCTGAGATTTTCCCTTGATGCGCCACTGTTCCCTCATAGAATCCGATAGAATCGTGGCTTTGACTTGAAGTACTTGGTTGTATTGTTGAGGCTGAGGTACAAAAGTTTGCACCCAATCACTTAGCAAACTTTACGTCTAAGCTTCGAAGCTACTTCTAGCTACGCGGTCCCCGGCCCCCTTCTTGCTCTTTTCGGCATTCAATTTGGCTTGTGCTGCATGCAATGTGGAGGGGATTCCACGGACCCCATCTTGTCCAATGCTACATGTACTGTGTACCTCGGGTTTTGTAGACAAAACATTGAAAGGTTTAAACATAACTAGCTCAATCCTCACAAGCAGATTGATTAACAATTATTATTTCGTATTAATATAGTGTACGTATTAGGCCTCATCAAAAATACCATGTTGTGTCCTAGAACCAACAACTTACATAATGTTATGGTTTTGGTTTTACCCAAGGATATCGAGCTCTGGATGATTACTGCATGCTCCGGAAATAAGAGGATGAAGAGAGATACTGATGACAAAGACAGACCTCGGCCCCTTTCGGGAGTATATGTCTTTCAGAAACGAGGCTTTCTGTTAAGCCTATTCTCCATTTTAGAGCCTCGTTGTCATTCGACACATCCAAAAGCCCGATCGTCAATTGTCCTTAGTTTAGGCTGCTTTTCTTCACCGCATCTGCCTGCAACGTCGTCAGCTTTGTCGTGCCGCGGCCAACATGGTGATGTGATGATTGAGTAGGCACACTCCTGGATGCCTCAATTGTAGTGACAAGGGGGTATAAGAGGATAAAAGTGCCATTGCCATCGCTGTAACCTCTCAGCTCGTTTCCTGGTTATCTCGTCGATATAGCTTTCGCAAGAAAGTCTCTGTCTTCTCTTAAGACGTCCAGAGAAGGAAAAAAACATCAGCAGAATGGAAAGGACTGAATTTGTTCTAACCATACGTATGTATTTATCTTCGATAGAGCTTTCTATTTTCAGCCGATACTACAGTATCCGACCCTACTTGCATTTGACTAGGTCCATGATGGTAGGTCAGACACCGACCGGGCTCTGACGTATGCCGAGAATGACTATTTTCTTACATTTTTTATCTTGCTCTATTCGTGGAAGCACGACAGTATTTGAAACGAATAGATATGAACCTCCGGTCTTCCTAAACTTATCACTGTATATATATAATTATTCAACCCATGACTAAACCATGAATCGCCGACCAGTCTATCTCTTCAATAAATAGCAAATAATGGTTCAACCACCCCTCGATAGCTTTCCCCTCGTATTTATTTCCTCCAATCATACAGTTTGGTCTTCATAGCGTTGATTATATATACAACATACTGTCAGCCGCAAGCTACCCCTGCTAACTGACTCAACTAGTGTCTCCTGTATCTTTGTATAGTATCATCGCACCGAACGTACAGGGGGTAATAAAAGAACAATCCCCGCCGCTGCAGCAATAATAATAATCATTAACATTTTCTTCAGCTGGTATCACCATTATGCATATCGTTACCCCAAATATTCCTCCTCTGCAAGAATCAGTTTTTCGTTATACTTGTAAGGGATATATAAGTAAGAATAGCAGGCTTTGGTCCTTGAGGAACAATAGAGTAATAAGGCTGTGAGCTGATGAATCCTGACGGGTTTGTGCGAACGGGTGTAAGTGGACCGTCCCCCCTGGCTGGATCCGTCTGGGGCTTCAATGTTCCCTACTAGCCTATGCATTCAGCTATTCTTGTACAGACCGCTGTCGATGCCTACCTAATCACCTACTTCACTAGGCTAAGTATTTACTAGGTAATGTTTTATGGCTCGGTCGTTGCTCGTGAGAGTGATTGTTATGAGATCTGATCATGACAATCGTATTGCCTATTGATAGGACATGCTCTCACAAGAT
The DNA here is from genome assembly GCA_022578875.1 of Hypoxylon crocopeplum. Taxonomy (NCBI): domain Eukaryota; kingdom Fungi; phylum Ascomycota; class Sordariomycetes; order Xylariales; family Hypoxylaceae; genus Hypoxylon; species Hypoxylon crocopeplum. The sequence continues at coordinate 1,735,282 of MU399554.1, forward strand.
AACGAACATAGCTCTAGGCCTTAACTTGGACATGCCTATGCTGCGCTATAACATGCTAATTTTAGCAACCCCTATTCTATACTTGTCGGTTGGGGTAATATCTAGATAATTGTGAAGCCACGAGGAATCGAGTGGTTCCTTAAGTGTGTACACAAGTAAATTAGCATCCTCTACATGTATGTGGCCTAGTCAGAAACCCTCAAGCATTCCCCAGGATGTCGTCATTCGAAGTGAGCCTCAGCAGGATGCCATGAAGCTTATGAAAGCCATATGGGGCAATATGAGGTTATCATGGTCAATGTCATACTTAGCGAGTTACAGTGTTACATGGTAGAGCAGACCACAAGACAGGAATCATTGGGATGTGCATGGCTGCATGGTGCACAACTACCTTAGGTGCTGATGTGAGCCCAGCTGCACCGGGCTGCACCGACTCAGACTTCTGGAATATATTCCGCCTTTTCTCCTCATTGGATGGCCCATGGTTGCTAAGATGCTTGGTAACGGGATGACTAAGGGCAGCCAATTATAGGCCGTGTTTTAGACCCTTACCCTTGACCGTCTTGGCCGTTGTTCTATTTTCAACTTCCCATGTTATCAAGCCTTGCCGTTTTCGCCTACGAAGCGAACCGTACTGCACCTAGTGCTCTGGACTCAGGAGGTTAGCAACCGTTAGCGGTAGGTAATTAGCTACCTAGATAGGTAATGTCGTTCGGTCCTTGCCAATCGGCTTCTGCGCGTAGAGTAGCATCGAGCTGGCGAGATCGCTGGCCTCATTCCCTGGCCTCACTCCATGCGTAGCATTCTTAATTTTTAACCTTAAAAGACTGCGGTCCACACCATGATCGCCGTCTCTAGGAAAAAGTACACTATTGTCCAAGAAGAGAAGTCCCCTAGCGGTGGACTCAGGACGGGATTTACGATCGGTACCTGGCCAGTGGTACCAAGCTCAGAATCGTTGACTGTGATAGGGCTGTTCGTATTCTGTCTCTGTTTGGTGACGAACAGACCTATCCCCTAACGCCATATTATATAACGAGTCACTTCATTCCCGCTATGCTCGTCTTAGGCAGTCTAGACTCGCCCAGATCCTGCAAATTCACTTAGGTTAAATCTATCTTGCTGTAAGGCTGAATCTTGCTGGCGCCATGGATAAAACAAATATGAATACTTCTACATCCGGTCGTACGAAGACCCCCAAGAAGAGAAACAGCGACGTGCGTAAAGAGCAGAACAGAATTGCATCCCGTGCTTATCGTGAGTTATCCCGAGCAGTCTTATTTTGAAGGCATCGCTGACGCCACCTCTCAGGAGAGAAGCGCAAACAAAAGCTAGCACTACTCGACGAAATCCTCAAGACTGATTCTCAGACAGACTCTATGAGTTCAGTATCCGATGAGACAGAAGGATATACTGCGTCGTGGGCGCTCCAAAGTAGGCAGGCCTCGAACAGTCCAGTTCCGGCGACACTACCGGTAGTGCCAGTGCCTGCACAATGGCCGGCAGCGAGTCCGTCCATGCCTCCAGCCGTGCCAGCCTATGGTCACGATACTTATGATGGCTGGATGAATTCTTTCGACCAGCAGAATAATGCTTACACTACTGGCAATACCTACGGGCACACATTCATTCCTACCGAAGTTGGAGAGAATTCTCTAAACACTGCTTCATACAACATGCAGTCTATTCCGTCAATAACGTCGGCACCCTCAACGCCACCAGTACCTCCTGTTCCGCTAGATCCGATGCTTGTCAACCATTATGCGCCACACCATCATACGCAACTGGGGCAGAACCATAGCATTACAAATCCATCCAGCCTTCCGACCTACGGCGATGATGAAGTTCACAGGCAATCATGGGTTGCCTCCCTTGAAGATGACGTGTTGGTGGCGGTAGAGAGATTTGCGGGATTCAGTCACGTTCAGCAGCAGCAGGTGCTGGCTTTGATCCAGAAGAGAAGAGATTTATCAAGGAATACATCCGGTCACCAAAGCTTAGACTTCAGATATCCAGCTTGTCAGGCCACACCTCCGCCGTCAGGTAAGCAAACCATGTCTCCTCCGCCATCTGTCGAAGGCTAGAATATCCTATAGGCGGCGACCGAAGACTAACTCGCTGTACAGCACAATTTGTTAGCAACGACTTCAGGAAGTACCAGACCATGCGACAGGCTTCCGGGTCCCCTATTCCAAATGGACACCACTAAGTTCTTTCCGGGGAGATTAGAACCATATATTTTATCATCATCGACAGACCCCGAGACCTACCAAGTCGTGTCTTCGAGACACGCCCTGTATCGTCGAACGAAACCTTGCTTACGCATATCAAATCCCGATTCCACCACACCCGCGCATACAGGCATTTCGCAACCGGCTTCACGTCGATTCGAACTAACGACGGCGAACAGAGAAGTAAACATCTTGCGTCAGCCTCACCATAAGCTGTCTGCTTGCTACTTCCTAGAATCTTAAGCACGCAACCTTCGAGGTCATGTCGTTACTGAGATGTGCGGCATGACCACAGGCTAGGAGTTTGGAATAACCCAGAAGCATGTTATAGGATCGGGGCTGAAGTACAGTAACATCGGTAGAGAAGTGATTGCTTCCATGTGAAATGGAATAGCGTTATCCAGCTCTGAAAGACGAGGAGGAATCATACGAACATACCTACCATTATGCCTTGTTACTCTTACGCAAGACGAAGAGGTTGAGGATAGCAGTTGGCCATGGGAGTCTTCACGTCAGATTCGAGACAAAATGTCCCAAGTACCGTAACGGTGCTGTAACGGGCGCGGTAGGACACTTGTCTACCTACTAAAATACACATATTTATACCCTAGACGTTAGGCACATCGCCACTATACCACAATATCTTAGCCTACGCCGTAGAACTAGGTATACGATACTGAATTAGAATCAACACGTTATATAAAAAGAGATACCAATATAGGCGAACGAGAAATAAGTATATATCAATATCTGTAGGTTCTTCCTCGTGCCACCATGAACTCTAGACGATATTTTTCTAATTTCGTATTTATTACCAATAACCGCCACACATTAGGTACATGATCGTGACAACTGCAAACTAGGAAAAATGTCTAGCCAAGGGATGACGACTACGGGCCTATTTGCGCCAAGCAGCTTCTCACGCCTATTACCGAAGCATTTACCACCGTATACACATGTAGTGAGACACAGAGTAACCCTATACCGACCGCAAGTTGTGCGTTACTAGCAGATAGCCTATCTCCCAACTCTTCCCAAATCAACCCCAAGAGCTTCATTGTCAGGAGATCATTCAATGCGCAGCTAAGCCCAGAGTAAAACATCGGTGGCTAGCCAAGGGCGAGTGTTTTGCTACAGATCCCGGTCTTACGGGATTGCTGACATATTTGTATCTATATTAAGGAGGCATGTTTGCCGTCGTACCACTCGGCTTATTATTTCCTGGAGGCAACACTTTCGTAAAAAAGGCCAAACGTGGTTCAGGGGCAAGTGGCGTCTGGGGTCGAGCTTCTACTCTGGGAATCACCTGGAACCACTCCTAGTTGGAATCGTTTGCACAATCTAAAGGGGTTTACTTTCCAGGAGGTGGCCCCGTAATACCTACCGATTATTACTGTGTCATACTTTAATTCACATATTAGTAACTCATTATCTTACGAAACGCATGTACCCAAACTGCATTATCACAAGGAACACCGCCACTTGATATACGAGCTCTATAGGTCCATATAGTTGGCTGCCTAAACGGTAGTCTACCTCTTGGCGGCGCGTTTCCGCATCTGCTTCTCGCGCTCGTACGTGTTGGCTTCCCTGCCCTCCTCGCCCTGGATCTCCGCGACCAGCCTCTTGTACTTCTTCTCGTAAGCGGCGTCCTTGGCCTTCTTCATGCGGAGATGCTCGCGGGCCATGAAGCTGGCATCCTTCCGTAGTTCCCGCATGGCGCCCTTGCGCTCCTTCTTGTGCTCGGCCTTCAGCTTGGCGAGCTCCGCCCGGTCTCGGTCCGGGTCGTAGTGCTTGTTGGGGTCGAACGAGTCCTCGAACTTGGGGACCGCCGTCTTGATGGGGAGAGGCCTGTGGTGGTGGAGCTCGAGAGGTCGCCGTGCCATGTGCGCGAATCTGAGCATCCTGTCTAACTTCGACCCGAGTTTCTCGAATTGTTCGTTTAATGTAGCTGGGAACTTGGTTTTGCATGACTTGCTAGCTAAATGAGTGAGGACGTTCTTGGCCGGCTCAAATGTTTCGAAGAAGGCAGGCTTGCCACTATAAAGGTCCGCAGCTGCGTCCAACAATTGAGCTGTAGTGGCTAGAATTGCAAGCTCGGTTGAGACAATCTCTTCATTAGATCTGTCGTCCTCGACACAGTCCACCGGGGTTAGCTTCCTGACCTTGACTGACTGGGCGTCGGCAATACGAGTTCCTGGCGCGGGATCGTGGATCGGGAAATATCCCAACGTCTTCCTAGGCTTCTCTGGAGCAAGGGCACACAGAGTATTGAGGCAGAAGTTCATCACCTCAGGAACATAGCGTTTTGAAACTTGCTGGTACTGAAGCGCTAAGGTGGATAGATATACCCCTTGAGCATAATCTGTAATTTGCTTCGGAACTCTCTCGAGGTTTCGCGCGATGAGAAGCCCAGCCGGAGTCGCTACCTGATGAAAATGATCTGACGTTGGAAATATTGACCCAATAGCAGTCAACATCAGCAAGTCACCAAGATTAGGGGAAAGTGGTCTTGATTGACCAAAGTCTTCGAGTTGCGACCGAAATTCGTTCGCAGTCTCAATAGGGTATGATTTCGCGAGGGAGTGAATATGTCGGATAAGGCTCTCGAGCATAGAGAAAGGTGGCAACTCCGTAAGGTTGGATGAATATGCTAGATATTGAATAAGAATCGTTACAAAGTTGGCAAGTTTCGATTTGTTGTCGCTGTCCAATTTCGGGTGATACAGCGCTCTGATTCTTTGCACTACGGTTGGGAGATAGTCTATAGAGACACGTTGTGTAATCTCGATAAATTCATCGAGAGTCTGTGGACAGGGGAAAGTGTAGGGCAGACCGTTCGAATCTTCCCTAGTATCGGTTGGATTGGCCGAACCCATGAGCCGACTACTAAACACCGGGTTTTGTGTCTCTTCTTCGTTCAACAGTCCTTTCGTAAATTCGTCATCGTCATCCCGAACGTCCGGCTCCTCTTCGTTCGAGGATTCGTCGCTTTCGATAGGCTCCAGTTCTGAGTCGCTAGCTATCAGGTTATCCTCGATAAGAAAGTCGTCCTCGTCGTCGAATCCGAGTTCCGTAGCGGTCGCCCGGGTTTTGATCCCTTTCCCGAGCCCAAAATCGTCTTCCTCTGTTTCCGTGAATAATGCCAAGTCATTGATCGGTCCCGCACCCGAATGGGACTCAGGGACATCTTCCTCAACTTCACTATCACTGACTTCCTCTCCCTGCATCCTCTTCAGCCTCTTCTCCTCGAGCTCCCTAAGCCTCTGAGATTCCTCTTGAGCCTTCTCTTCGTCCGTCTTGGTCCGATCTGTAGGTTGCGCTCTCCTGTCTTGCGCCAATTGTCTAAGGCGCATATCGTAGTCACGCTCCATCCTCTCCTTGGCAGCAGCGGCAGATTCTGGCCCGCTAGTCCCTGCACCGGTAGGTCCCTTTTTTCTTTGGAATAATAGATCGTGGAGCTCTGGGAGCTCCATGTCGAGTTCTTCCCGTAGATCCTCGTCAGCATCTTTATTTGCCTGCCGTTCAGCTTTGTAGAACTTTGACTTTGCGATGACCTCCTTCATGACTTCTTGTTTTGTCTTCTTCCTTTCCGGCTGCCCATCTATCTGTTCGCCATCTTCACCTTCGAGATCGAATGGTCGAACGCGCTTCGAGCCACGATGTTCGTCGTCAGAGGCGGCTACGTCAGATCCGGCAGAGAGGTCATCCTCCTCAAAATCATCCACCAAAGTCTGACCATCGAATGACAATGACTTTCCTAGATGGGTCAAGCCCTCGTCGGGCTCATCATCTTCGAGGTCAAAGGTGGAGGTCTTATGGCTGAGCTTCTCCCTCAAGAATCTCTCCTGCATTTTCTCCTCGGGCGTCATATGCGGGTCGTTCTCTCCGAATCGTCGATCGAGTATCCCGCCTACTTTATGGCGCCGGTTCAGTTCTACGAGAAGGGTTTGGCGGCGCTACACACACTTGTCAGATGGGGAAAATGTGCAAAACCTCATTCAATAGACTCACCCTCTCTTCGCCCAGCGACTTTGCCTCGCCGGGCCTTCCCTTGCTAGCATTGCTAGTCGCTGGTCTGTTGGTTGTGACCTGGAACTTGGGGCCGCGAGCATTGTGCTTCAAGTCAAAGGGATTGAACTCTTCCCGGATACCCTTCAACTCTGCCGCTTTTTGAAATCTTCGATTGTTCGCTTTTCCATCTTGCACATTTTTCTTTTTCTGCTTTTTAGACAGTTGCGGGCCGATAACGCCTTTTTCTCTTAGAGAGGCCTTTAGCCTTTTCAGCTGAGAACCTGACATTGTAGAATTCTCAAGCTCAAGAGACCGGATGTTGTTGTACAGGGATTCAGTGGGTGTAGGGAATGGATTTTCATATCGCAACTTTTTTTTCGAAGTCGCTTTGCTCAGCCTATCTTATCGCCCCACCATGTAGCTAAGGTACCTAGGTACATGTATGCGGGTTGGCAGGTCCCTTGACCCTGCACACGCTAAAGCTATCGATAAGAGACCGTTTGATCAAGCTTCTGTAGGTGCTGAGGTGGTGCCTTACATATCGTGATATCATCTTTCTTCGTACCACCACGGTTTATCGCACGACAACTTTTATTATGGACATTCGATAGCGACTGCAATATGGGATTTTACTCCTTCATTAGGGATGAACGGCTCGTCGCCGCCAGTCTTGGTCTGACCACTATCGGCTTTCTCTTCGCTATGCGAACAATTCTAGAATACTACCGGGACGAAGCTGAGATTAAGCCGACTCCGCCAAAGACCCAGTACATCACCCAGGACACCGAAGACTCGCTTAGGCTGAGTACCCTCGAGAGTCTTCTCGGTCACTATAACTTTGCCATCAGAGACACGACGTTGAAAATTATTACTGGGAGGGCTGTCAACGATAGCACGACTATCTATCACCTTCTCTGGGGTATTACTCGCGAAGACTATGAGGAGCGCATGGAGGCTTTGAGGGCGCTCGCTTTCGTTATGGAAGATAGTATGTGTCCAGGAGTTACGTGATATTGCGAACGGCAGCTAACTAAATAATCTGCAGAGGACACTTTCCAGGAACCATTTAACGTGCTGAATACTTCCAAAGGCTACAGCGCCCTTGTTAGGTCGCTGGAGTTATGTATTAGTGACGTTGAACATGAGAAGCTCGACGATCCATTGTATGACGAGTACCGTCTCCGAGACATTGGCGAACGACGCTGCCTCATGCTAGTTTCCGGCTTAGTCCACAGATATGACATCGACAGACTGATCGAAGCTGGATTTATTGAAAAGTGGCTCGCAAGACAACCATGGGGAGATAACGACGAAGAAAGACTAAAGAACTTCAGCATGTATCTGGACCGACGGAAGAACCGGATCAGTGACATTTGTTTCCATCTTAAGACATCCAAGGCGGGCCGGAATGCCTTGGTGAAGGCGAGGCTAATTACACAATCGAGGGGTTCGAAGCGCGACAGAGCCGACCACATCAAAGTCGTCTTAGAGATTAGTATGACTAATGAAGACGATGTCGATGGGACTTCACGGGCTGAACTTGTCCCTCGCGTGAATGACCAAACCGCTGAAGAGCAACGTCTACGCAGACGGCATCGAGAGGCTATGGTCTTGAACGACGGAACACACTCTTTGGGCCGCAGCGACATTATCGAACGGGAGCATGATTCTAACAGTTGAATACTCCTCGCTCGGTACTTGCCAATGAATAACAACGTTTCGAAGCAACGCGTGCTAGTAGCCAAACGTCTCTGGTCGGGTTAGACTGGATATACGAGACCGGCATCGAGCACGGTTATTATCGAATTCTGAAAATTCCGCCTGATGCCTTCTGCTATACTTATAGAAAGCACTTGAGAGATTCGACGCCCATTCACCATATCTTGCGGGGTGAACAGCAAAGCCAGCTCAAGCTCAAGTTGTTCCTAACTACGCGGGATTCTATCAGTCATTTTTGACCTGGAATTTTTCCGACGCCTTCTGGCGCATCATGATGCCATTCATGTCCTAAAACTCCGATGGCGCAATAATACTGGGGTTGGGTATGGCATCTCTCATCAACACTATACACTTATCAGTGTTTTATGTACGATGCTGGGACACCGTGCTCTTGGGCTGGGTTATACCACAGCAACCCTGTGTCGTCGAAGTTACTGGTTTAATGGTTACGGGCCACGACGCTCCGAACGTAACTAGTTGTTGCACCGAAGATCGCATCAACTCATGTAACCTATCCATCCAAGCTGGTCGGTGTATGGAAGATCCTCGGTAAACCCGTTAGGATGCTCCTTAAGATGGAGTAGCTATACTATTACGGTGTTTTCTCATGCGAAGGCATTAGGAGGAGGAGGTCGACCTACATAGGGTCTCGCTGTATACCTAGGTAGTTGTTGACGATTAAATAAATACTGCTATCGATAGAATACTACATGCGAAAAGAGAGTGAATGAGAAAGCAGCATGTGATGATGTGCTGGCCCTGCGGGAGTCTAAGACATACGTAGTATTTCCAGCATGCTTTTGGCCTAGGTCCAGGGGTCAAAGGATTTTTTACCCCGAGCTATATTAGCTTCCGAGGCCGTTGGTCAAGCCGCTAATGAGGGTTTGGGAAAGTAATAAAAGTGACGCAAAACCGTTGAGCTTTGTCTTATAGATCAGTGTTTCGGCATGTGCTGTAATTAATAATTATTAATAACTTTAGGAGCAATTGCCATCTTATTCCAGGTTTCTTTCATAGAATTGTCTTGAGCCTATTCTTTGACTTGGTGTAAATTTCATTGTATCTTTCGCTGGTTGCTGGTGTAAACAAAGGGGTTAACAAGACCCCCGTCATCTGGTAATCTGACAAAAGCCAATGAGATTCGGGCTTTTGTAGATGCTCGTTTCTTGCAGCGTGTAATGTTGCAGCAGAGTTCCCTTAGCTACAGTAGCGCAGATTTAATTAGGAATGATTCGAACGAATAGAGGAATCAGCGGTGTTGCTTTGCGTCGAGAATTGCCAAAAACGATAGGTCTCACCGCCTGAGCGCGCAGCTCTTACATGTCATTGGCACAGCTTTGGCATCTTGTTTACGGCTTCATACATAACTGGCAATTCCCACGGACCTTTGCCCTGTCATAAGTTGCAGTTGCATTTCGAGTTCTGAAGTGTGTAGAATATCTGAGAACAGGAGCTGGGATTTTACAATTTTTGCTCCGTCAACCAAGCCTGATAATTCTCACCACCACCACCACAGCTACCAGTACAACCACCGTTACTGTGGCTGCCACATTTTGTCCGAGAGCTACACCAACGTCTCTGAATCTGAATCCATTACCGTAGCAGCTAGCTAGGTACACCATTGTCGACCCTGGTTACGTCGGACCTCCTGCGCATTGCACGATACGCAATCACCAAGAATATTTTGCTTTCTCCAGGATCCGACCGCAGCATCTTGAAGATTCCATGCTGTACTTCCGAGATACGGAGTTACTTACCTGAGCTTCTCATACATACATGTATTGAGCATTGCCCGCAATTTCGCCTGTCCGGTCCTCAAGTCTCCCGCCGTGCTCAGACTCCCTTTATTCAGGCTTGGTCTTTATTCAAGTCTGGACTTGACTGCTACTGCTTCTTTCTGGTATTTGCAAATCCCAATTTTTATTGAGGGAGATTAGAACCTTTTGTTTGTTTCTTATTATCAGACTAAAATACTGTACCTCATACTTCTCTTATTAACAATTAATCGATCCAGGTTCTAGTGCACCGCTTCTGCTGTCAAATCATTGGCTGGAAGTAGTTCCCCTTTCCCACGCGACCGCGACGGCCACCAGCAGCGGCGTGCAAGTCCATTTTATTAGTGGATATCTTATAGGGGGCCTTGGGGGGTTCTCCCAGCCAGTGGACTTATCGGATTGGACGAGAGCCAATGGTCCCCGCCCCCGAAATCAATAGCGGGTAAAAAAATAACAACTACCAAGTACAGTACCACACACACCAAAGAGTGTAAAACAAAGAGGGAAGGGGAAGGTTGCCCACCATGACTTCAACATCTACAACTCTTTCTTTGCAACAGAGGCCACACGCTTTGTCTCGCGCCCCTAGAAAATCTGGCATCGCTACCGCTTCTACCCCAAACCTCAACGGCGTCTATTCCGCACACTCGAGACTTATTCCTACCTCGAGTGCTCTTGCGCGCAAGGCTTCATTTGCTGCCCTTACCCCTGGTTCACTCGCCGCCATCCCAGATGACAGCGAGAGCTACGCTATACACAGTGTTTTAACCGACTCGACGCGCAAAATGCCCCCCTTAACGCCTGGAAAAGGCGCTGCCGGGGCTGGCGATGATTTTGTCTTGGGCGATAATGTTGAAGTTCCTGGAAACATGACGGGAACTATCCGTTTTGTTGGTTCGGTTGCCGGCAGGAAAGGCACTTTCGCTGGCGTTGAGTTGCACCCGGAATACGCTGCGCGCGGCAAGAATAACGGCGACGTCGATGGGTAAGTCTCAATGTTCCCGTCTATCTACCCGTCTTATCTAACTGCACCTGCACTTTTGTTTTATTCTGGTTCGCGTTATTCTGTTTCTTGTTGCTAACCATAATTTTATTCTATAGTGTCTCTTACTTCACCACCTCAGTCCCTGGCGCCGGCATATTCGTCCCGCTCAGCAAGCTCTTCAGACAAGGCGATTCGCCGCCGACACCCGCCACTGGCTCATTCCCACTAACGCCAGGTTTGAAGGTCGCAAGTCAGAATACTACGAACCATACGCCTCCAACCCCATCGCTCCCAACATTCAGCAAGTCTCTTGGACCAGGTAGAGCTCCAAGCCCTCAAGGTAAACGACCTAGGACGTCTTTACCACGACCAGATTCGCCTGTGCGCAGATTGCAGATGACCCCGGCCTCCCGACCGTCGATAGCGACACCAGTTTCGAAGGCGCCTCCTCGCTATGGAACTCCTTCCGTTTCTAGATTTGGATCAAGCGTACGAGGTACTGCCGGGGACCCGAACAAGGCCTCGAGACTAGATAGGAAGCCCAGCATAGCTCCTAGAAGCGCATCAGCTCTAGGGCAATCTTCTAACTTCGATGAGGATGAGACTACGCCTGTGGGCTTGCGTACTAAGACCAATGGCAATGGGAGCGTCGGATCAATATCGTCGCTATCTTTCAAGCGCCCTGCATCCCGAGCGATTCGCGCAAACGACGAGGAAGTAGACCGGTTAAAATCACAACTCGAAGATCGAGATCGCCAGTTGAAAGACCAGGCCTCGGCGCTAGCCGAGATGGAGAGCAGTCTCACGGAGCTCACCATGTTAATAGACCAGTCTGACACAGGGAGAATGAGATCGGGGAGTTTGGACGACAAGGACACGTCACAGCTTCGAGCGATGCTTAGGGAGAAGAACGAGAAGATTGCGATGCTTACTGCCGAATTTGACGCACATCGAGCGGACTTCCGCAGTACTATCGATACACTGGAGATGGCTAGCACCGAGACCCAGAGAGTCTACGACGCGAAGATTCGTGAATTAGAGCAGGAACTCCACGACAACCAGGACCGACACGACGATGTTGATAGTGTAGCGCGACAGCTTAAGCAGCTCGAAGAGCTAGTCCAGGAACTCGAAGAAGGTTTAGAAGACGCTCGTCGGGGAGAAGCGGAAGCTCGTGGCGAAGTGGAATTTTTGCGAGGAGAGGTTGAGAGAACAAGGTCGGAGTTACGACGCGAACGCGAAAAGGCTTCTGCTACCATGAATGGAGGCGATCATGGAGAAGATAAGCTATCCATGTCGAAAGAGCTGGAACAGAAGGAGGATGAGATTAGGGGTCTCAAGGCTATCATTCACTCCCTCAGTCGAGACTCTATTCCTGGATCCGATTCTCCAGACAAGACGCCCACGCAACCGCAACGTAATAACTCGTTTATCAAGGCCCGCCCGGATTCGATTGATAGTCGCTTAGCGAGGGAGAAACTGGAGCGAGAAGTTTTCGAACTGCGTAGCCTCATCGATAACAAGAGCCTTCGAGAGGAGGAGCTCGAACGCGAGATCGAAGCTCTCCGACGAGGTAGCGCGTCGACCCACCGTGTTAGCTCCACGACCGTCGGCAGCACTAATCGATCGTCATATCGTGACTCGAAGGGAACAGTTATCTTGGCGCGTGAGGTGCACTCGCCTGAGGCCACCCACAAACGTGCGCAGACTCTGGATACGATGCCTGAGAGCGATGCGTACTCGTCGGTCACCGAGACTAGCACGCTCTGGTGCGAGATTTGCGAGACTGGTGGGCATGATATCCTTACGTGCACTAACATGTTCGGACCCCAGAACGAGCAAAGCAAAACCGGCGATCTGGCTCCAGCCAAGACCGGTAGAGATGTTGTTCGGGAGGGACTCAAGAACTTGTCGGTTCCTGTCAATACCACCGAGGAGGTCACTCCCCGTCCTCTATCTCCAATGAAGCCTAAAGCGATACCGGTACTCCCTCCCCCTCCCCCGACAGTTAAGATTCTACCCAACCCACAAGACTCCGGGCCGTTAGCTGGCAAGGATAGTGGCGTGGTAGATCCGGAAAAGTGGTGTGCCCTGTGCGAGCGCGATGGACATGACAGTATTGATTGTCCTCTGGAGGATGCATTCTAAGAGATAGTCTCACGACAACATCTAACACGACTCGACGATGTACATACGTGTTGGGCGTTGTAAAGGGGCACATGGGAATACCTAGGTGTCCGGTGTATCAAGATATAAGACGACATGCGACTTCAACCTCGCATCCTTTCCTCTATCCTTTTTAGGAGTTTGGATATTTCATTTCCATGGGGAACGCACTTCGACTAACGACTGCTTCGGAACGATGATACCAAATATTTCACTTTACTACTACCTACCTCTTATAATTCGACGACTCCGTATTCTTATTCACTTTCTTGCATGTGTATGCGTTTGGACTGGCTAAGGAGAGACTCTAGGGCTGTGACATGCCTAGAAGAGGTCCGAGAGAGAGTTGTAATGAGACTAGGCGTATAGGCATAGGCTAGCTCCTACTGCCGTTACCCCCTACTACTAGTTGAGTAGTTGTATTATAATACGACACGACCTGATGTCTCTTCTAACGGTTGACTTCCTAATATACCCTCACTTTAATGTTCTGTTATGTAATACCAAGAAATACATACCTAATACAGATTACTGCAATGCTGTGAAGTATAGATAATTTTGGCTTCAGAGTTTCCCGAGGCACTCGATTCATTTTGCCAGTGGCAGCTACATTGTAGTATGTACTGCTGCTCATGCCATCTGTTAGAGTTTCCCAGTCTAATTGCAAGGGCATTACGCAAACCTAACTATGACAAGTAATATTTTAACATTAGATCGGTCTTACTTGAATGGCTGTGCTACGTATTCTCGAGTGATCAATAATACAGTTATAGTCGAGCTTTGTGTTCTCTTGACATGCCTAACCTCACTTTGCTTTTCCATCCTACCCCTATTCGTCAACCTATTGCTCTCTACTCCTCTCCTACCTAAATATATTATAATTAGCTTATATCCACCCTATCAAAGACGCCTGCAGACTACGATTCCACTACCTACATACATTAACTACGTAATAAGGCTGATAGTACGATGGGGTAAGTGCGGGCTATGAATCCCATGATTTGTCTGATTTGTTGTCAACAGACTCGACTTGGAGACGCCAAGCCATTCCCCGCAAAGGCTCCAAGCAAGCAGCCAAGTCAGCTGCTCCCCCATCTTCAGGTGCCCCTCAGCCCCTGCGTCTCAGGAACCCTCGGCACCTACCGCAAGCTTTACCTACCTCTGTATAAGTGGTACCTTAGCTCTTAAATGTCCATCTCCGATAGTGTCTACTTTTATCATCAATGATATAGCCCATCAACAACTGCGTTACTCTATTAGAGTATTTCATTCACTCCAATCTACCACATCACGATCCCATCTTTCATTTATATAGCAGTATCTCTCATCCGATATCCCATCCTAGCCAATCCTATCACTCCACAGACTACCCGATACGATTCCGAGTCCAAGTCCGGAGTGCAACTCGCATCTTTGATACCCTTCTAACGCAAGCCTGGCCCATCCAGGAACCATACGCCAGCACAACTTCAAGTTCTCATCGCAGAGGCAGCCATGGGGGGCGAAACTACGAAGCCGAAGGTCGCTTCGACCGAATACCCAATCCGGGCGCGCGCCCCGGTCGGCAAACGGATAACCCACATATACAAGGAACGCATCACGCAATTCTACTCTAAGGGACAATGGGAAAAGCGAAACCTCCTAGCTATGATGTACGAGGGCGTTGCGTCTGGGCCTCCTAATGTTCAACTCTGGACATGGCCCGCCCCGGGCCTTTCGAGGCCGACTTTTGAGGAGGCCATGGCTGGCGACTACAAACCTGCCGGCGTTTACCAGGCCTTCGGGCCCTCTTGGTCTACCCACTGGTTCAAAGTGGTACTCCGCGTCCCTGCCGACCTCCGGGATAAGGAGCATTTAGAATTCCAGTGGGACGCCAACAGCGAAGGCATGGTCTGGACCGAGGATGGAAAACCCTTGCAAGGTCTGACCGGCGGAGGCGAACGTGTCGAGTGGATTCTTCCAGACTCTTTCAGAGATGGTAAGGAGCACACAATCTACATCGAGATGGCCTGCAATAGTATGTTCGGCAATCCAACTGGAGGGGATACGATTCAACCACCGGATCCCAATAAGAGCTTCCAGCTTGTCAAAGCCGATATATGCGCAGTCAATCTAGATGCCCGACAGCTCTGGATTGATACTTGGATCATTGGAGACGCCGCTAGAGAATTTCCCGAGGATTCGTGGGAACAACATGAGGCGTTGAATGTTGTCACGAACATAATTGACTCCTATGTCCTTAACGACAAGGAGTCACTCAAGAAATGCCGTAAGATCGCGCAGGAGTACATTGGATCTAATGTCGATTCTTCTAAGGTCTACGACAGCGACCTTGTTCCCCAAGTATTCGGCATCGGTCATTGCCATATTGACACTTGTTGGTTGTGGCCCTGGGCTGAGACGAAAAGAAAGGTGGCAAGATCTTGGTCGAACCAGTGTGATCTCATGGAACGATATCCAGAGCTTAACTTTGCTTGCTCCCAGGCGCAGCAGTATAAGTGGTTAAAGACACTATACCCGTATGCGTTCGACCGGGTCAAGCAGAAGGTGAAGGAACATCGATTTCATCCCATCGGTGGCAGCTGGGTTGAGCATGACACTAATTTGCCAAGTGGCGAGTCTCTCGTCCGGCAATTCCTATACGGTCAGAGGTTCTTTCAGAGCAATTTCGGAGAGCGTTGCCGGACATTCTGGCTTCCCGACACATTCGGGTATTCGAGTCAGCTTCCTCAGATATGTCGGCTAGCCGGCATGGACCGTTTCCTCACACAAAAGCTCAGTTGGAATAACATCAATAACTTCCCTCACACAACCTTCAATTGGGTCTCCCTTGATGGGAGTCAGGTCATCTGCCACATGCCACCGTCCGAGACTTACACCGCGGAAGCTGAGTTTGGAGATGTTAAGCGCAGTGTCTCCCAGCATAAGTCGATGGACCAAGATCACACCTCGCTATTGGTCTTTGGCAAAGGTGACGGCGGTGGCGGTCCAACTTGGCAGCATATAGAAAAGCTGCGACGCTGCCGTGGCATCAGCGACCAGATTGGCCGTCTGCCTAGAGTGCACTTGGGTAACTCTGTTGATGACTTTTTCGACAAGCTCCAGGAAAAAGGCGAGACCCTAGTTACCTGGTACGGCGAGCTCTACTTTGAACTTCACCGTGGTACATACACAACTCAAGCGAACAACAAACGCAACAACCGAAAGTCGGAGTTCATGCTACGAGAGCTCGAGTTATTAGCGACTATCGCATCTCTGAAGTTCAGTTCCTACAAGTACCCAAAGGCTGATTTCGATGAGATGTGGGAGGCGACCCTTCTCTGTCAATTCCATGACTGTCTCCCTGGAAGCGCAATTGAGATGTGTTACGATGACTCGGACGAGGTAAGTCTCCCCAAAACACAGCAATAGCTCAGTGAATTAACACCCAATTAGTTATATGCCAAGGTATTCGAGCTGGGCAAGAACATATACAAGGATATCTACAAGCTCTTCGGTGTCACGCAGGTAGGATCCGTTGAAGCTAGAGGCGAACCGGTCGCCCTGAATACTCTTCCATGGCACAGAAAAGAGATTGTCAAGCTCTCCGAGGATGTATTTGGTGTCGCCTGCGGTTCAGAGAATCTCATCAACATCAAACCATTCAAGACGAAAACAACCAAAGCTGTTACTGTTAACGAAGTTAGCGAGGGCGTCTTCGTCATGCAAAATGATCAGCTAACTGTGAAGGTTGAGAATGGCAGCATTGTTTCTCTTGTCGATCGCAAAACAGGACGAGAAATCATTCCAAAGGGAGAAAAAGCCAACCAACTTGTCATTTTTGATGATAAGCCCTTGTATTGGCAAGCATGGGATGTTGAGGTTTACCACCTTGATACGCGCCAAGTGGTGCCTTATGGCAAGACCAAGATCTACGAAGACGAGGAACATCGCGTTAGCGTCTCGACCGAGGCCAGGATTAGTGACAATAGCTCGATCAAGACAGTCTTGAGCTTGTCCGCCGCCCTCGAGGGCCAGCAGTCTTACGTTGAATGCACTGCTCATGTGAGCTGGCACGAGACTATGAAATTCCTAAAGGTCGAGTTCCCTGTAGATATTAGAAACACCGAGGCCTCTTATGAGACTCAATACGGCATCGTCAAGCGACCTACCCACTACAACACCACTTGGGACATGGCCAAGTTCGAGGTGTGCTGCCACAAGTTTGCCGACTTGTCGGAGCATGGTTACGGTGTCTCGATTCTCAACGACAGCAAATACGGCTTTGCTACGGTCGGAAGCCTCATGCGCCTCTCCCTCCTACGGTCTCCGAAGGCACCTGATGCGCACGCCGATATGGGTAAGCATGAAATCCGATGGGCCATCTTGCCACACCAAGGTGAACTCAGCGCCACAACCGTCCGCGCCGGGTACAACTTCAACCACCCATTGAAGGTTCTCTCAGCGACCAAGACGTCCGATATCGCTACGCTTACGAAATATCCAGTGAAGCTCACGGGCGACGATGCATTGATCCTGGATTGTGTAAAGCGTGGCGAGGATGACGAAGATATCTCTCACGACACGGCAATCCCACCTCGCAAAGGACGCAGCGTTATTATCCGTATCTACGACAGTCTTGGCGGCCGCAGCACAGGAATAGTCACGACTGTCTGGGACGTCAAGAAAGTGTTCAAGACCAATATCTTGGAGGATGATTTGGAGGAGATTAATATCGACAAAGATGGCTCATTCACAGTCTCCCTTCGGCCTTTCGAGGTTGCTACGTACCGACTGCAGCTCTAATCACGTTGGGCTCTTGAGACTAAAACTCTTGGGTGTCACGAGGAACAGACATCGTCTAGGTACTCCTAAAGGGGAACGGTCTTGAGTAAGAGTTCTAAATTGGTTACTGGTGCTTGTGGTCACACCAACAGATAGACTGAATATGCGAGCTAAGGAGTGAAAAGAGCGGCCCTTGCTGACAGATTCCTCCTTTCTGTGTGGGTAATATGGGACTCATGGCTGGGTGCGCCATAGAACGCAGAATGCGTTACTTGCTGCTGGGGCATAGCGAAGTTCGGGAGGACACTCTCTAACTCTACGAGTTTCTCGAATCGTCTACTTACTTTAGTGAGCTGGGTATTAGTATGGCTAAAAGGACTTGAAGTATTACAGAATAGCGACTTTGCAGAAGGAATCCTGATTAATTTACCTAAAATCATAAGTTTGTGATGTTGTAGTTGTCTAAGGAGGGCTTTACTACATAGTGTCTATGTGTAATAGTGGATATTTACGACTTCCTAGGAAGTCGCGAGGATAAACGGGCTATACGGAATATGACTGCTCACATTCATAATTAATACTGTATTTGGCACTTGGATCTGGCCGAATTATACAGTGTGTGTTCCTATTTTTATTTACATCCTTGTCGCGATAAGCCAATCAGCAGCCTATAAATTCTATACTATCCTTAACCTCGAACTTCTTAACCCAAAGAAAACGGCGACAATAAGATAATTAAAACTCGCCGCTTTGTGAAACAAATACATGTCAAGTCCACCTCGTTCTGGTATATCGACCAGATGAATGGCTCGACATACCGGCGGCTGAGCTCGGTGCTGGCTAACCGCGCCCGCGGCCCCATCGGCTGTCGAACCAAGCACTCGCTCTCGCGATGGCAGATTTCCACGCCGTCGACCCTTAGACTCAATGCCGCACCTGGAGTTGTCTCAGTGGTGCAGCAGACGCGGGGCAAGAAGACGAGGTCGTCCGTGAGGCTGGAGGATCTGCCGCAGGGGCCCGTCAAGATGGACAACCCTCTGCCCCCTGAGCCCGGGCCGGACGACGAGCCCGCGTATCCTACTGTCGTGATGCAAGCGCGCCGCAACATGCAGCGGTTTGATAACTGCGTGCTGCTCACGCGTGTTGGCGGCTTCTACGAGCTGTACTTCTCGCACGCCGAGGAGTACGGCCCGCTGCTGAACCTCAAGGTCGCGCATAAGAAGACCAATGCCGGGCCTGTGCCGATGGTACTTTATTCCTTTTATAAATTTCCTCTGTTTCATACTCACAGCATGCCGTGCGTGACGGAGGAAGATATGCTGATGACATATATCTAGGCCGGCTTCCCGTTCTTTCAGTTGGATAGGTTCCTCAAGACGCTGGTCCTGGATCTGAACTGCTACGTTGCGATTGCAGAGGAGTTTCCCAACGACCCGGGCGACAGGGTCAAGTCAAACGGCTTGATGCATGACCGTAGGGTTACCCGCGTCATCACGCCGGGCACGCTTATAGACGAGAACTTCATCGATCCCTATGCTAACAATTATGTCATGGCTGTTCACGTCAATCACCGTCTCCAGGAGGCTGCCGACTCTTCTAATTCTGCCGGACCCAGTGACAGCAATAATAATAATAGTAGTAGTAGTATAGAGTCAGGACGCCTCGCAGCATTACAAGCTAGTGCTACACCGATAGGCTTGGCATGGATAGACATCTCTACGGGCCAGTTCTACACCCAATCGACAACAGTCACGTCGCTGGGATCTATACTCTCGCGCGTCGGCCCGAGGGAGGTAGTCGTGGACGAGGTCCTCGAATCACAGAGGGATCACCAGCTATTCTCCGTCCTGGCCGAGGACAAGCACCTAATCACCTTCGCGCCCCAGGGCGAACACTTACCGCTATCGGAATGGAGCCCCATGTTAGAGTCGGACATCTCGGACCAGGCGGCACAGAACTTCACGGCGGACGAGGTCAATGCCGGCAGCTTGCTTCTCCAGTACGTCAGGGACCGCCTCCAAGGTCTCAGCATGAAGCTGCAACCGCCGCTGCGCTACGACAATATGTCTGTCATGTCCATCGACAAGAGCACCATGCGAGCACTCGAGATCAAACAGACGATCAGGGACGGCGCCTTTCGAGGAAGCTTACTACACGCCATCCGAAGGACCGTCACGAAAGGGGGTGCCCGGCTGCTAAACGCCTGGCTCAGCGCGCCTTCGACGTCTCTGGAGACGATTACAGCGCGCCAGGACCTTGTGGAGTATTTTATCCAGCACCCTGATCTTCGCGACCAGATCGTGCTGCTTCTGAGGAGAAGCCACGACTCCCAACGCCTGGTGCAGAAATTTGCGCTCGGCCGCGGAGATCCGGACGATCTCATCGCCCTTGCCAACACCATCAAAGCGACACAGGACGTCGTGTCGCTCTTGGAAGATTCAAGTGAACAGAGCCATATAGCAACCGAGCCAGATGTCTTATCTTCAGGGAAGCAGGTCACTCCGGGCCAAGGAGCGGCGTGTTTCGCACCCCTCCTCTCACGCATCAAGCTCGAAGGACCAGCCGACCTATCAGCCCGCATCAAGACGTCCATCGACGAAGAAGGCCTGTTCCAGCAGCACCAGAACGAAGACGACGAGGCGAGCCACCTGATGGCTCTAGCCTCGGACGTCGTGGCCGCGCAGGGCACGCCAGCCGACGCGTCGGCCCTACCTAAAGTTGTCGCGAAGAAGAGGAAGCAGGCTCCCGCCTCTCTTAGGGACCACTACGCCGCGGCCGACGACAACACGTCGTTTATCATGAAGCCCGGGGCCAGCACCGGTCTACGCGCGCTACACGCCAAGCTCTCCGCCCTGCTAGAGGAGAAAATCACGCTGGAGGAGGAGCTCCGTGAGCGCTTTGGCGTGGCTAGCTTGACGCTGCGGTGGACGCCGAACCTGGGGCACGTGTGCCATGTCAAGGGCGCGAAGGACATGCGGCGATTAGCCGACTCCTCCTCTGACGGTGACAGCGCAGTGGCGGTATCGATGGTCAGTTCAAGCCGCAGCACGCGGGCGTTCCACGTACCGGAGTGGACGGCGCTAGGACGGCGGTTGCACCAGGCGCGGTGGGAGGTCAGCGTCGAGGAGCAGCGGCTGCTAGCGGACTTGCGAGCGCTAGTCGTGGCGAACCTCGTGGGCCTGCGACGCAATGCCGCGGTACTCGATGAGCTCGACGTCGCTGCTTCGTTTGCACGGCTCGCGGCCGAGTTGGGCTGGACGAGGCCTTTGCTCCATGATACTACTCCTACTTCCACTTCTACTAGCAGCATCAGCAACAGCAACATTACTACATCTACACCTACAGCACAGCACGTAATAATAGGAGGCCGGCACCCCACCGTAGAAGCCGGACTACGTGAGCAAGGCCGATCCTTCACCAAGAACGACTGCCTAGTCGGGTCGCCCTCCTCGCAGAGCGGCAGCCTATACCTGATCACAGGGCCCAACATGGGCGGCAAGTCCACATACCTGCGCCAAAACGCACTCATCGCGATCCTCGCGCAGGCGGGGTGCTACGTGCCGGCGGACCACGCGACGGTGGGGATCGCGGACGCCGTGTTCGCGCGGGTGGGGTCGGCGGACGACTTGTACAACGACCAGAGCACCTTCATGGTGGAGATGCAGGAGACGGCGGCGATCCTGCGGGCGGCGACGGCGCGGTCGCTGGTCGTCATGGACGAGGTGGGCCGGGGCACGACGCCCGAGGACGGCGCGGCCGTGGCCTTCGCCGCCCTGCACCACCTGGTGCGCGTCAACCGCTGCCGCGCCCTGTTCGCTACGCACTTCCACGGCCTGGCCGACCTGGTCGCCGAGAGGGGCATGCACGTCGCGCAGGGCGGGGCTGTCGACACCTACTGCACCGACGTGGAAGAGGACGGGGCTGGCGGGTTTGTCTACGTGCACAAGCTACGGAAGGGGATCAACAGGCAGAGTCACGCGCTGAAAGTGGCGCGCCTGGCTAACCTACCCGAGGCTGCTATTACGGTTGCGAGGGAGATCCTCGAGAAGGATAATACGAATCAGAATCAGGGACAAAGTCAGGATACAGGTCTACATGATACCCACGAAAAAAGGCAGTTAGCCAATGTAGGATGAAGATTTACAAGGCATTACGGTTTGGCGTCTGTTATTCTAAGAAGCGAGTTAGCACTCTGCTCAATGCGCAGTTTGTACGAATGAATAGTTTGTAAGATAGAGTGTCTCATAGGGTTGTGATGTGTGTCATCAAAGAAGATCAGGGTTAAAAAGCTCTTGAATCATTTATATAATCATCGAACACGTGAAGAAGAGTAGGGAAGAAGAATTAGACTCACCATTTACGAGGTAGCAAAGCTTTGCAAATCGCAATGCAACCATATCACGCAATGGAACACGACTCTTTTGCAAGTGCCTCAATTGATCTTTAAAAGACCTATGTACCGTCGATTTTTGGACGTCCAGATCTCGTAACCCCAACCGAAGCCCAGTCTGATGCCTGTCCGACAACACCGTGATCATGCCATGAAATTTAGTCGCTATGAAGTAAGTTAGCAATGTCGAAACGTTTGCGGATCCGAGGTAGGGGGAATCATACAAGAGACCACCGAAACCCTCATCACCAGACTCCTCTTCCGACTCGTCCTTCGTCTCCTCCTCCTCAGCTGCCGCAGTCGTAGTCTCGGCAGCAGCAGTCGGGGCGGCGGCGGCGTAAGCGTCAGGGTTGGCGATACGATCCTTGAGCTCATCAATCTCAGGCCAGCTGTAGTCGGTCTCGATCGCAACGGCCAGGACCTTCTTGTAGCTGTTCACCAGCGAGTGGATGACAGAGGGCAAGGTAGGGAAGTTAATGGCTAGCGACAAGGCGGCGATGGTGGTAATGGCGCTTGTGAAGGACGTGAGAAGCTGTTCCTCGCCGATGTCCAGGACGCTGGGAGGGAAGCAGTTGCCCTGGTCATAGACTTGGGCGACACCCAGACCGTAGGTGAAGGGGGAGATGTTCAGCATGTTGAGCAGGGTGGCCTCGGAGGGGCCGACCTTGCTACCGGACTCGACAAGCTTCAGATCGGTGGTGATTTCGATGGTACCACGGGCGATCTTGGTGGGGACACCGAGGGCCTGGAAGAAAGAAGTCTTGCCAGGTTCCATACCGGTGTTGCCGGCGGGAACCCAGACATCGGCAGGCGCAACAGCACCAGCACGAGCCGGGGCCGCGACCTTGTTGGACAGGATCTTGTCGCGGATGGTTTTGAGCTCGCCATTAGTGAAGACAAAACCAATGTTGCCCTTGACGTGGGGGAGGAGTCGCTCGTACTCGGGCGAATCGGGGATGAAGGTCTTGAGGGCACGGCGGACCTGAATGTCGAGGAAGTACACGGTTAGCCAGGTATTTTCTTACGAGTGGATTTGTAACTCACCATGGTATTCTTTCCCATCAAGACGACGGCATCTCCGCGGAGAGCCTGTCGGATCTCGTGCATCTGCTGAGAGCTGACATTGTCGACGGTAACGAGGAAAACAGAGCTGTAGTCCTCGAGCAGACCCTTCAGCTTGGGGAACTGCGCGATTGAACGTCAGTAACTGTATTTTCTGTGGTTGTATTATGTAGGCGACCTACGTATTCCGCCTTCTTTTGCTTGCTGGCTCCCATATCTTCTTATTTCTGAAGTTAGGATTTTTAAAGCCGATGTTTGTTGGGTGATGGAGATTGGTGTTGGTGTTCTGAAAATTAGAAAAGTTGCTGGAGGTTAAGCACCTGCTGGAATTTCGGCTAATTGTTTTTTGGACGCCCGAATGTGTGCAGGTCCCACCCTTCAAACTCCCCGCTAGGGCTTGCCGCACGCCTGACCTTTCACCTTGGTCCATTTCGGGACTAGCGTCTTATCACAGACCCACTCCATCTAAGAGGTACGCGGCAGCGCGGGTACAGCAGGTGATTCAGATTGATCCTTAAGAGGAATTGCTTCAATACCTGCATATAGTGCACGATTCTTAAGAGCGTGACTTTAAAATAAATGTTGATAGATACCTATCAGATGATATCCATGGAAGACTTCAGAAGGAGCAATGGGTAACCGAGTTCGAATTCCTAGGCATCGAAACACAGAGATGGCCCACCTCCAGCTTTCGAGGGGAGAGTACGGTACTGCTGAGGCCAGTGAACTTCGACAAGGAGCCCAGTGGCAAAGGAATAAGAAGAAACAGAGTAAATATGCCAATAGTTCTAATAGTACAGTTGCTATAGATGATCGAGACTCTACCGCGTTTCTACTAGACGCTAAATGACAAGAATTGTACATGTCTGTTATATTGTCATGTGTTAGGGGTTGCCTCGAAGCTCGGCACCTCGCCGTGTAAGCCCATCTGGATAGCGGCTTGTTCCAGTAAATTCTCCGTATTCTCATCCCTATTGAGCGCAACCTCATTCTGCAGAAAAAGTTCGAGGAAGTCGCCTAATTCCTCCCGTTTCACGTCGTCCGGCATATCATCACCTGAACGAAGCTTTCCAGATGCAATGAGCTCCTGGTGCCTTCGCCTCAGAAAGCTCTCGATCTGTTGCCCCGCATGCACCAATCGGTGGCCGCCTCTGCCTTTCTGCGTCCTTTCTAAATCCATGGACCCTACACGCAACTCTAGGACGACAGCATCAGGGGGCGTGAACTTGAATATTTGTCGTAATGCTCGATACGCCAGAAGAAGTCCAAATTTATCGTCGAGTTTGCGAAATGAATGCAGAATGTATCTCGCCAGCTGGGTGTCGATACCACTTGAGGCAAAGATATGGGCGGACCTAATCATCTCGGCAAATAGAGATCGGGTACTTAAAACCTCGTCAAGGAGCTGTCCCGGCGGTATCTGAATAAGACGGTTGATAGCCAAGGACTGCCAAAGAGCCATAAATGTCCACGAGTCCGGCTCAACCCGATATTGGTTTGTCAAATCGCGGGAGAGGGCTGCGACGTTTTTGCCCTGTCCGTCTTGGAGGTAAGAGAACAACAACTGGTTCAATATGAATGAGTCTGGAGCGATCTCCGCCTCTCTGAATGCCCCCCAGAGTTCTTCCATTTTAGGATGTATTCCACGGTCCTTGTAATTCTCCGCTAGTAGTGAGAACGTCTCCAAGTTCGCTCTTGGCCAACCCTCCCCGTACTGTCGCAACCTGACGTAAGCAGCAAGGTCCTTCATATCCTTCCTGATGCTTAGAAACTGCATCCGGGAGTTAATCATAGCCCAAGCAACCTCCTCGGCTTTCTGTATATTGTCAGCGGTGCCTGACCTCAGCCATGCACCAACCAGGCCATTGACTACGATCGCCTGAGGCATGACACCTCTAGACTTCATATGGAGCAAGACGTTGTAAGCGCCCTGCAGATCGCCTGCCCCTATTAGCCGCTTTAGCCATTTACCGTAGAAGAACGGATTAGCGACGCTAGCAGGCACTTTGTGAGTTCCACGCAGGTCAACAGTGTCGGACGTCATCATCTCGACAAAGACGTAAAACGCAAACTCCGTTTCGTTAGAAGCCAGGAAATATGAGATGACCTGGTCGTAGTCCTCGATAGTAATGGAGTCACCCAGAGCGGATCGTAGCTGTTGGTACAATTCGAATCCCTTTTGCACAGTTGCGGGGTTCTCGACAGACATGCGAATGTATGGTAACAGGAATCGGGGGTCCTTCTCGTAAGGAGACTCAAGGAGAGTGTTGGCGATTCGATCGGCTCGAGCTAGATCACCCGTCAAGCAATACATTCGAAGGCCAAGCTGCCAAAAATCTACAAATGTCTCGGGTCTAGTCCCAAGTGTAGTGACGAGCTTTTTATGGGCCGTAATCGCATCTTCTTTGAGTCCGCTTATGAAAGTAGCCTCGATCGCGAGTAGTTGCTGGTCATCGCGCAGTACCACGCCGGCCTTCTGCATGTCCTGAGCCAAAGTGTGGACATGGGACATCCGGTTAGGGTTATCCGCATGGTCTGCCGCAAGGATCTGCCAGAGGAGGTCCCATATGTCTGCGTGAACCAACTCCGACTTCTTAGACAGAGCTATCCGCGCAGCAGAATAATACTTCCACAAGGCGTTGGTCCGCTTCTGACCTAGAACCCCACCACGGACTTTCTTCCCAACAGTCCGTATCATATTATTCAACTGGACTATATGCGTGCGGTCCCGCGGCGACCAATCCTCTTCGGGGAGTAGCAGCGAAGGCTTGGGTAAAGATTCGTCTTGGGAGGCAACTCGTTTCCGTAACTTTTCGGCACCTTGTTTCCCCCAAATATCCTCGACGATTTTGGCAAATTGGGTTGCTTGCTCTAGTTCTTCTTCCATTTCCTTCAAGCGGCTATCGGTTTGGCCGTCCGGGTCCATTAGCGACTGACCAAATTCATCTTGGTCTTGCAGACGACGCAACCTCCCCCCTTTTCCTTGCTCGAAATAGTTAACCGCCAGTCCGGCATCCTTGCTTTTTTTTAGAAGACCTAAAGTTTCCAAAGTTTTCTGGCGCTCAGCTTCCTGTTCGCGAGAGAATTGCGACGAGGATGCCGAGGTAGAGGATTGCGTAGCTTGCGAAGAAGAATGCCGGAGAGTCCATTGTGCTACGGGTGTTCGCTTCCGTAAAGTCGCTAGACATGACCTGCAAATGAAGTTTTCGACAAGAAGTGATTTAGGAGGCATGGCAGTGGAGTTTGGTTGGCATATTTCGTCGCATTCATCTAAATGGGTGAGCGGCGGGACGCTGCTTAAGAAACGGGAATCTTTTTCATGAAGTTTGAAAATTTCAGGACGATAAGGTTGATATCACCGCCGGCGTGTCTAGCGCGTCCCGGGTCTCCACATAGTCCCGATCTTCCACTGCCCCACTTACACCTCTAAGCAAATGTACCTGCATGTATCATATATCACTTACACATATTGATGTAGAAAACTGAGTTAGATCAGGATACCTAACTTTGGATTTGCAATATGTAATTTTCGGGATCTCAAAATCTTGGTGCAATGGTAGATGTGAATGGAGTTTACACCGCAAAATTATTAAACTGGTTTCTGAAGTACTTCGCATACCATCTTTAAATAGATGCAGGGACGCTAGGAAGGCTACAGGGGTTGGGGTTAAGAAATACATGTAGCCAAGACCTTAGGGAAACCCCTGTCTGTAGACTTCTACAGTACATCGCGCTTAAATCCACTTACAAGTGTCAAGACGCGTTACGCATTTCAGATACAGCCTCTTGTCACGACCTTGGTTGTGGTCATACTACTGATAGAATTCACATCTAAGTATGGCCGTCGACGAGCCGCTCGGAGAGACATATGAAGAGAAGCAACATCAGGTAATAGCGTCGACATCGTAGCAAACTGAATTCTCACTGACAGCTCCTAGGCTGCCTACATCTTCGACCCATTGGACGAACCTGATGGCACAGTTCGACCTGCTAAACGGAGAAAAGTGTCAAAGAAGCGACGTCAACCAGAAACACATGAAGCAGATTCTTCTTTGACTTTCCAGCCTCTTTTCAGCGGTTCCGAAGATAAACGATGTGCTCGTCTTCGCCAGCAACTGTTTGAGAGCTCTTGGTCTCAAATTGACAAGAGGATCCAAGTCAGTCGCCATTAACCTTCGCAATGTTATGAATGACGGCTTACAGCTAGGTATAGCGCATACTTCGAGAGGCAAATCAGTCTACACTGGATGAAGTCACCTCGTTTCTGCAAGCCACTCCGGATCATGCATCCATGGGCAAAATTCATTCTGCCTTCATTATTACCGGTCCGAATTTAGCCTCTCAGGACCTCCTATTTGAACAGCTCTCAGAAACCCTGCAGCATCAAGTAGATGCGAAGGTGGTCCGACTAAGGTCCGGTGACGCCTCTAACCTGAAAGCCGTCTTAAAAAAGATCATACGCGATGTTACGGCGAGGGAGACAGACGATGAAAATGATTTGGAGCTGGCTACAGACAAAGACGTAAGTTGAAGTATTAAATCGACTATACATCTATTTTAACTAGCATTCTAGGGCCGCAAATACCTAAATTATGATCTCGAGGCACTATATGCTCATCTCCAATCCAGTCCCCGTCGTCATGTCGTTATCGCCTTTCAGGATAGCGAAGCCTTTGAAAGCGGTCTCTTGTCTGATCTAATCTCGCTATTCAGGTTAATATGTCCTGCATCCTCTATCATACCTCACGGCTAACTTGACCATCAGCTCATGGCTTGATCGTATCCCATTCGCTCTTCTTTTTGGAGTGGCTACTTCCGTAGAGCTGTTCCAGGCACGGCTCCTGAAGTCTACTTGCCAGTGTCTATATGGCGATCAGTTTGATGTTGAGCAGTCAACTTCAATAGTAGAGAAGATTTTTAAGACGGCCATTGCGCACTCTGAAATTTCGTTACGGTTAGGCGTTTCCCTTATAGACAGTCTACTAGAGCGTCAGCGAGACCAAGTGTCGAGTATTCCAGTTTTCGTGAGCTCTCTAAAAGTAAGTCACGCCCATGCCCATTAGCAAGTATATATTATTGACACCTTCAGTACGCCTATATGTGCCACTTCTACGCGAATCCCTTGACGGTTTTGTTGTCCGACAACATAGAGAACGATATGCTTCGGGAAGAACACTTCGAGGCAGTACGATGCTTGCCATCTTTCCGTCGATATGTGGAGGCACTCATCGAGAAGGATGAGATAGAGCAGGCTAAGTTACTCCTCGATGATGATCAACATCTTATGACACTTCTACAACGTTCGCTTCGGGACTCTCGTCAGTGGGGGTTGAGTCTATTACACAAGCTGAAAGTCTTGACCGCTGGCAAGATCCTGTCTTCCGATTTCGTCGGGCTCTATCTAGACGCTATTTCACGTGGCATCGAGTTCGATCAAATTTCAGGCTTTGCAGAATCGATAAAGCGGATGCAGCCTGCTGACAGCAAAGCGTTCCTAAGTCAGGTACTGGATGATATGAAGGACGGCGACCCGAGCCTTGGTTTGGATCCATGGGCTGATGAAACTGAGGAATCACATTCATTCTTCGACAGCACATTGAACAAAGTTAAAGCACTACAAGCAAATGCTGAGGAGCAAGGCATTGTTCTCCGGAGCAAATACAATGGAAAGACAAAGCTATTGAGAACCACCGTTGTTGCTCAGAAAGTTCAACTCAGCCAGGACACAGCAACTCTGACCGATGAAGATAAGGCTTACACCGACTTGATGGACGCGCTTGTTGAGCACTTAAAGGAAACAATTCAATGCGACAGCGCAAAGGACCTATGTCTTAATGAGCTTTGGTTCTTTGACTCGAAAGCACCTTATAGAGATGTGTTCATCCCTAGACCAAGAGGAGTGGTTGAACGAGCACTTTCACGGCCTCACGACTATCTCAATTGTTCCTGTTGTGAGGCAAAGGAGGGAGGCATGATTCCAACTATGCCGGCAACTGCTATCCTATATCAATTTTATATTGAGACCGGATCCCTCATCAATGTTGCGGACCTCTGGTCTGCTTATTACGCAGTTATTGGCGAAGAAAATGAAGATGGGTTAGATGAGCAGGCCGCACTCGTCTTGTTCTATCGCGGGTTAGCCGAATTGAGGTCCATGGGCTTTGTCAAGCAGAGCAGGAAAAGGGCGGATCACATTGCAAAGCTTGCTTGGAAAGGGCTTTGAAGGAAATGGGCATACAAACTACAGCCGTTGAAGAGTCACCAAAATAGCCTTATGTTTGTCTAGTCTAGGTGTGCTCAGGGGGAGGACATTCTGACACAAGGACGGCTCGGCGTAGAGAAATGAGTAGTTTGTTCCCAAATTGGTTCAGCGATGAATTAATGGCACTTAGGCACTGGTCATATATGAAAGACCTCGACGTCTTAGACAAAGCTACGTTTAAGCCCATGACGGCGCTAACAGACAAAGAACCAGCAGCCCGGAGAAGGCTGTTCAGAAACGTCGAGCATTTGACAAAGAGTGATGTATTGATCCTCGCAACTACAAGAAGACACCTTAGCCGCCCTCGAATCTTTGAGCCAATCCCCACGTCTTCATACCAGCAGCTGCGTAGTTGATTATAGATTCCCAAGTGCTCGTTTCTCTCTTAAAGTCCCATTAGTTATAAATTACCATTCACCCATAGCTGCTGGCGGCTAGACATCATCGTCGAAGGCCGATCCAAAAGAAAGAAAAAAATACAATTTGTGAAAGAACAAACGAGAGCAGATCTCATCCAAGCCATTTGGCCTTATTACTTGCGTTCCATTGAAACTATCCGTTCACATCCTCGCTCACCTCGTTGAAACCTCAAAGATCCCGACCGCTAGTCTACGTCGAACAGATCCCACCGAAATACAGTAAACCAAACTGCGTTTCATCTCCTTAGGGCCCGGCTATACACACGACAGAGATAGCCAACCAAACCAAACCAAACCAAACAAACCCGAACTACACACACTCAGGATCGACTCACCTCCCTCGTCGAAGATTCCACAACCCCACACATCTCCCTCGATGGAGAACCAAACGCAGAACCAAAAGCCGGCAATGCTCGGGGACCGGCGAGCAGCGAACAACGCGGCATTCCGAGAAAAACTACGGCAGATGGCGTTGCCCCTAGCGCCGCTAGTGCAGCTCACGACGGGCGAGATCCACCCGGCGTTCCCGGGGACGCTGCTGAACTTCTGGCTGCTGACGGACGCGCAGCTGGAAGAGCTGGCGCACTTCTACCACCAGCGGACGCCGTGCCGGTGGACGCGGCACTACCCGTGCCCGATCGCGTGGTCGTCGGGGGTGCCGCTCGAAGAAAAGAGGCGGCGCATCGGCCGCTTTATCGGCTTGCGCGGCTGCGAGACTCCCATCCGTGTTAAGTCCGAGGAGGAGATATTGGAAGAAGCACGGCTGGCTAGGTTCACGGACGATGATGAGGTTTGGAGGAGGAAGATGCGGTGGTATAATTGAATGGTGGTGGTATTATCTTCTGGGTTTTCTTTTTTGTGACTTGGATGGCGTAGCGGATAGGGAAATGGGAAATGGGAAAGCGAATGGGGGAATGTGAGAAAGGGGAACAGAGAAGGGAAAAGGAGGTGATAGCGATATTCGGTTCTCGACTTTCTCTGGCCAGGTAAGGTATTACGTTTAATAATAATATGAGCACTTGCAGAACAAGACTAGCCATCCTTCGTTGTTGTCTTAGAGCATCACATGCGATTTATATTTTAGGGATATTATATATTCACTACTTATAGCACTTAACAGGTAGGTATTCATGCGGGAAGCAAGTCTCTAGGGGTAGTAAAAAGGAGGAAAGGTAAGGGGGAAGGGCTCTAATACGCTAATCTACCAGCTTTCCAACATGGCCGACTGAGTTTCTCGACGTTGGGATAGTTCTATGTTTGTTAGCTTATATGACATTTGCTAAATGGGTAATATAGGGAGTGCAGGCTTGTGGTCCGAGGAACTCTAGGTAATCATGTTATTTTAATAAGAAAGGGGGAAGGGGTGCAGGTGGCTGACGAAGGACAACCGTTTCTTGAGGTTACTTCGCTGCTGTAATACGAACTCTGTCCATGAGAACGATCATTTCAAAGGCCCGCCCTGTAGAACGTCCCGAGCCTAAAAAGTAAAAAAAATACGACTTTATAGGTTGGCGAATTTAGTTAGTGGTATAGCGACTTAGGTAGACAACGGAATCGGGGGTAGGAAACGAGAGGAGTGCTGGAAAATAAGGTAGTATGGAAGAGGAACGAGAGTTAGGAACGAGAGTTATGTGTATCTCTTCTGGTATTCGACCTTGCTGATTCGTCTTACCTTCATGGATAGAAGGAACCTTCACGGACCTTCACAGCATAATAATATAGAAATCAGCAGAGGGTAGAGTGACGATAGACTGCGTCTATACGTCAATGTCATGTATGTGCATCTACAAAGTGCCTACAAAAACCCCAAAGGCAGAATTGGGTCCATCTACCTCTTCTCTTGAACACTCTTCTTGACACCTTCAACGAAGGCTTCCACGGCATCTCCGCCACCGAGAGGCATTTGGCTCCCTTTTAAGTAACCTCCGTTTTCGACTTTGATAGACAGCGCATCGGCAATGCTAGGCAAGCCGCCGTCTCGAATTGCCATCGTCAAGCTAGTCAGGCTCTGGTGGAATTGCGGACTTCGCAGGACTTTCTCCAGTAGCGCCTTCTTCTGGCCGAGACTCATCGCCTCCTTTGCGGCTTGTATCGCAGCAGCGGTGGGCTCCGCCGTAGAGTCCCCCTGGTCGGCCTGTTGGGCGAGCACGAGGACCGAAGGGGGCAAGAAGCTGAGCAGATTGTCGAGTTGCTCCTCTGTGGCTAGCTGGGCCATGGGGACGGTGACAGGGGGTGTAAGAA
Organism: Hypoxylon crocopeplum; assembly: GCA_022578875.1. NCBI lineage: Eukaryota > Fungi > Ascomycota > Sordariomycetes > Xylariales > Hypoxylaceae > Hypoxylon > Hypoxylon crocopeplum. Next base: position 1,767,310 of record MU399554.1, read on the forward strand.
GATCCGAAAGGAGCGGATAGAGCTTCCCTTCCCCTTGGCTTGCTCCGCTAGCAGCATTTCCTTTCAACGAGTCTAGGAAATTTCTCACTGCTGTAGCAGCATCGGTGGTGCCGGGGGCAGCACTAACATTGTGTCAGCACGAGATCCTGGCTGGATTGAGTCCAAAGCAGCACGATAGAGAAACGCATCATTTCTCATTTGACTTATCTCTAGTAGTACATGATAGTTAGGCTGAATACCCCCGAGAGCATCGCCTGGTTCTTTCGTTTTTTGGTGTTGAATGCATGCAATGGTTTCATTCCAAGTCCTCTCCCAAAACGCCACGAATAAAAATAAGGGATAACCTACGCTCTAGCGCCGTCGGCGCCGCCTTCTCGAGCGCCTTCGCCCTCTTCCCGCACATCACCACCAGTAGCACCCGGACCAGCACCTCCGCTACCACCGTGGGGTTCGCTAGAATCGCCGTGACCTTCGACATCCTCCATGGGTTCGTCATTATCGTCCCCACGTCGGTCGTCATTGTCACTGTTGTTGATGGAAGCTAGCTCGCGGACAACATCAACCTCTTCGCCCTGAAGGAGCTGGTCGACGATCTCCCCGATCTTGCGATCGCGAGGGCTAAACCAGCACGGATCGCCAGTTCGACCTTGAGGTTTCGACTGTAGATAGAACAGATAACGGTGGGACGAAGAGAGGAACTTGAGGACGAAGACGCGGGCATTCGGTTTGGTAGCATCACCGGGCTGGGTTCTCGAGTCGTAGGGTACGAAGTGGCCGTCGGTAGGGACCATGACGAGGTCTAGCTCGGGCTCGTCAATGGAAGAGCTTCGTTCTCGCCAGCAGAAATGAAGTAGTTCTAGGGGGCGTTAGCAGTGTAGTTATTTTCTGCGTATAGTGACAACTAGGACGGACCATCTTCGGAGTAGAGGTAGATATAACCTGGCCGCGCCGAAGCCTTGACCTTGAAGGGTCTGGACGAGCGCTGGCGTTGTAGTTAGCGTTTGCCTTAAGACGAGTAAGCTGAAGTTAGTGAATACGTACATCGACATCGCATATACCAGCCTTGAATGTTATGATGGGAGTTATCGACATTGTGAATGATAACTTCTTGTACGTAAGGAGGTAGGAATAGGTCGGGCTTAAACGATATGGTGGATGTTGTTTTTGTAAGTCTGAATGGGTGACGTTTATTGTAGAGCTTTAGATGTAGACACTGGAAGGCTGCAAGGAGCTTCGTCAATACCTGGTACCTGATGCGACAAAGCTTCCAGCTTACCTAAGAGTTACCTAGGTACAATGCAAGTTCCTACAATGACGAAAGAGGTAAGTCAGGTATATGTACCTCTGTACTTGTAAAGGTGGGGGCCGTGGACAAGCTCTCGAGGACTGTGGCTCACACTCGGCCGCCGAAACTTCCGCTACTCACTAGCCACAAGGCCCCCACTTACTTTCAATTGATTTGGTGGCACCAGGGTTTCGCCTAAGCCCACAACTGAATTGATCTTTTTGCGCAAAGTGGAATTTCTGACCTCGCATCACCAACATCAACGAGGAATCCGTCAACTTTCTTTCACCACAACAAATCCTCCGACAACCTTCACCATGTCGCAACCGAGCACGCAGAAGAAGTTCGGAAAGTCGACCCGGGAGGTCCCTCACGCTTCCCAGAAGGCCCAGAAGTGGTACCCTGCTGAGGATGAGGCCAAGCCCAAGACTGTAAGTTGCAGCAGCAAATTTCATTCGACACTTGATGCAGGTCTATGGTACTCGTCAGTCACGGTATAACAGGATGGACGTCAAAGAAACAGAAAAATTGAACTGGTGGCTCTGAAATTACCTGGGGTCTAGATCCGCTGCAGTCTTATATTGTTGTTCAATATATGACAAGACGGATGGGCAAGGACAATTGCCTGTGACGAGGATGCAAATTCGAATACTTCGTCTGTATATTTTTCTATTCATCTGCTAACCACCACTGTCCTCAGGTCCGTAAGGCTCTCCGCCCCTGGGCCCCTCGCAAGTCGCTACAGCCCGGCACCGTCCTCATTCTCCTCGCTGGCCGCTTCCGAGGCAAGCGCGTAGTCCTCCTCAAGACCCTCGACCAGGGTGTCCTCCTCGTTACCGGCCCCTTCAAGATCAACGGCGTTCCCCTACGACGAGTCAACGCGCGATACGTCATCGCCACCTCCTACAAGATCGACCTGAAGGGTCTGGAACAGAGCAAGATCGACGAGGTCGCGCAAGCCCAGTACTTCGCCCGCGACAAGGTTAAGGACAAGGCCAACGAGGACGCCTTCTTCAAGCAGGGCGAGAAGCCACAGGTACGATTTGTTGATTAGCATATGGAAGAGTAGACGTGAGCTAATGCAGTGTAACTACAGAAGAAGGAGATTAGCACCAGCCGAGCGGCAGACCAGAAGTCCATCGACAAGCCTCTGATCGCTAGCATTAAGAAGGTAGAGCTGCTCGCCAGCTACCTTGCGAGCTCTTTCAGCCTCCGAAAGGGCGACAAGCCCCACGAGATGCAGTGGTAGATTCAACGGGGGGGTTAGCTTTGGGGGAATGTTTCTTTAGAGAAAAATCACAAGTATGACTTTGCGGACGGCGGATCGCGGAACTGGGCTTGATTCGCCAATTGCATCTGGACGTTGAGGCATCGGTCACATTGATTCTGGCGTCTGTAATCGAGGTTCTAGTCAATATACGACTATCAAGGCAAAATTGCATGGTGTTATGTGGATGAGATATGCATGTCATTCATCCTGGCAGGAGTACAGCAAGTGGGACTCCTGAATTGTTGCTCACACTCTTATAGGACTCTATGTTTATTACGAGGACTGGGACACTACGATTTCTTGGAGATGCTGGCTTTCTCATTCTATCTATTCTCTAAGGAGTCTATTTTTCAAGTAGAGGTGAGTGTATTTGGCCAGCTTCCGGGTTCCCTCATAATAGGCTTCTCTCTTGGACTGTGAAGTCTCGGAGTCAGACGTTACGCTCCACCCAGCTCTGGATCATTCCCTCAGGCGTGGCATCGTAATGCTTCAGCATTACCTTGCCTGTCGCCTCGTCCAAGTACGTGTTAGCTTGCACGAACACCTTTCTCGGCTGCTTATTGCGCAAAACCTCGTCTCGAACCTTCTTGCCCCAGAAGTCCGCATCGACGTGCGTCATATCGCCGAAGAACTTGATGCCGGCCTCGACGTCGGCCGTGGCTTTGTAGATGTGCAGTTTCTGGAGGTAGTCGCCCACCGCTTTGCGGCCTGCCGTGAGGATCTTGGAGCGGTCTAGGTTAATCTGCAGGCCGGATAAGTCATCTCCTTGATACTCCAACTTGCAGAAGTCGTCGCCAGCCTCCAGGAAGCTTTGGAAAATGGAAAACCGTGCTTGCGAATGAGCCTGGCCCCATTTCCGGCTCTTGGGATCCCACATCTCTAGCGATACAAGGCCAGCTCGAGCCATAGAGAGGTAAGAGGAATAGAGTACGTCTCCGGCTTCGCCGTCCATGTCAAGTGAGCCATCACCGAAGCCGAAGATCTTTAGGACGGGGAATTCGCAGCTCAGGTACATGGCGACGAGCTCTGCACGGCACTCTTCGTAAGCACCAGCCCAACTGCCGAAAACGGAACCCCATGTTTGACCAGGCTTATACCAAGTCGTAACAGGCTTTCCGGTTAGAGGAGAGATTGGTGGGTTCTCTTTGTCGAAGTTAAATTCCCCAGGAGACGTCTCTTGCAATAGCTTGCCACAGCCATGCCCCGTGAGCTCGTGGAGGCCCACCTGAACCTCGAAGGCGGCATCACGGTACTTTTGATAAATCTCAAGATCCTTGTCAGCAATAAAGGGAATCTTCTCGTCTGGCGCCTTTGCACTCAGCACGTTCCCGAGCGACACGTTCTTGAAGCCTTCAGTTTGTCTGATGTCGTCGTAGTTAGGGATGTTGATTCCGGCTGGTATACCTGAGCCGGCGAATGTCAGAACTTCGAGAGACGTGAAATCCGGAGACAAGAACTTGTCTTTTTCAAAGTCTTTGTTCCACGGAAGCAGCGGGATGAGAGAAGGGGCAGCCTCTACAAGGGCTCCAAAGGCACGTGTCCGTTCTAGGTTGACGACAGCAGCAAAGCCTTCCCATTCGCCTCTGATACCGGCGGGATCACGGTATGTCTCGATAAATCCAATATTGGACTCGACCATTGGTCCCTTATCTCGAATCCAGAACCTCTGGCTGTCCTTGAAGGCGAGGAGCGAACCATCTTCGAAGGATTTTGCATAGGCATTGTGCATCTTTTGTTGATTCTCGTTGTCACCGTTTTCTGCTGCCTTTTTGATACTCGCTGTTATGGCAGCCATCTCCTTGGAGTAATCGCCGTAGACTAGGGTGATGCTCTTCCCCGCCAATGCGCCGTCGTCGACCTTGAATATCGTCTCCTTTCCGATATCACCCCCATCGTTCGGAATCGTGGGAGTTGCAGAAGCAATCCAAATCTCAAGCGAACCATCACCCTTCTTGACGAGACGAGTGTTCTCCGGAAGCAGTCCTTTCTTCTCCATCCATGCCGAAACAGCATCGACCTCAGCTTTGGTGATATCAGGGGATCCTGGGTAGTAAGTAGTCATGTGTCCTTCCTCCGGGTAGCCAAGGTGCAATAGGCTAGGCTTGTCAGTGGAGAATATGCCACCAGCTGTGGCATTGTAGAATGTTTGAGCATCCGGGGAGGTTGCTGCAAGAGCAGCAAAGGCAGATTCGGGGCATCTTGGGATGAATTTGGCGTCGCCAAAGCTTTTATAATTGCCGAGATTTCCCAAGAACTGTGCGGCATACTGCAAGAACTGATCTAACTCCTCATCTGATATTCCAGCCTTGGCCTGCAGCGCTTTCCAGTCACCGCGGGTAGTCTTATGAAGAGCCAAGATGAAGTCGAACTATTCCCAGATCAATATATGACGAGGCAATCGAAATGCTGGTGGGCTTACTATTGGCTCAGACTCGGGTGAGATCTGCCTCGCTACGATCCTACTACCCTCGAACGATGCTCTTTTGAAGACTGTCAGTTTACCATTCCTTTGGTATCTCACATAAATCCCATGGAAGTGAGAGATACCTGCTAATGAAGTGAGAATATCGTTTCTGCTTGTCGGTTAAGGCATCGAAATGCTTCTCTATTTCGAGTCTTACGACACTTGGAGGTGCATCGGCAAGATACTGCTTTAGTTCCTGGGTGTCCATTTTGGAAGTGAGGGACCGAATAGCAACCTGGTAGCGTAGATCGACTTGGGGTTTTAGTATACGGGAATTGAGGGATCCTAGAGAGAACTTAGGGACTGGCAGCCGTGAAGTTCTAAATATCGAAGGAGAGCTTCTAGTCAAGGAGGAGAGTATGGTCATTTGACAATGAGGAGAGGCGGAAGCCTAGGTTTGTTAATGTAACTAAGATACCTTGGGAACCGACCCTTAATCTGCGTAGGTACCTAATGCTAGACACAATAGTTGCAGATTTTGCCTACTTTTGGATGTACCTGAATCCAATGAAAGGCGTTGCAGCATGTAGCGATTACATATGTAACAAGTCCAGGTAAGGTAAGGTTAGGTAGGTTCCCTAGGCAATGATCAACTCCCCGCACTTTCAAATGCGCCACAGCTCTAATAAGTGTGGCTAGTGATTAAGCGAGACCTTAAAGATCTACACAGGTACATAAAGTAAATATGACCTAGATGTAGGTCGTTGTCTGTCGATCTAATAAGAATCCTAATAATTGAGTAAGGAGGACTGTCATCAGTAATATTAATGCCTCAACTAATCTATGGTCAGGTTCTAAATAGCCTTAATAACGAAGGAGTTCCAGCTTCGACTCATACCCGCTAAGCATTTCAGTTAAGTCGAAGGGCTAACAAAGAGAGGTCTATTGGTGGAATCTCCAAAGTCTTGAGAAATGTGTCGTCCTAAATGATTGGTGACAAGTCAACATCCACGTGTAAGCAAAGGTACAGATCAGCTCGGAGCTGAATATATACTGTAAGATGAAAAATCTGTTCTGTCAACTGTGGTTGGGCTGAGGTAACAAAGTTGATACTGTCCTGTTGCCTTAGGTAACTGTTAGCTGCCACAGTATGAAATCTAAATAACGCACTAGCCTGCCTTAGGTAGTATTTACTACAAGGTTGTGGATGGCCCCAGGGATGCCAGGGATGGGATGCCAGGACCCCTGAAAGTCAATTGATCGGAGCGGTTAATCCGCAAGATTCCGTATCACCTCACCTTCTAATAAACAACCTGTCTGGCCATCACGTAAAACTTGACCTCTTTAACTTGCTACTAGCTCCCACCACAGCCTCGTTATCCTCGACTGCCATCATCGTTGGCTTCGTTCCTCCTAGACCATCCCGAACCGAAACCATTGACGTTCAATCTTGCGCCCTCTGGTTCTTCAAACGCCTCTACATAGGCAGCCGGCAGATGCCTTCAGTAACGCCGTTCGAGTTGCCTATGCCCTCGCCGAGTAAGAAGAGGCGACGAGATGACGATTCCGGCGAGGTGAAGGTGTCAATGTACGGCTCGTCCAAACCGTCTACTACGCCAATTTTCACTAACAGCGACATCGGCTCCAGAACAACTCAATACAACGAGTCCCCGAATCTACTCTCCACCATCAATAATAATGAGCGGCTCATACCTCCCTCCTCGAGTCGAGGCGCCGTCTCCTTGCTTAATATGCCTCGGAAAGCGATCCCATTGCCTGTGAACAAGAAGGTTCGCCTGGTCAACGAAAACGACGAGACACATATACATTCACATCATAATGGTTCGCCCGCCGGCCACTCCCCACAACAATCACACTTCTCCCATGCACACCCCGAATACTCTACGCCACCAGCATCACCACACCACAGCCGATCAGGTACGAATACAGTAACAAATCCTTCGGCGCCACTAAGTCCCTGCCACATCTGCCACCGCAAACCGACCAAGAAGTCCGAGCTCGATTCCTTCGCCGATTGCATGGGCTGCGGTCAACGGGCCTGTTTTGTTTGCGTACGCGCATGCCAAGGCTGGCTGCCACCCTCGGACGAAGAAGAGAATCTATCCGCGTCGTTCATAATGCAAGACGTAGACGACAACGGCCTCGAACCCATATCCGATACGGAAGAATCGAGCCGAAAACAAAGGAAAGGAGAAGGCCCGAAAGGAGGCTGGATAGGCCGCGGCCACCGCAAGATGGTCTGCAGCCGCTGCTGCGTGGAGCGTGGGGTCGAGGGCGACGTCGTATGTCTAGGATGCCTAGCTGGGATGGAAGGGGCGTAGAGTGAGCACCACAGTGCACTTGGGATGATAATTAGAGAGACGCGAAGTACCTAAATTACTTTACGACGTCGGGACTAGATACCAGGAGCTACCCCTACCCTTTGGGAAGCCCTTGGTGAAATCAAGGGACAACGCAACTCAAGCTTAGGTATACCACATTAGAGGCCTAGGGAGGTTATGTTTGCCGGACTGGGATTGTTATTACGGCGCTATAGGGACATCGCATCACATCGCATTGCATGGGAGCAAATCACTTAGCTAAGATACCATTTCTGCAGACCGCGGGTGCATTTTTCATCGCGAGACAGCATATTCATGGTGGTTGCTGTAATTAGAGGTAGATGGCGGATACGCGCTACATGCCCCCCAAGGGGGATTGGACGGACCTAAGTAATAGGAATTATGTACCCGTACCATAGCTACCAAAGACTCAATGGCCTTGCTAATAGAAGTACACAGCATAGGTTAAAGCTTCGTTGCGTATGCCAGCTGCTACAGAATATTGAAAAAAATTCGCCATAGCCCAATGCCATTGCCATTGCCTATTATCTATCTATTATACACGTCTCAAGTGAAGACGCCCACCCCTTGTCCGGATCGACTTCGCGTCTAGTTATATTGCATATACGTAGCGGTCGAGTTGAACTTGAGGTTGCCCTTGATGACCTTGTCAACGGCGCTGAGAAAGTCCTTCTCTGAGGCAACCTTTCTTCGTGCGCGGATAGCGAACATGCCGGCCTCGGTGCACACGCTGCGCAGCTCGGCACCGGTGGCGTTGGGGCAGAGACGCGATATCAGCTCCCATCGGATGTCACGCTCCACGGACATGCTCTTGGCGTGGATTCGTAGGATGTTTGCTCGTCCCTCGAGGTCTGGCAGGGAGAACTCGATCTTGCGGTCGATACGGCCAGGTCTCATCAAAGCGGGATCCAGCGTAGAAGGTCTGTTGGTGGCAAACATGACCTTGATGTTGCCTCGGGCGTCGAAGCCGTCCAGTTGCGTGATAAGCTCCAGCATAGTCCGCTGGACTTCGTTGTCTCCACCGGCTCCGTCGTCGAATCGAGCACCACCAACGGCATCGATTTCGTCGAAGAAAATGATGCAAGCCTTCTTCGTTCGTGCCATCTCGAAGAGCTCTCGCACCATCCTAGCTCCCTCACCGACGTACTTTTGCACCAGCTCACTACCAATGACTCGAATGAATGTGGCGTCTGTTCGGTTCGCGACGGCTCGGGCGCAGAGGGTCTTTCCGGTACCCGGGGGTCCGTATAATAAGGCACCCTTAGGAGGGTCGATACCGAGGTTAACGAACCGTTCAGGCGACAGCAGCGGCATCTCGACGACCTCTCTCAGCTTCTCAACCTGCTCTTTGCAACCACCGACATCACCATATGTAACATCCGGTTTCTCCTCGACCGTCATCATAGTAACACTGGCGTCGATCTTAGGGGGGAGGGGCAACAAGATCTGGTATTTGTTTCTATCAACACCTACACGCATACCTTCTTCGATATCGGTCGGGGATACGCGCTCGCCGAGCTGGACGACGAACTTGGCGATCTGCTTTACGTTGATAACATATTTGCTCTTGGTTTCGTCTTTCTCGTCGGCGATGATCTTGGTGCAACGTGCTACCTGTAAAGGCTGCTCCTCGGACATGCGTTGGCGGTCGGCGGCGACATCCCAGAGGTGGGGTGGCGCGAGACCTGTGTCAGACTCCTTGACACCGATCTTCTCATCGACGGCTTGTTGCTTCTCCTTGATCTGCTTCTCCAGGTTCTTGATCGCCGAACCATAGGGTGCCGCTCCGTAGGTCTTGAGGACTTGGATATCCCTAGGCAGGACGTTAGCAGCGCGATGTTGGATAGGAAGCTAAGGTTAATCCTTACTCGTCTGATAGAGGCGTGATCTTCTTCTCTTCTATCTCGTCGTCGGCGAAGGTCTTTCTGTACTTCTCCCAACTTGATCCTGTAGCGGAAGGCTAGATTAGTATTAGTTAGCTAAGTCTCAACAAAACACTTCGATGCGACAGTACCATTTTATTTAAGAAGCTCTGATTATCTGGGATCGATTGATATTATTGTGAGTAGGAAAAGGAAAGTACCGGGAGAAGGTAAGGATAAAGTCGCAGATATTTTGGGTATTGTTTGCAGTGTATGGGGTGGATGATTGATGAAATTGGACAATGATGAGCAGCAGCTGCGAGTTGTTCGTTGATGGTCTCAAACGGTTGCATAAGCTTGTTCTTGCCTGGAGCGCGGCAGCTTACAGAGGTAGGTACGCGCTAGGCCTAGTTTGGCTTAGTGACAAAGCAGCCTCGCAGCTACCCCGGGAACATTTCATCTTAGATGTACCTAAACACTTTCAAAAAATTATCACAGCCTGCGCGGGGGACTTAGAAGCTTCATATACCAACATTTCGAGATACCCCCTTACTCTTTCAAGGACTTATAATCTAAAAACCCACACCAAATAACTGTCTGAATCATTTGACTATTTCACCATGGCTACCACTGCCTCATCCATCGGGACGAACTCTAACGCTACGTTCAGAGTACGACAGTTCCTTACACCCAACGCCCCTCTATCAGCTTCAGGACTTTTAGCTAACAGTTTCTAGGATAAAGAAAAGCCCGTTGCTGTACGGTCGTCAAACATCGTCGCTGCTCGAGGTATGCCTATCGTATATATCCTTATAATGCACCTACTAAGTCCAATAGCTGTCGCCGATGCCATCAGAACTTCCCTGGGACCTCGAGGAATGGACAAGATGATCAGGAGCGGAAAAGGCGAGACCATAATCACGAACGATGGAAACACGATGCTAAAGAGCATGTCTGTCTTGCACCCGACGGCCAAGATGCTTGTCAACCTCTCAGCAGCGCAAGATGTTGAGGCAGGAGATGGTACGACATCGGTGGTGGTTATCTGCGGTGCCTTACTTGGCGCTGCTGACAGATTGCTGTCCAAGGGCATCCATCCCTCGGTTATTTCCGAATCTTTTCAGAGGGCGGCAGCGGCAGCAGTTCAGATTCTCCACGACATGTCCCAACCTGTCTCCCTAACCGATACCGCCACCCTCCTTCAAGCAGCGAATACTTCCTTGTCCTCCAAGATTGTTTCCCAGTACTCGGGCTTGTTGGGCCCCATGGCAGTTAATGCAGTTACGAAAACCATCGATATCAAGACCGCAGACAATGTTGATCTGAAGAACATCAGAATCATCAAGAAGGTGGGAGGCACGATAGAGGATAGCGAGCTGGTAGATGGTCTGGTCTTGAACCAGCCAGTTATCAAGGCAGCAGGTGGACCCGCGAGAATGGAGAAGGCCAAGATCGGCTTGATCCAGTTCCAACTGAGCCCTCCGAAGCCAGATGTAAGTCAATACATGCCACCATTCCTCATCTACTGTCTTCTAATCCATACGTACAGATGGAGAATACCATCCAGGTGAATGACTACCGCCAGATGGACAAGATTGTCAAGGAGGAGCGGCTTTACCTCCTTAACCTGGTTAAGAAGATCAAGAAGGCCAAGTGCAATGTGCTATTAATTCAAAAGTCCATTTTGCGAGACGCTGTCAACGACCTTTCTCTGCACTTCCTTGCCAAGCTCAACATCCTTGCAGTTAAGGACATTGAACGAGACGAGGTTGAATTCATCTGCAAGTCCACCGGCTGTAAGCCGATTGCGGATATTGATTCCTTCACCGAGGACAAGCTCGGAACGGCCGATCTTGTTGAGGAATCTCAGTCAAACGGAGCCCGGATGGTCAAGGTTACTGGAACGAAATCTGCAGGGAAGACGATCTCGGTGGTCTGCCGCGGCGCCAATAGCTTGATTCTAGACGAAGCTGAGCGTTCGCTCCACGACGCTCTTTGCGTCATCCGCTGCTTGGTCAAGAAGAAGGCTCTTATTGCGGGTGGTGGTGCACCGGAGATTGAGATCGCTGCTCAGCTATCTAAACAGGCACGTTCGCTGGCGGGTACGGAGGCGATTTGCTGGAAAGCCTTCGCCGAGGCTTTGGAAGTAATACCCACGACGCTAGCAGAGAATGCTGGCTTGAACAGCATCAAGGTTGTCACGGATTTACGACACCGACATGAGATGGGAGAGAAGAACGCAGGGGTCAGCATCAAGAGCGGCGGTGTCAACTCGAACATCGCCAAGGAGAACGTACTACAACCCCTGCTTGTGAGTACGAGTGCTATCGAGTTAGCCGCCGAGACGGTCAAGATGATTCTCAGAATCGACGACATCGCCTTGACACGATAGTGTAGAGTATGTCAGCTAGAAGGAATGTATACCATGACCATGATCATGAAATGAGATGACACAAGCAGGATGATCGTGATTCCCCTGGTCCATAGACGAATTAGAATCTACGAAGAGATTCGACTCTAATAGAAGTCATCTATAAGCACGTTGCTTACCATTTTTTGTTCGGATACAGCTGTCAGGGGTCATGGATTATAATCGGTGATATATCTATATTCCCGAAAGCCGGTTGACGAAGTCGGCTCCGATAATTCGCGATTAGGCACCTTGCGGGGCAGGAGGGGCTCGGCTTCAATGGCGTCACTTTTGCGATAGCACAATGGTGTAACCCGGCTAAGTTATACGACTTGTGCAGCTGTACGTAAAAGAGAAGAGCACATTACTACTAATTGGCCTCGATTTGTAACTCTATCAGTAAAGCTGCAACTGTCTATTTTATCGTAAGTCTTTAGAAGGATATACAATCTCATCCTACAAATCCTTACTTACACAGACGATCTGTGTAGTTCATGACATCTATAAGAACTGCATCGTCACGCATTCTACTTATAACTTCTACCTCGGGACGCCGATTAACTGCCATCTCATCTCACTCACAAAGGAGATCACCAACTATAGCTTATATCCGCACCATGGCTTCCGTACCGACTACAATGAAAGCCGTAGTCATCGACAAGGTGGGCGGCCCCGAAGTCCTCCAGTACAAGACCGATTTGCCTGTCCCAGCCCTTGTGGACGGACAAATTCTGGTTAAGAATGACTATATCGGCGTCAACTTCATTGACACGTAAGTGACCACTTACTGTAGGGATACATATATCTTGAGACTTATTCATATTACAGGTATTTTCGTACTGGTCTCTACCCTGCACCCCAGTTCCCCTACATCCTCGGCCGTGAGGGAGAGGGCACCGTCGTTAAGACTGGCGGCGGCGAGCTTTACGGGCTGAAGGAGGGTGACAAAGTTGTATGGTACGTATGAATGCATTTCGTTATAACGCATATCTCTTCTCGAACTATGTACATTATGCCGCTGTCTCTCATACCGTGTGATTCCTCTCTACCCACCCCTTCTTCTCCTCTTTCCTGAGCCCATTATCTATGCCACACCGCAGTTCTCGCTTTTACAGAGAAACCAAGTGGAGGGGTGAGAAGAAGAGTGATCTCAAGGCCTGAAGCTTCAATTTCGCAACACTATGTACTAACGTACACTCAGGATGGCTGAAGGCGCATACGCAGAATACACAGCCGTCGCCGCTCGCCAAGCCGTCAAGATCCCTGACGGCCTAGCGCCGCAGATCGCCGCAGCAGCACTGCTCCAAGGCCTCACAGCACTATCGCTTGTGCGCGAAGCCTACCACGTCGAGAAAGGGGACTGGGTGCTCGTGCACGCAGCCGCAGGCGGCACAGGGCTCTGGCTATGCCAGCTTCTCCACGCCATCGGCGCAAACACGATCGGGACAGCCTCGACGCCAGAAAAAGTCGCGCTCGCGCTCAAGGCCGGGGCCTCGCACGTGGTCAACTACAGCCACGAGGACGTCAAGGCCAAGGTGCTAGAGCTGACGGCAGGCAAGGGGGTTGTAGCCGTGTTCGACGGCGTCGGCAAGTCGACGTTCGACCTCAGCCTCGACTGCCTCGCGCGCAAGGGCTCCATGGTGTCGTTCGGCAACGCCAGCGGCGCCGTCCCGCCCTTCAATATTGCTCGTCTTAGCGCTAAGAACGCACGCCTCCTGCGCCCCACCGTCGTTAACTACATTGCTACCCGCGACGAGCTCGAGGGCTACGTCGACGAGCTGTTCGATTTCCTGCAGAAGTTCAAGCTCGACGTCCGGATCCATGACGTTTACCCCCTGAGCGAGATTGCGAGGGCGCATACGGATTTGGAGGGTCGGAAGACTACCGGGAAGTTGCTTTTGGATCCTTCGAAGTGAGCTGTGTATGTAGCTGGTTTGATGTGGGAATAGGAGGGTAGGTGAAGAGGTGTAGCAGAGAAGGGGGATTCACTTCTGCTGTGACTTAGCACAACAGCCTAGAGAGTTCGAAATGGGAATATTAAAAACGTCAGATACTAACTTGGTTTCTGTTGGCCATACAAGTGTCGTTGAGCTGCGGATATGATCTACCTATGAATCGGCGACCCCTTGGAACTAGGCCATGGTGTGGATATGATGATCGTGGTCCTATCCGATTCTCATCCCGCCTTCACTTGTAATACGCAGAAGTTTAGTATAAGGGGGGCAATGTATACACGATGGTAAGAATACATTTGAACCGAATACATCAGGGTATCGAATGTGAAGTATCGACGCAGTGGAGGGTAGCCTTTACGAAATGCTTACAAGCCCTCTTCAAGGAGGCCAGGGCTTCATTTACCTACGTCCCTAGATCTTTCCGACTGTGGTGGGTGGTCCTCGTACATATCATAGATAGTCTGTTACTGTTAGATGGTAAGTGTGGCCTTAAGCTAGCCTCGCAACGAGTCACTTCACATTCCGTGACATGAAGGCAAAAGTCAAGTATTTTTGCCAAAAAATATCAATGCGTTGTGGGTGACTACCTAAGTAGGTAGTTATGATGGATGGGGTGATGCTAACAGTACGGCACCATGCCGGCATTGATGTTGATGGTCGATGTTATGCGTCCCCTCTTTGCCACCCCATGGGTATCTGCGAATCTGCATCAACGAAGATGCAACTCTCTCTCCTCCTCTTTCTCTTTCCTTCTCTTTCCTCCTCTTCCTCTCACGTACCATACCTGCAACGTAGCAAAATTGCCAATCGGCCAAGCCTTGCGAAAAATCCCTTTGATCCTTAACCACCTCTCTCCTAACACTGGAGAAGAAGGTGCGTGATACCAGACCCCTCATCAGGGGGTCGATGTGGCCGGTAGAGTTGTAATGGTTCTTTGATCATATGATCTCCCTCATGTGAACGGGAACCGGAAATTCAAGGCCATCTTTGAAAAAGGAATAAAAGAAAAAAAAAGAGAAAAAAAGCAACGCATAACCTGGTCCTTTGATACTTTTGTCTTCTTGTTCACTCCTAACTCCAGGGGAAAGGGGGAAAAACTCGGTGAAAATGGGGAGTAAACGATGCGAAAAAGGGGGCTTTGGGGGGGG